>VYZV01017272.1:19134-36265 GCA_013401275.1 Pandion haliaetus | reverse complement strand
TGCTAACAAAATGAATATTTGTTATTAGAATAATTTGCAAACTTACTTTCAAATTCATACCAAATTTACTTTTTGTAATTGATATCTGTAGGAATGAAGTCTACCTTTTTTCCTTTCATTGATGCAGTAAATCCATAACTTAAATTTATAGTAAAAAGTTTGTAAGTATTGGTTTATCTGTTATATTTACTATTAATTTCTGCTTTTTTCCCCTCTCTTCTTGTTTCTTATTTAGGTGTATGATTGCTGATGAGGTAAGTGATATCCCTGTTCCCCTAACACCATTTTTCTTGTTTTAATGTACTCCATGCAGATTGTTTGAGAGATGTGGGTAGAAAGGTTGGTAATGAAAGCAGCCTAATTCCTGTGATATTCAATAGATATTCTGAAAATATCTAAGTGGGGGGGGAAAAAATGAAACCTGACACAAGCTTAAAAAAATCTTTGAGAAAACTTAGAAGGTTACTTTTAATTGTATTTAGGTATGTTAAATCTCCTGTATTATTAAATTTTAAAAATATTAACTCAGTTTATTTGTAGCACTTATAATTGCATAGCTAGCTATTTTTAATAGATTAGGAGACATTCCTGGCCCAAAGAGGTGGATTTTGAAGAGATACGCGTGCCAAATACGAATTTTCTTGAATGCGCTGATCAAGTAGTAATAGTGAAATTCGTTACTTCCATATATTTGAAAATTTACATTTTATTCCATATTTGAGTCCAGCATTTCTTCCCACAGATAAAACATTTCTGTAATAGAGTATAATGTTCTTGATATGTTGTCAGTATAAAACCTTACTGAAAAAGAGGTTACGTTTGGGGTTTGATACAGTCTCCCTATTCTAATTTGGGTTTTCTTGAAACACTGTGGAGGAGAGGGGGAGAGAGAGAGATGGATTACTGGGATTAAAGCATCTCCTCATACTATAAAAATATCATTACAGCTGGAGATAAATATCCTGCCATAGAATGTGAAATGTCTGCAAACTGTGGAGAATACAAAAGCATTCAGGGGAGGAGAAAAGGGAAGCCTGGGCAAAATCGAAATATCAGCAGTAGCTATTTGTTTATTAAAACAAACTTTTGATTTCCTTCCTTGAATGAGAAAATAGACTCTGTATAATTACGTTAGCAGTAAAAAGTACTGCAAGATATATTTATTCTGAAGTACATAATGTATTTTTCATAATGACAATAGGTCTGGCACTGCAGGAAGTATTGTGCAGTGATGTGTATCTTGCACTTGTTGACATATCTCTAAAATAAGAAGAAAATGTTGGTAAAAGAAAACATCAGTATTTTGACCTTCTATACAAAAAGAAGTTATGTATGAACACTAGAGATCATATAATTACTGTACATATACCTGGATTAAAATACTATAATAATAGTATCTTTTTGAAAGGTATTCTAAAAATATGTAGCCATTCTTTCTTGGAGTGGAGACAGACAACATTTTTCTCCCAAAATTTCAGGTTTTCAATGTCATCCATTTCCATGACCGAGAAAGATGTGTTTAAATCAATACCCAAGACCATAATATTTCCTACGATTTTTTCTTGTCTCTCACATTCTTACTATCTAGATTGGTGATCGGCTATGTGGGATCTAGATTCAGTTATGGGTGCGCTACTGCCAAGAGACCTGCCTTTTATTCCCTGCTCGTTTTGACTCAGTTGCCTTTATCATCATCAGTGCACCAGTGACTGGGCAGTCTGAGTTAGGGAGAAAACTGTGGCAACAAGCTAAAAATGAATGTTTTGTGGTTTTGGTTTTTTTTACTTAGATTTGTTTTCAGCTGGCTTAAGCACTACTGGTGACACAAGGGGGGGTTGCAGGAAAATTTTAATGAAAACTTGGCAGTTTTTAATGAAAACTTAGTATCACAGTAGTTCTCTGATTATTTTTCTTTCTAGTAACAGCATAAATATTCATTATGTTTTCTTCTATACCTGGGAAATCTCCTTGTGGTATCATTACATCAGTCCATTTAAACTCAATCCTGAGGATATAAGGAAGTTATTCTTTTATGTCTGTACTGTGAGTAGTTAGCAGCAAATCAACTCAAATATCCATTGGCCTCTGTGGAAAACCTGAACAGAATATTTTAAGGCCAGTCTCTGCTTTAGTGCTTAACAGGAGTCTGGAACTATCTCTTGCCATGTGAACAAGTAGAGAAAACAGCTGCATTCTTTGATAAAATTCTGGGGGTTTTATTTTTTAAACAAAACCCTAAATTCTGGATCTTATATTCATATGTTGCTATGGAGCATTCCTGCCTCGACAATATGAAGCAAGTACTTTCTTGTAAAATGTATATCTATGTATTGTATCTTTAACCTTCACCGTGTCTGTAAATCTGAATTCTCCACTAGGTGGACTTCCTCTTCTCTGTTACGGAATAAAGAGAAACTATTACCTATGGTGAATGAAAGCAGTAGTTTCTTTTCCTTGACTTACTTGGTCAAAAGCAGATGTCTTCATATAGATATTCCTTCTTCAGTTGCCTATGCAACTTAGGACAAAGTTGTCATTTTTATGTTGTGAAGACATCCCATATTTTTCTTTCCTTTGCATAGTCTTTTAAAAATGTTTTTGGTAGCTTAACAAGTTAAGGAGTTTGATCTTTATAGTCTACCCCACTAAGGCCCTGAACAGAAAATCTTCTGAAATGAATGGAAGTGCTTCTTTTAGCTTTAATGAGCTAACCAGTTATAATGTATGTATTAATCCATCTAAAGAGAAGCATATTCTTTCATAAAAGATGATCTGTGATAAATTGACAATGAAATAGACACTATGTAACTAGGTCTTTGGCTTTGTTTCCGTTATCTGGTTCTGTCTTTGCAAAGCATTTTTGGCTCTTCTGAATGGAATGTGCTTCCTGAGCAGAGAGTTCTATTTTTAATTTTTTTCTTTTCTTTTCTTTTCCCAGATGGGGCTAGGTAAAACAATTCAAGCAATTGCCATTTCCTATTACTATAAAAACGAATGGCCTCTCTTAATTGTAGTGCCTTCATCTCTGAGATACCCTTGGGTTGATGAGATGGAAAAGTGGATTCCAGAACTCTCTCCAGATGATATTAGCATCATTCAGAACAAAACTGATACTGGGTGAGTAAAGTTTGTTATTCTTCTATAGAATGGCTTGTTCAACACCCCATGCTCAGGTAGGGCCACCTAGAGCCAATTGCCCAGGAGTGTGTCCAGGTGGGTTTTTGATATTTCCAAGCACGGAGACCCCACAACCTCTCTGGGCAACCTGGTCCAGTGCTCCGTCACCCCTGCAGTAAAAGAAGGTGTTTCCTGATGTTCAGAGGGAACCTCCTGCTTTTCAGTTTGTGCCCATTGCCTCTGGTCCTGTCACTGGGCATGACAGAAAGGAGTCTGGCTCCATCCTCTTTGCACCTTCCCTTCAGGTATTTATATACACTAATAAGATACCCTCTGAGCCTTCTCATCACTAGGCTAAACAGTCCCAGTCAGCCTTTCCTCATAGGGGAGGTGCTCCAGTCCCTTAATCATCTTCATGGCCCTTTGTTGTACTTGTTCTGGTACATCTATGTCTCTCTTGTGCTGAGGAGCCCAGAACTGGACACGGCACTCCAGGTGTGGCCTCACCAGTGCTGAGTACAGGGGAAGGATCACCTCCCTCAACCTGCTGGCAGTGCTTTGTCTAATGCAGCTGAGGATACCATTCACCACCTTTGCTGCAAAGGCACAGTGCTGGCTCGTGTTCAACTTGGTGTCCACCAGGACCCCCAGCTCCTTTTCTGCTAAGCTGCTTTCCAGCTGGATGGCCCCCAGCATATACTGGTGCATGGTGGTGTCCTTCCCCACATGCAGAACTGTGCACTTCTCCTTCTTGAACTTCATGAGGTTCCTGTCAGCCCATTTCTCCAGCCTGTCAAGGTCCCTCTGGATGGCAGCATGACCCTCTGGTGTATCAGCCACTCCTCCCAATTTTGTAGTATTATAGTGTGGTAGTTACTCATCTCCTTTGAAATTGAGAGGTCTGGTTTTGGCAAAGTAGCAAGTGCTTGTCTGCTGAAAATTAGATTACTTCAGTGTGTCTCAAATTGAACATAACGCAGTTATTTCTCAACTGATGAATTAGCTTGCATTCATTAGCTTCCGTAAAACATTTTGAACACATTTTTTTAAAACTTTTGGTATACATTACAAAATAAGGAAGTAATTACTGTTAAAATTCTATTTAGCGCACTGGGAAAATTTGTAAGTTAGAATAAGTATTCTCTAAATAACTGAAAAGGTCATCATGACCTAGGCTTTCTATCTTTAGACTTAATAGCATGAATTCATCAAAGAGAGACTACAAGTCTTGTGTGTTATTAGACTAACTCTCCTATTACACTGAATTACAAGGGTTTTTTTTAGTCTGCTTTACTGTAAATGGCTTAGTTGATTTTCATGGTAATATCTAGATGTTGTTCTAAAACTTCTGGATAAGGGATACTGATCTTCATGTTGTCTGGGGAGTATCAGAAAGTGACCTGATCACCAGGGTGTGCAGATGAGACAGTAGCTTGGAACCTTCCTTGTGGTAAACAGAGAAATCCAACTGAAAATGCATTTTAAAAGCTTAATCAAGGGGTAGTTGCTATGAATAGTCAAAATTCAAGTTTAGCATAGGAGTATGGGAACTAAAATAAGGATCCAGTGAGCCTTTTTTTTCTAGCTATTTAGCTAAAACGCACACAAACTTATAGTGCTGAATGCAGAAAGCAGAAATGTGGAATAAGGGAAATAAAGGCAAAGTAAATGGCAAACAGAATTCTGTTCATTTTATCATTTAAGATTTTTAAAAGGAGTAGACCTTAACCATTATCACTTACTTTTATTCAACAACAGGGGAAGATGGAAACCTGGGTTTCTGCTTGTTTAACTCCCAGGAGGCTTCTTAGCTATAAGTGAGGTAGATGTTGAACTAATTAATATTTTAACATTAAAAAGTGTTTTATGCATTTGCAAGAAAATGCAAATGCAAAAATACAGCTGCCAAACTTGGTTTAGCATTTTGTTAAATTCTGCTTCCATATGTTCGGCTTTGATTTCGCTCAGTTCAGTACTTTGCTTTTCTTCAAAACTTCAGCAATGAAATTTACTGCTTGAATGTTGTTTAACTTCTTAATTTAAACAGGTTAAAATATACTTAGGCATCAATTTAGGTTCTTATAATTTCTAACTAAATTTGAAATTGGATGTTTCTTGAATAAATTGGTTCCACTAGGAATAAATAATTGTATTTGTAATTTTTTTTTTATCCAACCTTCACGTAGGAGTAGGGGAAATTCTTGTTTTCCTGGTTGCTACATTTACCTATACAGTGAGTAACAGCCAGAGTCTTTACTGCATTGGCCACAGTGCCAGTGCTTTAACCATTCCACCTTCTTCCATACCCAGAAGCATGAATGCGCACATGCACATACTTTCCTCCTCTTAAATACTCAAGGAAACTTCAGCTTAGTTGGTTTTTTGATCCGTTGCTACCGGGGAACAAATAAAAATCATGCCAGCAGAGCAGTAGTGTCTGACAGATGGGTAGACCAGCTATGACTCTTATTCTGGTGACTTGTTTGTCTAACAACTTCAAGAGTTCCTGTGCTGCTCAAAGGCTCCTTAAGGGCCACAGTGCTCTCTAGTGATTTTTAAAACCAGTTCATGCCTTGGGCCTATATATGTCTTTAAATTTATTGTAAGAAGTTCCTTTCCAACTAAATACTAATTTTTCATCTTGTGCCTTGTTGATTCCCTGCTTCAAGTTTTCTATTTTCTTCATATTCTGTTCAAGCAAAAAAGCTGGATAGACAGCTCTCATACGAATGTTTTTTTTCAGGTGGTCAGGTTCAGCCCAGACTGTACTTTTACAGTACCTAAATACTCAGAGACAGTCTAATTAGTCATCTTATGCTGCTAATAAGGTGACCCTTTGTACACGGAGCAGTAGATAGCTTGCATAGAGACATTATTACTTCAGGTGTTTGGGTGCTGTTTACATAGTGTGCTTGCTCATAATGATCTGACTTGTGTGTGTAACTTTTTATCCAGAAAGTGGATTTGTCCTGTGCAATACTCCTGGAAAGGAGCAGAAGTTGAAGCAATGCAACCAGATAAATGAACTTCCTTTTAAATGCAATGTGCGTCTTCTGAAAATGGTTATGAAACATGTGTGATTTACAAGTGTGAGATGCTGGAATGTTTTAAACCCCCAAAGCTGTTATTATTAGCCTGACAGCCCACTAATTAATCAATCCAAAAGGTGTCATACGTACCTTCCTAAAAAAAATTAGTGTGGTATAATTCCTTTGCTATGTTAATTTTCCTACAGTGAAAATTTACTAAGAGAACTTCTGGATTTTTTCTTTTAGGAGAATATCAACCAGCAAAGTAACGATTCTGGGGTATGGCCTGTTAACTTCTGATGCACAGACTTTAGTAGACACTTTGTACAGGCAGAACTTTAAGGTAGTTGTGATTGATGAATCACACTATATGAAATCCAGAAATGCCACCCGCAGCAAGATCTTGTTGCCAATTGTGCAGAAAGCTCTTAGAGCTATTCTTCTTACTGGAACTCCTGCTCTAGGAAGACCTGAAGAGGTATTTGACATACTGTCTTTTGGTTTTAGTTCTGGTTTTTTTTTTTAAGGATGGTATCGGTAATAAATAAACAATTTTGTAGTTTTCTTGAATATATAAAATTACATGCTTTATGACATCAAACAGTGCGCTAGCAGCATTAGGAAGCACAAGTATAAGAAACTAAAACAATGTCTTTTTGTTTGAGTTTATTATATTGATGTTCTAGAAACTTGTATCAAGCTCATGCACAGGTGACTTGGGATAGCATTTCTTATAAGAAATTAATCTCTCATGTAACAGACTGACTGTTGGGTGAAATAGAAAATAAAGAGCCTAAGTAGAGAACTATTTGTTTCTACTGGGTAAGAGTCCTTGGTAGGCAAGAACTTGTATTAAATCTTGTAATTCATCATCTGATATAGGAATTCCTTGTTTATCACTGGTCTCTTGAATATTCCTAATGTTCACTTGTATTGCATAAGTGGAAAAAATATATCCTGTGCTTGTTGTAGTCCAGAAAGACAAATTTTCCTTTGAAGGAAGTTCAACTTACAGAACTGGGGAGGAGCAGAGAGGAAACCAAAAACCACTTGGGTTTTATACTGAACCCAAGAAAACTGCCTTTATTTATCAAATGCAGAAATAAATGGAATGTAAGAGCTGATTTGTATCCAGGGAACTTATAAGAGTTATATAAATAATACTTTACACTTTAGAGTTTCTTGTTGTGTAAATAGCACTTATGCCAAGACCTTTTAATAATTTTATTTGTTCAGAGAGGTTGTGACTTGAGAAAGAAATCCACTGTATGAAAAAGGGCTTGGTGTATTATGAGTGTTTGCTTAAAACTTTAAAACAAATATTTATATCTATGGGTGTGGATAATTATGAAACATCCTGCACATGTACCAAAGACATTGCAACCTACCCTGGAAGAAGAACTGAAGTTAGAAAGTGTTATACTTCTATACAGTGCATTGATACCAAGATCAGTAAGCAACATTGCTCATGGTCTTCAAAGGAAATTCTGTATAAGCTGTCCTTGATCACAGTAATGGGGTCAAAATTCATGACCAAATGGAAGACAATTTGAGACTTTTTTGTAGTGATACCAAAGTTCTGCCATGGCTTATAAGGCAGACTATAAAAAGCATTATGTCAGTTTAATCAGGTTTGTGTCATAAGCAGAATCTTTCTATGAAGTCTTTAAATGGAATATGTATAGAAAATGAAAAGCATTATTCATTTATATTTATGTACATTTATAGCAAATAATTACAGGCAGTTTCTTGTTTGGCCTAGATCTGTGTCAACATAGCAGCATTTCACTTGGACGAATAAATTGGTTTGGGTTTTATTTTGTTTTTCCCTTAATACTGCTTTTCAGTTCTCTGTCTTAAATGAGGCCTGTGAAGAACAAATTAGTACTTTTCTTTCTGGAAGAGTCCCTAGCATGCAATTAGGTGATATGAAAGCTTAAATGGCAGAAGTGATGTACAGTAGACTTAAGAGGATAGCAGTGAAGTGCATTTAGGAGAGAGTCTTCTATATTACTCTTTGTCTCTATGCTACCCCTTCTATCCCTCAACAGTGTGTCTTGGATCTAGTAGTGATCTTTGAATCCAGAAAGCTTTGACAGTAAAACAGCTTGTAAAGTAGGATTCTTTCTGGCTAAGGTTGTCTAAACTGGTATTTACCTCCTGTTCCTCAGCCAGGAAGAAAGATGTGAAATTTCTGGTCTGTATTGACATTGTCTATTTTTTGAAGTAAGACTTAAGAATGAGTAGGTTTTTCATGTATGTATTTTAAGCAGCAGACTATTCATGGAATACCTGCACTGAAGCTTTGAAGAAGCCCATGTACCTGGCAAATGACAAAAATTTTATTTTTACAAATAACATCATCTCATCTGTGTTTTCTTGTTCAGTATAAAACTTTTCCAAGTCATCAGCACTGTGTTATGGTGTTCAGGGTGCTTTGTTCTTTGAGGGCTTCCCACAACTGACCTGTCTCAAGACACATGCATACTCCTATGGAATGTCTTTGCATGTGTACCAAGCTGTGTATTTTTTGTGCAACTGTTGAATGTAAACTTAACACAATAGTCATGTAATAATTATTGCTGAATAGTCTTACATTTGCAGGCAATTTTTCACTATCGCTACTTTTTTTTTTATACAGCTTTTCATGCAGATTGAGGCACTGTTTCCAAGAAGATTTGGAACTTGGAGTGAATATGCCAAAAAATACTGCAATGCTCGTGTCAGGTATACTTGCTCATTTATTTTCCTATGAGCTTCTTTGATTTTCTTGTCATGTGAAGTGAGAAAATCAGTAAGTAGTACCTCTATTCCTGTATCATACCGTCTTGCTTGGAAACCCAGGGTCAGATACCATCCCCTCCATCAAAGAGGATTGGGAAAAGGATTAAATTGACAGGAGACTTTATTTGAGGACAAACTTGGAAGCTATTAAAGTTTGAAATAAAGTTTAAGTGCCAGTATTCTGTTAAGTAAAATGGTTTACAAATGTACTGACATTAGTATGAAGTGTATAGGTTTTATCTTTAGAGCTGGAGTTTAAGCTACAGCTGAAACTTAGGAGTTTCTGACTCTCAGTTTTATGCTCATATCATGTAATAATTTAGATCTCTATTATGGGATCTAGTCTTTTGCTATCCCACCATAGTTGGGTGGAAAAAATCCAGTGCTTGTCTCCTGTATTTTACAGATGAGTGAGTAAGAGTGCAGTAGCGTGTTTGTAATTCTGTTTGAGGGATCAAATACAGGCATTGTAAGTTCTTGTCCACCACCTTGCCCCCAATTTGGTAGGTAACATTGCTCATTACACATTTTCCCAAACATGTGCCTGATGAATTTTAACCCATTTTTATTCCTTGCATCTTTCATGAAGTTTCATGTTTCATCATGTGCTTTAAGTTTATTAACGTAAGGAGGATTCATTTCCCTCCGACTTGCTTTCCTCAGCTTTAGTTTAATTATCAGTTTCTTTAGCTGTATTCTAAAACAGAGGGGATAGAAGAAGCTCTGATTTAAAATGCTTAGTTTTACCCATGTGAATCTAGGTTACAATCTGGAATGAAAGAAGTTATGAGAAGGGAAGAACCTTTAAAAAATTTCTTAGCTAAAAAAATTCTTACCTACAACTTTGCATATATTCAAAACAATAGATTTTGTCAGCTAAATTGGCTAGCATTTAGATTTAATTTTTACAGTGATAATTACATGGTTTCATTTTCATATAACTTGTTTTTCTCCCTCCACCATATGCATTTTATCAGCATTTAACTTCAAATCATATGCAAGAGTGCTGTTTAATTTTCAGACAGAGAAATGCTATTTTTTCCGTGGTGTTTTGACTGCATGCATCTGTAATTTTCACACCACAAGTGTGTGTGGGTAAAGCATGGTTAGCTACTCAATCATAGATGATTATCTTATTTTTGGAATACCATAAATGTAATAAAAATCAAGTTCATGGTTTGGCAAGGTTTCAATAAGTAACTTTGTCTTCATGACTTGGCTGAAACAAAACATCCTGTGGTAATGAGCTTGATAGGATTATTTTATGCAGCACTTTCTGTGAAAATGTTGTGGCGTTTTTTACTTAGGTGTTCACAGACACCTGTTTCTAAAGAGGATGTCCAAAGTATTTCTGTGAAGTTTCTTTTATGTCCCCAATGGTCAAGCTGGAGGGAGGAAACCTTTTCAAGGACAGCCATGTAAATAAACCAAAAAAAAGGGATATAAGGAAAAGATGTTGCTGTCTTCCACCTACGTAGCGTTCTGTGTGTGTTGTGCCAATACTTCACCAGTGTACAAGTGAGTCCCTCAGCCCCTGTATTGAATGATTATAGGCAGAGAACTAGAACACTGTTGATAAGTTCAGTAAAGGCTTAAAATTCTCTAAATTATGTTGTTGGTTGGTTGTGGTTATAGTTATTTTTAAATTACCAGTAAAATTACATGCTTGCAACATACTCTCCTGGCCTTGGAAAATGCTACCTGGGCTTATCTCCAAAGGCAGCAAAATCTGTCATTCCTGTTATTTTGTTATCTCTTGGCAATGTTGACAGAGAAAAGCTGCTGTTCCTGCTGCAACGCTTCCTTAAAAACAACAAAGCAAAGAAAGAACAAGGAAGACTAAGTTAATAAATTCTCTTTTCAACCTTTAGCATTTTAACCTTAAACCTACTTCCTCTATTTAACCTTGCTAATTAAATAGTATTACATTTAAAGATGGTACCTTAAGCTTTAAATCCTGTCTCTGACTGTAACTAGGAGGGAATTCTCGGGGAGGGAAACAAAGGAATATTAATGGTGATATTTGCAGCTTTCATGATAGCTTCCCTGTCAGTTGTTCCGCTCTATAATATAATAAAGAGCGGTCTCATGGTGGTATATTCTTCTCATTAGTCCATTGAAACAAGAGTTATAAAATTACACCTGAAACTTCGGCTTCCTGTAGAAAGGGAACTGTAGCTGGGATGAGATAGAGGACTGTACGCATCTGATGGGTAGTAATGCCTGCAGGCAGCGGTATTTGCTGGGAAGTTGAAACAGCTCTGACTTTAGCTTTGGAAGGATTCAGTCAGAAAGCAGTCATCTCTCAGGCATAAACAGCAACACCAAGTGTTGTTATCTAGCATACTTTCATATCTAATAGTGTGTTTTAAAATTAATTACATACTGAAGGTTTCTACTGAATTTGGAAGAGCTAGTTTTTACCCTCAGTGTTGATTTTCCATTTTCAGGTTTTTTGGTAAAAGAACTCAATGGGACTGTAGAGGAGCTTCAAATTTAGAAGAACTACATCAACTTTTAAGTGAAATAATGATCAGAAGACTGAAGAATGATGTTCTAACTCAGTTGCCTCCCAAAGTTAGGCAACGTATTCCATTTGACCTCCCACAAGCCACAGCTAAGGTAAATTTTCCACTTTTGCTAAAAACACATTTGTTAGTAAACAGTAATATCTATGTATTCATATGTATTTGTATGCATGCATGTGTGTTATATGTGGTTACAAAGAATGTGTGAATATATAGCATCTCTGTTACTCTTTTAAAAATATAACATGAAGAACGTTAATATAGCATTTTTTTGGCATCAGATAATGATAAAATTTGCTCTATTTTTAGTACAATCTTCTTCCTTTCTGTCTTCCTTTCCCTTAGATTTTGAATCCTACAGTTACTTTTACCCAAATTTGATGGAGTTCTCAAAAGTACTCAGTTCCTAAACGTTTCATGCTTGAAATGTATGTGTTGAAGTAGAACATGCTTTGTACTATATATCTAACCACTGATCTTTCCTGCCAATTAGAATTTGAATACCACTTTTGCAGAGTGGGAGAAATTAATGAGAAATCTGAATTCAGATGCCACTGAAAGCCACTTTTCTGAAGTCATGAATCTAATCACACGCATGTATAAAGAAACAGCCATTGCTAAGGTAAGCGTGAAAGTCTTTTCTTAATATGTTTAAAATACACAGTGGTATTTTAAATGCCACATTGTGATGTGGAGAAACACTCTGTTTTTCCCTGCTGTCTTCATGGAATAAGCTGAATTCCATTATAATGACCTGAGCTAAGCGTTAAAACTGTTACTGATTAGATCCACCAAGATGGCTGAGACTGTCCAGACATGGTCTCTCCCAACAGCACTAAATGCATCTCGCAGTCTTAGGGATATACTGAAGGTGAGTACTTCAGGGACTTAGCTGTGTGTCAGCAGCTGCTGCAGCTGACCCAGGATGGTGCTGATGCAGCCCTTACGCAGACTGCATTCTGTCAGTACTGGTTCTCCCCATGGATAAATGTGGAAGAACAATCCCCTCTAGCTGGTCTCTCTGTTTTATCAGATGGGACCCCATGTTCTGTATTTTCTCCTGCTGTACTGTTTTTTAAGATGTAAGGAAAGACAGGTTAATGACCAAGATCTTTTACATGCCTACTTTTTACCCTGCTAACAGACTTCATTATGCTAGCCTATTTTTAGAAAAGCATAGGAAAACAAAATGTTCTGTAGGCTGCTGGATGAGAATTTGACCGACTCCTGCAAATTTTTTTCTCCCTGTCTTAATATCACTGTGGTTCTGTTGCTATTTCTTCCCCACTTTTCTAATCTCTCCCCTCTGGTAATCCATTTCAAACAGAAAGTTGAAAGACAAAAAAGAGAGGAAAAAAGGAAATCTGAGGACTGCTGCAGTGGGTATTGCATTAACCGTTGATCACTGATAAATTTTATTATTAACTGTCATCATTACTTTAATAGGTTTTGTAAAAGATATTGAAAATTGTATTTGACACAAAAGAATTCTATGAATGTTTAAATAGAGCAATATTTTATGATTATGGTATCATGAAAGTATCAAAATTATTCTTTCAGTTTTGATATATGGCTTTGTGTGGGTGCAATACAGAAGTTCTGATGAAACAATACCTTATCCATTTGAAATATGTTTAGGCAGAAATCAATTTTGTTTTTTTTTCAAATATGACTTAAAACATCATATAATGATGTTGTAACTAAAAGGTGTTTTATCTACATCTTAATCTGGAAGAAGTGGCATGTAATTATGCGAACTTTTGAGGATAAATGTTTGGGGTTTTTTTCTCTGAAGGAATGAGATAGGTTTCTCAGACATAAATTTGTATTTTTTTAAATAAAATTAATTTTAAAATTTTATACTTGACAATGTTAGTGTTTGATAAAGTCTTTAAATGGATAACAAAAAGCATGGAAATTTACCTTTTTGTATTATTGAAAGACATTGAAGTAAAAACTGACTTTTTGAACACTTTGTATGTCTTAACTAATGAAAACGCACTCTCTTACTCCAGGCAGGAGCAGTAAAGGACTACATCAAAATGATGCTTGAAAATGACAAACTGAAGTTTCTAGTTTTTGCTCATCACTTAAGCATGCTTCAAGCCTGTACAGAGGCAGTTATAGAAAATAAGGTAATGATTTAACAAATCTGCACGCAAATTTAACTTCAGACTTTACAAATACATACGATCTGTGTTTGAATTCAGTAGATAGTTTATGGTAGGATACTTGATTGATATTGAGTCAATGCTGTAGGCAGTTGTTTCCCAAGTTTTTCTGCCAATGTGCTTCTGTNTAACAGAACGCTATCATCTCACCTGAACATTTAATTCAAAGCAGTAAAAATGTTTGCAAACAACATTCATATTATTCTGATCATGGACTTTCAACCATTGCTAGGGAACAGTGGATAACTTTGCTATTTTATACTGTTATTATTTTGCAAATGCTTGGAATCTTAATAAATCATGTCAGGGAAAGAACAGATTCTTCTGCGGAGTATTCCATTTTAAGATCCCATGTTCATTCTGTCTTCTCCTTTGGTAAACAGGGAAAACAGTCTACACGTCTCTAGATGGAGGCTTAATTGTAAATCAAAGGGTAAAAGAGTACTGATGCATCCCTATACACATGACAGAAATAGAACAGATGTTTTCATATTTTCACTGTGGACAGAAGATGGTTGTGTTCAAAAATGGACACTGAAAATGTCATTTTCTCTATTATGGTATGTTACAGGTTCGCTACATACGTATAGATGGAAGTGTTCCTTCCGCAGAAAGAATACATCTTGTTAATCAGTTTCAGAAGGATCCTGATACTCGGGTTGCTATTTTGAGTATTCAGGCAGCTGGTCAGGTAGGACAAAAAAGAAAATATGTGAAATAAGAAACTTGAAGAATATAGGTACTAAAGTAATTGGTGACTGAAGTGATTTACTGAAGGCAATTAATCTTCATGCAGTATGTCTTTTGTAGACTCATGTATTCTTTTTTTTGCACTAATGCTTACTGTTTTAAGCCTCTATTGAAATTATTTGAGCAAAATCAAGATAAGCAGCATCATCTTGTTCTTGAATAATTACTAAAAACTCATTTTCTCTAAAAATACCAGATTTATGAGAAATAAATGTTACTTCCATGACGAAAAGCAGTATGTAGTCTTTGCACAATAGTGAAGTGGTTTTTTAAGCTTACTTATATCTATCTGAGGCCCAAGGAAGAAATCAGTGTAACAGGCCCATCTGCTGTCGAGGTGGTCCCCCTTTACTTCCCTATAAAAATGTCCTGTACAACCTTTACCTTTCTTTTACTTCAGATGCTCATCGTTTGTGTGTGGAATCTTTTTTCTAAAATGCATCTACTTATTTTGTTTAGGGTTTAACTTTCACTGCTGCTACTCATGTTGTGTTTGCTGAATTATATTGGGATCCAGGCCATATTAAGCAGGCAGAAGACAGAGCACACCGAATTGGGCAGTGCAGTTCTGTGAATATTCACTTCCTTATTGCAAAAGGAACAATGGATACTCTTATGTGGGCAATGCTGAATCGCAAGGTATGTGTGGAATAGAACCAAATAATCAAGAAGTCACTATGGTTAAGGTAGCACTTAAGTGCATGTGCCAGATAACACACTTGCTTATCAGGAACACTATCCTGCTATAAGGCAAATTGATATACCTAGAACTGCTAATCATTAAAATGTCCATGTCTGTTCCAAATTAGTCTTTTCTAGCTTTTTGCTCTCCGTTTAAGATCAAAGATAAAAAAGGTAACTTTTTGCTGAGATGAATGGGATGGTTCACATCTACAGGAGATCGATGTTTTATCTTCTTTCTAGCTTTTTATTGCTTTGGTTGTTCAGTTTACAATTTCAAGGTTTTTTTCACAATAGCAACAGCTAGAGTTTGTTGGCCTTGGTTTTGGTTGTTTTTTTAACTGGATGGATGTTGTGCCTTACTAAACTTATATTCTCAGAGGCAGAAGCATTCTCAAATAATTCTTCTTCATCAGACCCAAGATTACAGTAATCTTATCTTATGTTGCTATTTTCCTCAAATATTACTCAGTCCTTGTTAGGAGGAGTAATTCTGTCCTGCTTTCTTTCCATACTTGGAAGATCTTTGAGAGATCACAGGACTAAGAAGAAATAATGTGGCTGGTTTTGCTTTTGTGACCTTTTTGCAGCTTTTGATACCATTCATTTAGCGTCTTGTTGTTAGAGCTGAGGTGTGTTTGTATTCTGTCAGCTCTTGTTTTCTGATATTTCCAGAAGTGTCACCATAGAAGGAACTGCCTTTTAAACTCTCGTTGTCAGAATTGCTTGAGATTGTTACACAGGATTTATTCTGNGATAACAATTTTTTTTGCCAATATATTCCTCTCCTGATGAAAAGTAATCACAGCTTAAAGAATCTAGGTACTGCAAACTGTATTTGACATTCAGTTGGGGAATGAAACTCCGTATTCTAATTCCTGTAGGAACCTCTGAACAAAATCTCAGCCATTCCAGTACATTAAAANNNACAGATGGGGCTCAGTAATTCACCAACAATTTACCATACAAGAGTTCTGTCACTAAACTACTTCTTTCAATTAATTCTGCCTTTGTTTCCACGTGCCAAGCAAAAGGTGTAAAGACTGTGAGAGGTGTACACAATGTATATATTTGCTTTTAACTTCAATAAATACTGGCATTTTGTATATGCCTTTTCACACATTGTAGTGTGTTAAATATGCTGTGTACTGTTATTCTTGCAGAAATGGCTGCTAGAAGAGGAATAGTTTTAATCACTTAAGTTATTTTGAATTACTGCAGAGTTTCTTACTTTGCAAATGCTGATTTAAGTTTGCAAGGGGAACAAATTGTTTGTTCCAACATGTGAATTCCTTGGAAACTTTATGCAAGTCTTCTTTCTGCAGGCCAAAGTTACAGGCAGCACCTTGAATGGCAGGAAAGAGAAAATGCAGGCTGAAGAAGGCGATAAGGAGAAGTGGGATTTTTTGAGTTTTGCTGAGACCTGGACCCCAAATGAAAGTCTAGAAGATCCCAAAAATGAACTTCTGTTTACGCACGTAAGACTCAAAACTTACATTTTTCTGTTTTCTTTAATTTAAAAACATTACAACCATTGTCCACTTAAGCTTTCTGTGCACTGCAGACTTTACTAATGGAGAAACACTAAATAAGTGGGGAAAAAGTAATCTAAATTGCATTTTAAAAATTAGGTGAAGTTGAGGAAAGTGCTATTCTGGGTATAAATGTCATCTACAGGCTTCCGATGTGTCCTTATGTTATGTTTAGGTGACTGACCCACCCTGAGAGTCAGATAAGACCAAGTAATTTCTGTTTAAATTAGAGCTTTATTAGCTGCCCTGAATTTAATTGGCTGTTATTTTAAAAACAATGTTTAAAAGCCTCTCCTTGTAATAGGCATCATCAAAAAAGGCACACAGCATATCATTTCGGTGCATTTGTTTTCTGATAGTGCTATTTCAGAATTTTCATGAGAATATTGAAAATACTTTTCACAAAACAGAAGAGGTATGTTGAATTGCTCTTTCTGCTAGCTGTTTGCTCTTAAAGGAAGATACCTCTTGTTTCCATCTTCAAACTAAAAAGAGCTTCTTGTATTACGGAGTAATATTAATGGAGAAAACAGATTCTG
>VYZV01017272.1:0-15154 GCA_013401275.1 Pandion haliaetus | reverse complement strand
CTTGGGATCTAGGCACAGTTTCATCAATGCAAGCAAATCTTATAAATGTTGCTGTGAATATTAATTATGCAGTCTGTTACTTTGGCAAATTATCATGCCTCCTGTTAACATTTCGGTAGATGAAATCAACCAGGCATCATTTAATTTCTCATTTACAGGATTAGTAACTAACATTCATAAGTCAACAAAATAGCGTTTTAAAGGTTATGAATTAAATGGGGCACATTATATGAATAAGAATATGCTAGATTGTATCAGAGCTGCAGTTCTGAGCAGGTCTCCACTCTCACGTCTTCCTTTGGTCTTCTAACAATTTTCAAAGCAGTGTAGGGCACAGCTCCACTGAGACATGAAGCTTCAGTTAATTCAGTAATAAAGATCGCGTCCATAATGGTGTTTGAGGAGAACATTAACGCTGTAAACGCTTACTCAAGTAAGGAAATAGAGAATTTAAATTGGATGTGCAATATTATCTGCTTAACATAGTTTTCTTACCTGTTTTTCTCCATTTAAAGAGAAATATAATTTGGAAAATAAGATTCTGTTGTGTAGGAACAAAACTGATTCTTTTTGGTAGGTTCTCCAGCAAGGTTGGAACTTAAAATTTGTAAGACAGATACCTGACTGATTCAGCCAACAGTTTTGTAAAGCAGCTAGTGAGTGGGTAACACAAATGTTGCCGAGGGATTTCAAAGCTATTTGCTAGACTGAAAAGACAAGAATTCCATGTTTGTGGGCAGGGAGTGGCACTGCCTTATGGAACTTCCTGTCCTGCAGCCTTCTCCTCTAGATTAGAAGATCCACATTAGTAAATGCTCCCAAAACGAATCAAGGAAATACCTTCTTGTTTCTGTTTCCATTATATCCTGCCATTTCATTGACTTCTTTCTTGTTGCTCCAACTCTGAGGAAGTGAGACTCGTCTGTGCACTTTTGACGTGCGGAAAACAGACTCCACAATCTATAAGATTGTAAAGTAGGTATGTTTATTCGGCGCCGGGCGGCACGGGGGGTAGTCCCGCCAGTCGTGCGCGCGCAGTGCGGCAACTTGCTTCAAATTTATACAGCCAAGTGTTACGTATGCATAAGATTTCCCAATACGCCTATACATATGCATGACCTATCCCCGCTTCGTATTGAAATTAGTTCCAAGGAGTCATTTCCATGATCTCCTCCCGACTGCGCTTGCGCAGTGCCTCCTTGTGGTGGTCGTCGGGGGGTCGTGGGGATGAAGATAGACGACTCCTCTTCGTCACCGTTAGTAACCTTTTGTTCTTGCATAGACTCAGTTGTCCCTTGGCTTTTATCCAAACCGCAAGGTCGGTTTTAGCTGATTCTTAAAGCGACTCCCTGGTCCTTATCAGGAATTATCTTTCGTAAAGAATTGCAAAACTCTCTGTTTCGGTTAATTTGCACAGTAGTTAGCAAGATGTTAAGCCTTATCCACCAACTTAATTCTTTGGTATGCACAGTAATCACCCAATCACTGAATAACGCTTTTCCTACCAGGACTTCTTTAACCCCTTCTCTCACTTTGACGTTTGCCATGTAAAAATACTCGCAGGAGAAAAAGAGAATCATTGCCATGTCGTAATCTTGAAGCATGGAAGTTTGTTCCTGGATAAAGCTGAAGTCACAATTAAGTCCCTACTGCACAATGTATTTACTCATCCCATGGTCCATGTTCAGAAACAATGTGATACTGACTGCTATAGGCAGTCACTGAGGGAAAGAGGGGAAAGCTGGAATGGAAAAAAACCCACAACCCAAGCCACTTGTTCAGTTGTCATATTCTTACTCCCATTTATTTTCTGTTGTAGAGATGAGAGTGGGGTGAAAGAGTTTTTCCCCTACACACATCCTAAAGCAAGCAGCCATGTTATAAATTCTAAATTCCTATGTAGGAACAGTTTTTCCTTCACTTCCTCACTGTCCTGTGGTTATAGTTGTTACGGAAACCAGTTAATCATACCAGTCCTGTTAGTTTACAGCATCAAAGTTTTTGGGGGGTTTTTTGTGGCTTCCCAGCCTGTAAAAAACTATTAGAATCAGTACCAGAAATTAAGTTGTTCTGAGCCTCTTTATTTTATTATACTTTCAAATTCTAAATGCAAAATAAGGACAGGTGATCAATATTATTCTATGTTCTCAATTGCCTTTCCGGAATACTTTGTTAAACAGTTCATCAGTTTTTCCTCAGGATCCTGTGGTTGTGTCAGTTTGAGAATACTGTGAATTGCAGGTTAAACTGCTCAAAACTGTTGCCCTTTGAATATTTTGATGGTAAAGTATGTCTCTACTTGCTAGTCAGGTCTTTGTGTGACACACTGAAATGCCACAGAAAAGAGGATGGCAGTATTGCCATAAAAACAGATGCGTAATTAAGATAATTTGGTGGTCTGATTTCTCATGTCATTAATTGCTAATTTACTATAATTTTATCACGTATGTTTTTCTGACACTGTATTATTGTAAAGGAATATAATAACCCCGATGCAAGTACATCTATGATTTTGTTAATATTTTGCAATTTGCAAAACTTTTGTGAGAAATGGACTAATACCTAGTTGAATTGAACAACTCTTCCAGTTTACCTGTAGCTAAGCATTCCATGCTGACATTAGGGGCTGTACACTACCGATTGTTAATCCAGTGTTAAGCATGTATCAGAAGGTTAGAGGAAGGAAGAAAGGTTGCCCGTAAACCCAATTATAAATGCCCTTCAAGAAATGGGAGTGAACTTACCTTTTCTGAGAGGCCTGCTGCAACAGGGAGAATGGCCGCTGTAAGAAGAAAACTCTTTTTGCATGTCTGTTTTTCCCACCAACAAAGTCTTGCTTACACAAGAAAGGTCTGCCTGAGGCTTTATCAAGAAACCTTTCTGCTATCGCTACACCTTAGATCAGTAAAGGCCATTTCTGGCCTTATTTTTACCTTCTGGATCCAACTCGCCTATCGTAGCGAAACCGTTATTTTAGACAATGCCAAAGCTGTTAGAGTTCTTCAGCAGGTGAGGGTTGGGGCTTGCAGCTTGTATGAAAAATTACTTGAAGGGATCGTTTTGGCTAATACCATCCGTTTTCATCCAGTTTTGAATGTATTAATTCATAGCACGTAGTTCTGTGTAATGCCTGTCATGCTGCTGACAATAGCATTCTCTTCCAGATACTGAGGTTTGTGAAAGAATGGAATTGTCTAACAGCAATGAAACAGAAGATTGTCAGAAAAAGTGGTCAGATATTTTGTAGTCCTATTCATGCTGCAGAGGAGTTGTCTAAAAAGCAGTCGGTGGTCAGCAGCACAAAAAGGTATGTGGTTTTTAATTTTTCTTCCTCTTACTAATTGCTGCAGGAAGTTTGATATATGTAATGTAACTTTCAGTGGAGTGATGCCGAGACTGTAAACTGGTTGTTCGATGACTGCTTGTCGCATAGTGACAAACATAGGCAACCAAGCACTGCAGTGAATCTGTTGGAATGGAAGTGTCTGCTTCCCTGTCCAGTACTGCGCCGCATTCAGCAGCTGTTCCGGCTTTGCTGCGCTGCATGTTTAAACATCTGGAACTTGCTGGAGGTTTTTGAGGAAAAATCATGACCTCTGGGACTCAAAAGAAAAGTAAGGTCAATGAATCTTGTTGTTTTCCCCACCTGGAAGCAGGAATAAATTATTAGTTGCCATCAGTGATATAATGCTTTACTCATAATTCCCAGCCTACTCCACCCCTTCCTGATACTCATTTTTATTTCAGCAATTCTGTTCTCTGTGGATGACATTTCTCAAAACTATCGTTTTCCTTGCTGGGTGTCACTGAAAAGGGCTACTGTTTAATCCTTGTTAAAATAAAAATTTACTTTTTTTCCACTTGCTTTCCTTTTTCTCATACGCTATCTTCCCTGACAGACATTTGCAGCTTCAGGGTTGTCACTGCTCTCCACAAAACTTCTCATGTGTACAGGTTAACTCACCAAGGTGCCTCTGCAAACAATCTTAAAAACTTTTTATTCTTCTCAGTCCCTACTGTTAAACTCTCCAGGGTGACTATTTTGGCTGTAGGCAAGAATTCCAGTAAATACATAAGAGTTTGTAATTCCAGTAATATAAGGAGAAGCAGCAGGTAGTTAAGTGTTTCTTAACCTGTTGACTGATTGTTTCCTTCCATTAAAAGTAGGAAAGATCTAACTGTGAACCGTGTTAGAAAAATCTGCTGTAACCTACAGCAGTCTTCTAAGGTACTACATAGGATTTGGCATATGCATAGTACAGAGAGGTATGCTTATGAGAAGTCGTCTGAATAGTGGGTTTTGGAAGAATGATCAGAGTAAAGGGATTTTAAGAGTTTTACTTAAGAGCAATGATGTTTTGTGTGTTTTCACAATTAAAATAAAGAAGTGAGTTCAAACATAACCAATGGAGCTTGTAAAGCTTCCCGTTTTAGCTAGAGTATCAGTGAGACTTCACCTAACTGAAACAAAATGGCTTTCAGATTTCATCGTCAGGCAATATCAAAATGCTCTGGTTTTCATATTGTTGTCTACAAAACAACTTACCTGTTTGCTGGTTAAAGCTAAATCTGGTTTTAGAAAAAGGTATGTAATACGGAAGTATTAAGTATGTTTTCCCAACCTTTACTCATTTCTCACCCAGGAAATGAGGGATGTTTTAAGAGAGCATACCATACCAATCTTGCTGCAGCTAAGAGTGAGTGTTCTTTGAGGGAGATTGTTCCCTTTGGAGTATATTGACAGAATTTTGAATTATTTTAGGTACGTGACCAAGGAGGATGTAGCAGCAGCCTCACTTAGCAAAGCCAGCAGCAGTGGGGGCAGCGTTCGCCTCATCTCGAAAGAAAGTGGGGTTTGTCTAAAGAATCAAAATGCTTCTATTGAACAATCGGGTCATTCCATAAAGTAAGTTTATTAATGCAATAGGGCGATTAAGCTGTTTCCCCCCAGATTTTTTTAAGGTAGCAAAATTATTTCCTGTGACTGTTTACCTTGCTGAAGTACAGTGTTTAGATAAGAGACTTGCAGTAGTGCTAATGAGCTATGTTATTATTCTTACAACAATTTAGATTACATCTGTTGTCTGCTGATATAGCTACTAACTAACTGAGTCTGATTAAAATGAAACAAGAAAACAGTTACATGATTTGGTTAAGGAAAAAAAGGTTAGCTCAGGCATGCTTGTGAGGTCAACAGTGAATTGGGGACACCAAATTTTCCTCCCTTCTGCCTCAAAATTTAGAAAAAGGGAGAAAAGAACATGAAAATTCTAGACAGAAAATGCCCTTTAATAAATTTATTAAACGAGCAGTGTGTATCCTGCCTGGAGGTAAGCCTTGTGTAGAGTAGGAAACTGCTAGGTAGCCACAAAAGTTGCGTGGAGAAACCAGGATGTTTTCTTTGACATTTTACTTCTGTTAAAGAGGGGGCTGAAACATTTTACATTTTTATGTGTACATGCCTGATAAATAAATGGTGGCTTCTATAAACAGAGCATTATTTCAGCTAATAATTCAGTGCACGTGTGCAAATGTAGTAAGATGTGCAGAAGAAAAATATGTTGTCAAATTCTGTTTAAATGGAAACATAAACCAAATAGATGATTGCACTGTGCAGGTATCAACCTGAGCAAGATTAAGATACTAGTTCAATTGATATTGGTATTTTAGAGCATGAAAGATATCTAATGGAAATATACAGTGCATAAAACCCCTGCTGAACCGTTTGCTGAATACCTCCTTTATTAACAACTGTACTTCGTCCCCTGCAAACAGGTTGCTTTCAGAAAATGGAAAAGGCCCATCAGTTCCTCATGCAGAGCAGACTGAAGCTGAAGGCTCCTCCCTATCCAAAGGCTATTTGCAAGCCTTGGACAGCCGAGGGACCCCACTCTGTCTCAGCTGTCAACAGCCAACAGCTCAGCTTGAGCCAGGCTGCCAGGCCCGTGCTTGGGACACACGATTCTGCTCTCATGCCTGCCAGGAGGACTTCTCGATTCGCTCTAGTCAGAGCTACCTTAGGACTAAAGTATTTGAAATTGAACATGGCGTTTGCCAGTTTTGTAATCAAAACGCCCAGGAGCTTTATCTCAGCATCAGAGACGCGCCCAAGAGTCAGCGTAAGAAACTTCTGGAGAGTTCTTGGATGTCTCACCTTCCACTCGGGCAGGTAAAAGTACTGGTTTTTAAGCAGCAACAGCTACTCTGCATGGTCCTGTAGCAGACAGTTCAGAGAAATCCAGAATGTTCTTCTTGCAGGTTGAAGGTCAAAGGCTAACCTAGAACCAACAACAGAATAAGAAAAACCAAAATCCTAAGCACAAAAAACCCCCAATGTCTTCTAACACGTTTTTCATTGCTGAAAGGCACAGGCATCAGAATTCAGATTCCTTAGGGGTGTGAATGTTGCAGCCAGATTTACTTGAAATGCACTTTATTAACATACTTTATGTTTATGGAACAATGTAAGAATGGATGTAGTGTAGTAGTATTAGGTTATTCCTACTTTGCAGAATGTTTGGTAGGAGCTTAACAAAAGCCAGTTGTCACAGCTCCTCTCAGTATCACCTCAAAATGCATTACAAATGAGCACCATTCTTCCATGGTTGTGATTGATTGCTTCTTCACTGACTTGAAGGCAATGGAGCAGGGAGGGAGAACATTCCTACGTAAAGTGGTATTTTTATTCAGAAACTAAAATGCTATTTCATTTTCTGCTGCAAAGTTGAAATTTGGCTTCAGAAGTTACTGGTTCATAAATTGTTTAAATAAATTCTGCAGACACCTATTGAAACTTGCTAAAGAAAAAGTGATTTACTGTCACTTGTCATATGCATGGGACCAGCTTTGTTGCTTGCAGCTTTTTAAAATAAGGTGGTGCACATCTGAAAGACTCAGATGAGAAGTTTTGTGGAGTGGGGGTATCTTACACCCTGCTAAGCAAACACAGCCCCACGTTAAGCTAGAGTTAGTCCTTAGCTTTTTGAGAGCTGACATAGGGCTTTATCACCCACTGTTTCTCAATGCTTGCTATTACTGTTGCCACTGACGTGACCAAAAACTTAAATGACAAACACCTATTTACAGTCTTCAATTTTTGTGATGGGACTATCGCTGCTGCACTCTATTTGTCTATATTTAATACCAGCACTTGATGATAAAATGGCATTGAAGTATAACTTACTCTCCCAATCCAGAAAACTGAACCTTTCCTTCTGTCTTCCCTCGACCCACTGCGTTGTGCTTCAGCACGCTGCAGGCTAGGCGAAAAAATGCCAACAAAAGTTACAGTTGTTTGCTTGTCCAATGGGAGTAACAAAACAATGCTAAGGCTTACTTTCTTTTCTCTTGATGAAAACTATAAATAGCTACTTCTCTGAATTATTTTTGTGTTCTTACGGTAGGACATACGTGTAGGTCAGAAGGAATAGCTAACGCTTCCTATGTCATGTCCTTTGTTTACTGCAGTTGAATGAAATTATAACAAACCCGACAGAAGGCCAGTTCTGGCAGGTAGACCATATCAAGCCTGTTTACAGTGGAGGAGGACAGTGCTCCCTGGAGAACCTTCAAACCCTGTGTACAGTCTGCCACAGAGAGGTCAGTCTGGCGCTGTCAGAAATCCTCACCCTCACGGGCAAAATGTTGTGGAACGTGCACCAGGGTGGTACTTACCACGTCACGGAAGTATTTTGGGCGCAGGGGCCCCTAGAGGTAATGTAGCCTGACCCCCTCCTGGGCTCGGAGCAGGTTGCTCAGCACCACCTTGCGCAGTCCTGCACTGTCTGACCCCAACTCCGGTCAGCGCCTGCCCGCCCGCAGGGCGAAACCTCCTCCCGTGCCCGGCGGGAATGCCCCGGCCGGGGCTCCGGCAGTGCTGCCTTGTGCCCCTAGGGAGGGCCTGGCTCCGGTACCTACTGCCCCCCCTTCGGCAGCAGAAAACCGTAATGGGGTTCCTCCTCAGCCTTGTTGTCTCCAGCGGAACAACCCCTCTGCTCCCAGCCTCTCCATCCCATACAGGGAAGATGGAAAGGTAGCGTTGAACTGTTACAATGGTTTCCTCAGGATTCGGGAAAACATCACTGTAATAAACACATATATTTTATTATGTTGTCTCCTGCAAAATTAGACTGAAGTTTAACCGTGGGTTAATGCTTTCCATTGTGCACGCTGTTGCCGAGTAACAATACTTACTGAACAGACCTGTCTTTCTCTTTTGCAGAGAACTGCAAAACAGGCACGGGAAAGAAGCCAGATGAAGAGACGTTCTTTAGCTACAAAGTACGGCTGTGATATCACAAAATTTCTTGTGAAAATGTAAAAAGCACAATACATTCAGTTACATTGTAACTCAGGAACCAGTACATAGTTCTCCTCATGCCCTGATTTAAAAAAAAAAAAAAAAAAATCTTTGTAGTCTATCGTGCTGTTGGTAGAAAGAAGAAAATACGGAATTAAAACCAAGAAATCATTTATAACACCGATTGTCAGAGGGCCTTGGGTGAGCGCATCCAAGGTACTTGATCATGGTTATATTTTTGTGACCCTATGGTTTAAAGCTAAATTCCTGCGTGTAACCTTAATGTGATTTTGAAGCATTACTATTTCTCTATTACTGTGTCGTTAAGCTGCAAGAATTTGAGGAAGTGCTGCTGAAACTTCTGTTGGTCTTACAGGGTTCAGTTGTAGTGGGGACATTATGGACCAAGAAGATATCTTAGTCTGAATTCTTCTCTTTGTTCACATATCAAAATTGCTGGAGAAAATGCAGGCTCTGATCCCTATTATGACAAAAATAGCATGTGTGAGTGGTTTGTCTCTTCTGAAACTGTCTCACACCACTCTGATCAGCTATGAAAGGCTGACTGTTGGCGCGGGGCCTAACTTACAGGACTTTGGCATTTAGAATTACTGTCTACTGAAATCTGTGTTTTACTTAAACCTGCTTGTATTAAAGACTTATTCATGAAAGGAGCAGTAACTAATTACCCATTATCTCATCAAAGGTAGGTTCTGAGAAATGCTACAGTTGCATTGGTGGTTGGTCTGGGCTGGTTATGTGGCTTTCTTTACGGTTACTTCAAATAAATACATTTCTCTTTTTCCTGGTGATTTTTTTTTATATATACTTTATCTCTTCCCCCACCCCTTGAATGCTGCAAGGCCCCAGTAATTTCATAAAGCACATCTGTACACTACCTCTTTTTCTGAAAGTACATGACTGCAATTTCAAGTACATCTCATTAAAATAAGCTGAAGCACTTTCTGGGTTATCCTTCTGAGAAAAATTCTTAAGGTTTTAAACATTCTTTTTCTCAGTTAAATCTTTAAGACAAGGTAGTGTCACGAGTGCACCATAAAAGTGTTTTGACAAAACAATTGCTGGTACCCAAAGAAGCGTGAGAGCCAATAATAAGTTCAGATTTATTGAGTAATGCCAACAATACTGTAGCTGTTTTTACATTTGATGGTGTGAAGTAATGCTGATCTTTTGCTGATTCTCATTAAAACACACAAAGACCACCGTAAAGCAACATTGGCACATACACCTCTGTGTCTGCGTGACGGGCGCTGGGCTTAGCTTACAGCAGGGGTAGAATTGTTCCATTGTATCAGCTCAAAGACACAGTATGCATTCAAAGGGTCTCTGGAAATGCCAGCAAGCTGGCGCCCGTGGAACGCCTCTGTACGTGTCATTTAGATACAGCTTTGGCCCCTGCATGCAGGGAAGGATATTGAGTACCCAAAGCTGTTAGTGATCCACTTCAGGCTGTCAGGCTTACTGTGCAGTTAGAGCCCCAAATCTATTTCTGTTTGAGAGAAGTCTCCAAGACAAGATCTTTTTGGACAACTGCTGCAATGCTAGGAGAGTTTAGCATGAACTAGAATGTACTATATACTTTAAATAAGAATAAAGATATTTAAAAGTATTTGCAACTTAGTGATTAACCAAAAAATACTGGGCTCAATATTTATGATTAGCAGTAAGTACAAATTACTTAATGTTTGCACATCAATTTGACTAATGTCACTTGATAAAAGTCTGATTAAGAACTGTAAAGCAGCACATTCTGCATGAATTTCAACATGACGTATTTCCATCCAGCCAACTCATGTCCATTATTCAACAAGCTAATGCAAAAAAAATAATACGCTCCTTTTGGACAGAGAGGAGATTGCTAAACTTTCTTCCCCAAAGATCCGATTAAACCTACTTGTGAAGCTGTTCCAAGCCTCCAAGTTAAAAGTTGCTATGGGTAGCCTTCTCAGCTGCCCATTCAGCTCTGACCTTGGGAACATGACCCTCCATCGCTAACGATGACTCTATTGTCTCCTCACCACAAGCCAGTCAATCGGCAACGTTAACTTCTGCTACTTGTGAAGACGCACAAGATAACACAGCTGGTTACATCAGAAGAACGTTGTATCTGCTGAAAAGGCACCTGCAAGCCGGAAATCTTCCTTGGTCAGCACGCTGTACATGCGCTGGGGCAACGGTTTGGAGTAAGTTGCGGGGCGGGGGACAGTTGTACGCAAAATCACCTCGCGACCTGTGGGCGGTGGGAAATCTGAAACGGCCCCTGTGTTGAGTCTTCGCTCCTCTGATGAAACCGATCTCAATTCTTCATCAAGTGGAGGCACTGCAGGAACCTTAAATAAGAGCAGAGGTATAAGCTGTTTCTTAACATAAGGATTCAGAAAATACTTCGTAAGAGGAACAGAGGAAGATTAGAAATGTAAACACATCAAAAGGCTTTATGTGTACACAGAGCAAGACACTAATGGGATGTCAAGAAATAAACTCTGCACAATCAAATGGAAGAGCCTTCATGTGTGTGATGGTGAAGCTCAGTCTAAGCTCCCAAGTTTCTGACGGTGTGAAGCAAGGGTTTTGACCAGACGAAATGCCTCCTTCTCAAGCAGGGCTCCCTCCTCAGCTCTCTGTGGCTACACAAGACCAAGCCAGCCTCCTTTTAAAAATAACCAGCACCACTGCTGGGTTCTTGAGAGAAAGTCACCTGCCTTTTCAAACTCAAAATACTACTCCAGTATCTGCTTTTCATGGCCAGAGAGAGGCTTGCCAAAATGACGCTGCAGAGCAAGCGAGATGCTGTGCAATCTCTATCAATGCTCATTGCCTCAGAGCTAGTCAGCAGCAACACTGAAGTCTGAATACCGGAGGAATGGCTGGCATGCTCCCATCAGCCCGCTAAACATTGCCTAATTACATATATATATGCACACACACATCCCCAAATACCCTAGAGGGTCCCAATTTAAGTGTACACAACTCAAGCTTATCAATGTCACCGAGGAGTGGCAGAACTCACGGGACAACCCTCGTGGCCCCTCTCTCGGGTGCCCCGCTGCACCTCTGCTCCTAGCCCTCTGCCCCACACGCTCCCCAGGAGCGGGGATGACACCACTCAGCTCTGCAGCCTGTGCCATAGAAGTCACCAGGCACAAGTGCCACTTGTTCCCATAGGAACAGTTCTAGGAAACCAACAGAGAGGGTGTTCCCTGTGCTACAGTTCTTCACACGGTTACCCCAGTTCTTCCCCAAACCTCTCTATCTCTGTCCAAAACGTTCAGCAGAACAGTTTCAGTAAGTACTGGTATCTAGGATTGTGACATTCAGGTACTGTCCATCTCTACCTAACCCCACAAAACATCTGGCTGTTCAATAAACAGACAGTGATGACAACAGAGAAGAATTTAAAGGCAGGGCAACACATCAGAAAACATTAATATACACTTGAAATGTTTTTGGCTTGGTTTGGTTTTTTGTGGTTTTTTTGGTGGGGTTTTTTTTTTTGGTTGGTTGGTTGGGGGTTTAAGATTTCTCTCTTTTCACTACCTGTTAGGCTCTAAAAATAAAGTCTGTGAATGAGGAAAAACCATTCTGGAAACACAAAATTGTTTTTATACTTCATAATGTGAACACAGTACAAACTAAACCAGGCTGTTGTACTATATCTACCAAAAGGTTCAACTCTATGCAGCTAGGGAAGATGAGTGGGAAACGAGGGACAAAGTTGGTTACCTCATCAGAAGATTCAGTCAGCTTGGAAAGGGATGAGAAAAGAACCAGTGGTGAAAGATAGAAACAAAAGGCAAGTCAGAGGTGACTTACAAGAGGTTAGAAGGAGATTGTAGGTTTAAGAGACATCATGCATTCTACTTCCAAGAACATGCACTTGCTATCACAATTTTCCTGAGAAAACTTGAGAATATAACAATGCATTTTACACAGCTCAGAGAGAGGAGTCCAGGTTTGAGAGGTAACGAACAAGGAAGTCATTCAACTTCTATTTACCAAACAGCTCTCTACTGAAATAACTCATGGTAGATTAAACACGAGGGTTTTTTTGTAGCACGTTAGCTTCTGTCTCACTAAGAAGTCTTAATTAACAGTGACCAGCTACTAGTGGGAAGTATCTGTTACCTAGCTTTAGTTACTGCTGTTTCAAAAGAAACACAACTCTAGAAATTCCCATACATCTTTATCGAACACTAACGCTAGAAATGCTTACTTGGCTTTAAAAACATAATGCCTCAATATTAAAAAGGCAAGTGCATACACTTACAGGGCACAATCTCAGGCTTTACAGGGAAGTCTGTAAGTAAGGCTGGTTGACATACTGAGATTTGCAACCAGATTTTCCCCTAGAGACTAGAAGGATAAAATAAATGTTCTGATTTTCATTTCTCAGAATAACCATGGTCTGTTTTCAGAATGGTCCTTTTTATGCTGAGTTGCAAAACACAGATTATTATAAAAGCATCCACACCCTAAAAGTGTTTAATACCCAATCACAGCATTTTTACAGCAAAGATTTCCAAATGGGATTTTAGGCTCTAAGATGTCTGCAATACTATGCTACCTTGTTATTACCGCTGTAGTTAAATTTTAGTTAGATAATTTGATGCTACGAACAGGTGTAATTCTGGCAGAAACTGAAGGCCAGCTGCAGTCCAAGAAGTTTGGAAATTGATACTTTAAGGCCAATTATTACAAAGACTGCTTAAGATGAAAAGAGAGTATTTACACCAATATAGGCTGGGGAAGGGTTTCCAGAAAACAGATGCAACACTGGCAATAAGTAAACTGAACGTAGAATTGTACTGGAAAAGAACTGAAACTCTTGCTAAGCATGCTAGTTCCCACAGAAGAAATCTCAAGTATTCCAAGTATAGTCTCAGTCTAAAAAGTTACTTCTAAAATAGTAAATATTATTACATGTTTCTCTACATTTCTATGTGAAATAACACACTTTAATGTTCTCGCTGTGATGTTGTATATATTGTGTAACTTGAATAAAGCAGAAATTTGTGCCATAATAGCATTACCAATGTTACCATTTGAAGTAAATCAAACATCAGTGACACCTCTATGTACCCTGATGGTTTTAATTGTTTCATGTCCCAGGTCACTTTCTCTTCTTTCATCTTGCAAGGCTGTTACTGCCAAAATCATGTTGAACATCACAAAAAAATCCTCAGGCACATTTATGACAATACATGCATCTATGCAGATGAAATAAACCGGCATCATATGATAAGTTGTTGCTTCATACTCCTTAAATTAGAAGTGTCTGCAAAGCAATCAAGAGCTCTCTCTTACCCTCTGAGCATTCACAAACAGCTTGTGAATAATGCTACCAGCAGGTCCTCTTCCTGCACCAACAACTGACACTTCCGGCTGCTCCAGGAGACAGTTTACGAATCTGGTGGTACAAATTATTGAAAAGGAAAAGGAATGTTTAATTCACAGCTGTATCCAGTTTGCTAATCTAAACCCAGAGTTGTTTCCAGTTAGGAGGTCACCACCTGGCATCACTTGCACGGAGCAGGAACTGGCAGACACTCTCAAGAGTTCTCCGTTCTAAAAGTTTAAGGAAAAAACCCTGACATTTCTCAGCACCCCACTCAAGCGCTATCATCACCTTTTCATCCCTTTACTCCTTTCCCTCTACCCTAAAGACTAAAACCTCCTCAGCCTTCAGTTGTTCCCTCCTACCTTGTCGCTCCTTCTTTCATGCCAATACGAGCAGCTTGCTTTCACAGATAACTTAGCTCAAAACTAAGCTGAACACAGCAGCCTCCCACGTAAGGTCAGGAAAGGCAGTATTACATAGCTATTTGCGTTGCAACTCCAGCAGCAGGGCCAATTAACACCTAGGCTGCAATTCAGCCTCTGGAAGGACTACTTCTCCCAATTAACGATAAATGGAACCCAGGATCCTAATGCAGATGTCTAAATTCAACATGAAAAGCCTTCATGGTGTCAGCCACTCAGAAGTAGTAACAACATGACAATTTTTTTGAGCGCAAAGATATTGCTTTGATCAGACATCACTCCTCTGAACTCCCAACATGTACTACAAAAATACCACCTCTCCCTCTCAGCACAGCGCCAAGAAGTTAACTTCTTATTTTTTTCATGTTACATATTAGTCATCTTAAGCAATAGGTAAATAATCTGACAGCAGGTAGTGAAGCAATGAAACGTGGCTTGTCCCTTTTCATTCATACGGTTCATCCGTAANATTCATACGGTTCCTCAGTAATACGTTGCAAATTAGTAAGGAAACCAGAGCAAGAAAATGTATCTTTGGGAGGGGTATTTCATTCCATATTAAGTTATAGAAAGTACTAAATTCCTATTCCTTCTAATTTTACCTCTATTGTAACAAAGTTCATCAACTATACCTTTTACATACATGAAAAAATGAATTACGAAAAAATAAATTCAATCCCCAGTACTGTCAAGACAAAAAACAAACTCCATTAAAATAACCTGTATCACACGCTTTCCAAGAGATGGTTACTTAGACAAGCATTTAGGGTACCCACACATAACATCTCTAGGTAGCCTAGGGACAGGGACANTTCTTTCTCCTCCTCATTTTCGCATTTCTCTACCCCAAATTTTGCTTTCAGAGACCTGGCCCTGGCAATAATAGCTTCTACGTTCATAATCTGAGCAATGATTTCCTGCAAGAGTTTAATAAAAGTGAAAGTAAAAAAGATGTTCTTTTGGCACTCCCATGAACAGTGTAAAGGTCTATTAGGTTTTCAGCCCCAGCTACTACAAAAGCCTTACTTCCAACTTCTTGTCCTCTGGATTGGGGAATCGTAGAACTTTACTAGA
>VYZV01017271.1:0-11261 GCA_013401275.1 Pandion haliaetus | reverse complement strand
AAAAAAAAAAAAAACAAAACAAAACCAAACTTTTTAACAAAATGAAAGCTACTCCTAGAGACTGAAAGAACAGAAATCTGTTTTCTGATTGTTCTCTGTTGCAATTCATACCAAACCACTCTGAGGAGCAAGGAACAGGGGCAACTCCTACCTCATGTAACCAAGAGCTAAGGATACAAGTGGAGATATTAACAGGATATATCTGAGACACTATCTTTTCCAATAAACCTGCTTTTAGATATTCACACGATGAGGTTGAAGCATACTCAGAAATTACACAAGGCAAGCATTCTGTATTGAAGAACCAGACATAATTGACCACTTCTGTGGAGCTATGCATGAAACTGGCAGCACCAATTCTTCTGTGCTCCAAAAAAAGTAAGAAAGAGTAGGTACAAACAATACTGAGTTTTACGTAAAAGCACCAGTATGAGAAGCTTTTGTGCCAGGGAGGCAGATAATTCTGCCAGTGTTCAGAATCACTTCCGTAGAGAATGTGTGAAAGTTTTTCTGTATACAGAGATTAATTTGCACAATATGCCTATCTTCAGCTTCATGTAGTTAGCTCTAACACATAGACACGTAAAAAATACTGCCAAAATTTAAATGACAAGCCTGGGTTCTTTCCACAACTCACAGCAAACACTGCTGGCAGGCCCAGTCATCCATCACAAATAGGTTTTACACAAGTTTCAGATACTTAAAAAGGTCATTTATTATTATTTGAAATAGAACATTTAATTGGAAGCAAATTGAAGCAAAATACTTCACAGTTTGAGAAGGTTTTAATTTCCCCTCTCTTTGTTTAGTCTTTAAATGTAATTCTTCCTCTTTTACCAATGGAATGGGAGGGGAGGAGATTAAAAATATGCTTTTGGGGGGGTTGGGTATTTGTTTTTTCTTTTATTTAGATTACAGAACTCTCCCCTCCCCCACAACCACCAATGAATTAAACATTTTTAAGAAAACTATTGTGGAGGGGAATCATCTCTTTCAAAGACTTCAGAGCCACTGTGTTTCTCAGGAATGGATTAAATCATTTCACTAACTGTCTCCAATGACCCAAATCATGAATAACAAGCGACATCTCTTACTTTCCAGTAGATGCATTGAAACACACGACTTGGAAAATGTTTTTTCCATAATAATTTTCAAATTTGGAAAAAAATAAAATTGTTTTCAACTAGTTCTACAGCTACAATGATGAAGAAGGCCTTCCAGTCTGTATCTTAAAGGTTGTCTACTGATTTGTACCTACTGTCTAAACAAAAATGTTTGATTTCACAAGGGAATTGGGCAAATGGTCCTATGTTGATGTAAATGTCCGATTTTGTACAACTACACAGATGTGAAGCTGTGACCTTTAAAAATAAATTTTGTCCTGTATTTTCCATACCATTGGCCTTTATTTTCTTCACCTGTGGGTAGCCAGGAAGTTTAAATAATTAAGAGGCAATTATAGGAGCAGCCACTATATAAATATTTGTTCCAACACTCACAAAGAACCTGGAAAAACTGATCTGATAAATAAGGAAGTTATTTTGTAACATTACTGAGGAAGAAATAAAACCTAGACCAGACACGTCAAAGATATGTTGACAGACTCCAGTAGACAGAGGTCCAAAAAATACTCAGTTTTGGTTCCACAAACAGCACTTGACATTCCAGTAAGATTCACTTTGGAGAAAATTACTGTCCAGGTAAGAATAATGATAAGAGTTTTTTCTATGAGCAGAAAACACAAATAAGACACTGATGTATGTTGAACCCTTTGCTAACTTGTCTCCTTCACTTGCCAAATAAACCCAGGCAGCAGTTACACAACAGCCTTCAGGTGATCATGCTGAACTAAAAATCAATTAGAACTCTTCTCCCAAGTCCATTTTCAGTGGACCACCTTTAAAACTTTTTTGTAAACAGTGGATGTATAAGATTGATTTTAATTTAAACTCTCACAGTGTAAAAATGTTCTATAATTTCTTTAGCTGGAGATATCCCATACAATTTTGATTTCATAACACTATAAAGCCACCAGTTCATTCTTCTTCAGGGGAAAAAAGAAAAGTAATTCCACACTTTGATTCAGAAATATAATAGCTGGCAGGAACAGGCTGTGTTAAGTTAGTACGAATTCACGAGTAAGTCATAATATTTTCAAACAATATACTTTGATAAAAATATTGACTTAGCTATGTCCTATATCTACAAATAATGTGAATATTCTCTCTAGCACAAATGTTCATTGAAGCAGCTAAACTTTAGCAAATATAACCATAAAGTAAAATTTAAATGAACAGTCAATGTTCATACTGGAAATGGTCCTCCAGAAATGATATCCTCTCGATTCAAATCCTGAAACTGATGAGTACTATATTAAAATAAATGTATCATGTTTTCTAAACTGAACAAAATTAACTAACAGACTCCATACATTGCTACTTATTTCTCTGATGGTTAGCTACATTGATGAGCTCAGGTGCATACAATACCTTCTGTTATACCTTTACAAGAATATAAATATACTCTCAGAAATAATCTGACCCAATGACGTTGGCCAGTGTGGTGGTGCATTTCGTTCCGCCTCTCCAGGCTGATCTACAAACTCGGGGAGTCTCACTAGGCCTTAGCATAAGTGTAATGAGTTAGGCGGTTAAACGTCCCTTGACCGTACCAGCGACTCCCACATGGCTAAGACAGGGAGTCGTGTGGACCATCCCAAGGACTCCTGCTGTCCAGTAACAACAACAAAAAAAACCCCACAATAGTAGAGAAAACTATTTCTCTCATAAGAACCTTGAGACACCCCAGCCCTTCCCTGACACCCTTGGAGCATCCCGTATCTGAATCTTAAGTCATTCTCCAACAGCCAAGGAGTATTCCTCAACTGAATCATAACTCATGTGAAATGGTACCAGCGTAGCTGGAATCCCAGTAATTTGTTGATGACTAAAGTCAATCATCTCCCAAACCTATAAACAGCGGTACTGAAACCCTTTGAGCTCTCCTGGACCACAACGGGTTGTGACCAGCACCTCCCTCTGAGCGGGATGCCTCTCAGAGCTTGCTAACTTTTCTGTTTGTGAAGATCGGAGGTCTGTCACTAAAAGCTGACAGGACCTGGGCTGATACTCTCCGTTCCTTGAGGCTCAACCCTTGGCCCGTTGAGAAAGATGCTGAAGCATTTNTCATCTCCCAAACCTATAAACAGCGGTACTGAAACCCTTTGAGCTCTCCTGGACCACAACGGGTTGTGACCAGCACCTCCCTCTGAGCGGGATGCCTCTCAGAGCTTGCTAACTTTTCTGTTTGTGAAGATCGGAGGTCTGTCACTAAAAGCTGACAGGACCTGGGCTGATACTCTCCGTTCCTTGAGGCTCAACCCTTGGCCCGTTGAGAAAGATGCTGAAGCATTTAATGTGAATATTTTCACTGAACTTGAGGGGAATTTTTAAAAGTATATTTCTTTTACTTGCTTATATGTATATCTCTGGGTGCCTTTATGCATGTGTGTGTGTACTAACCTGAATATTCTATAGCAAGTAAATTACAAGTTATTGCTCTTCAAATCCACATTTAAATTACTGTCGTGAACTTTATTCTACTGTGAATGAATCTCAGGCTGTTATTATACTCATAATCCCCTAGATATAAACCGTTGACCAAGTCTGGGACTAGGAGTCAATCCAGCCGCACGTAGACTCTGACAGGAGTTTAGAAAACAAGAGGATCTTCTCTGAACCTTGTGACTCAATGGGAGGGTTTCCCCTACCTTTCTATTCTATTAGATATAAACCATTGACCATGTCTGGAACTAGGAGTTGATCCAGCGTCCCCTAGACTCTGACAGGAGTTTAGAAAGCAAGGCCATCTTCTCTGAACCTCATAACTCAATGGGAGGGTCTCCCTTACCCTTTTTACATTCCTCATCTCTGTACAAATCACGAGAAATCAATTAGAACTCAATTTTTCATTGTATATTTCTCTTTAACTTACTGCATTTTCAGTCTCTGTATCCCTAATTTTAGTCTGATTCTAACTTAATTTTCCTGTGTGCATTTCATCCATGCATTAAGTTATAGAGTGAACCCTGCCATTGAATTCTGTGAAGTCACGCTTTTATTTAAATTCCTATTAAATGATTTTTCTTTTGCTAATACTATTGGAAGTGATTCTTTAAGTGGTCCAAACCACTCCCTTTTGTGACAGCCAGCTGTCTACAAAAAACTCTGGAAATAAATCAGTCCCTTATGAGATGCAATGGTAAACTGCAAATACAAAAAAAAAAAAAAAATACCCAAAAAGAAATAGTCATCAAATGGAATTGAATAAGTTCTCCCAGTATCTTGAATAAAAATACAAAGTAAAATGTGATTTATATTTTAGGTTTTGGTCTTGATTGTTGATTTGTACTTGTGCTCACACACACCTCAGTAAAAACAACACAGGCCAATTTCTGATTGCATAGCTAGTAGCATAGGACTCTGGGTTTGGGTGATTTCCAGCCTCGATACTTAAATTGGAACAAGAAGCATGGCTCTAAGATTTGTTATATTTAATGCTGAAGATGCCAGGAAAACATTCAAAAGATCAATATGCTGCATTTCATAAGACAGCTTCACATAGAAGACATGTAGTGCTAAAATCAGCAATGGAACATGCTTTCAAGCTACTGCTAAAAAGTCAGCATTTAACATAAGCAAATGGGCAGAAGGTATTTTTCAGAAAAAATAATCAAAATAATATTATTGCAGAACTAAACAAAACAGTAGCAATTGAGCCACTTCAACTTTTCACTGTGAAAGACTAGATTGGGAAGTGCAATTTCTTTTCTTTTCCTTCCCTTCCCTCCCCCTGCCCAAATAATTACTCTGTAGACCAGAACTGACTCACAGTAAAATATCTCTTAACTAAAGTAAGCAATCAAGGACACAAATTCTGTTTTCAGTTTAACCCAAACTAGCTCCAAAGCCTCACTGGGATTCTCAAAAATTTTAAATGGAATTTAAATCACTTTAAACTGACAGCTATAAGTACATGCATTCTAACAAGGAAACTAATCAAAATCACACAGGAGACACCTTTTACTGCAGTGAACTCCATGGAAAACCCTTGGCAATTAAGTATGATTTGACAAGGCTTTAAAATAATTATGTTCAAATACAGTGAAAACTATAAAGCTTTTTCAGTGGAACTTTAAACCACGTATTATCAATATCTGATTTGTGGCTCTATTTGATTCATAACTGTTCACATGTTTGAAAGATTTCCTAAGTTAATAAAGAAAAAGATCAAGAGAACATAAAATCGTTATTAGTCTGTTGAAAGTATCACAAATCCCATTGCATGGCCAATTCAAACTTGTCTTTGCTTTACATTTCCGACCACTCTCTACATTTGTATCACTGTGCTTATTTTCCAAGTTGGCTTCCATTTTTGCTAGCACAATTTTACTTCCAGACAAAATAGGCCTATAGTTTTACCACATAATACGAATTACTAAACTCAGTGTTAGTAGCGTAGTTGAAAATCACGGTGCCAGAATACTGAAATTGGCTGGGGGGTGGGCTGGAAGTCAGTTTTTGTTTCTGTCTCTGCTTCTGTCTTGCAATGGGACTCTGCTATTTTACTTCCAAAAGAGAAAACCAGGATTGATTCAATGCTGATGCAACAAACCAATCAAAAATCCTCCACTAATGCTAGGACACAGTATTTGTTAAAAATAAAAATTTAAAAAAAAAAAAGTTATTTAAAAAAAGAATACAGAAAATCATAGAAAACTTACAAGTACTCTGCCAGTTAATGTCTGGGCAGATATCATGACTCCTGCCCAGTCCTTCACGGAGGTCATCCATCCCACTTCTGCTGCCACATTCTCCTCTTTTTCATCTGTTGGTTTGCAGGCCCCATCTGCCTGTGTATCTCCACCACCATTGATCTTCTGGGCCTCCTGCAAAGTAAGCATTTGAGTTAGTCAACGTTTAGCAATTTGACAGTGGAAGTCAGTGTACGGTTATGGCTATAAAAAAAGCAAATCAGTCTTCCTGGATTCCTGCTAGATGAAATTAAGCACCTACTTGGCCATATCTCTTCAGAAATAATAGAAATAGAAACGTTCTATGATGTACCAGACTAACAACTAGGTAATAATACTCTCCTTGACATTACATCTTAAAAACATATATTTGACATCAAATATGCTATATGTTCCTTCCCTATAAGCAGCATAATTACCAAGAGCTATGTATGCAATTACAGAACTACATACAAATGAGTTTGTCAGACATACACTGAAGGACCTTTTGATGTATTAATTCAAAACAATGTGTACTAGGTGTGAACATAATTTATGTACAATATTAATTTACTATCACTAGAATTAATTTTCTGAGTAAACCTTCACTGAGAAGCATGATGTAACAAGACAATAATTATCAAGTGTGAGGAGAACAAAATACACCATAGAGAATCTGCAGGGAGCTGCCATGCTATCAGTGAACCAGTATTTCAAGAAAAGTGTTCACTATATCACAGGAATTCTTCTGTCAGTAAGTGGCTGTCGTAGAACAGAGAGCTAGGAATTAAAGAGGAGCCTCAGCTGCACTAGACTAACTGATGAGTCACATGCACTGCAATTCATATCAGTCTCTCTCAGATGCTGCAGCAAGGATGTTGTGCTCTGTGACCGCCTGCTATGTGCTACAGTCACGGGTGCTGCACAAAAATCCAGGGAAAGGATAGGAAAAGCCAGCCTGGATTGTACAGCAATTAAAACTCATCATATGCAAAGAATCAGACTGTGCTGTGAGCATGCCTTTGGTAACAGCATAATACTAATGACTTCCTGAATACTTGAAAAGTTATGCTAAACAAGTATAGGGGAGGCAGCAAAATTCAGCGCTGAGGCAAGTACTGTGCACTTGAACTGCACCCATAGATCTACATTAGTGTTTCAAGCACTCTGCACAGACCAACAGCTTTAAAGATCTTGTTTATAGATGACTTGCCTATAGGCCACTAAGCAGGAAATCAATTGCCATTAATCCCCTTTGGGATATCTGTTACACAAGCAAAGATGTTTGACACTGGTTCACTGATTATTACTGCAATACAAATACTACACTATCACAGTCAGAATGTATAGCTGTGAGATGGCCTTGAGAACACAGCTGGACATAAATGCAACAGCACTTCCTGAGAGCAGTACTGAACTAATAAGGCCATTGCACTGAATCTGTCAGCAAAGCACAGTAGAGCAACACGAAAAATGTAATATGGAGACCAACAGTTGTTTTTAGAGAATCTCAGTATCGCAACTTAATTAGCTAATCAGATTGGTCTCTGTTAGTGTCCCTCCCAAAATGTGTGCTCTATCTTCTTAGTAACAATTATAGCAGTATATGATCTGACTATACTGATAGTAACAAATTATTCAGTTAAAACAGTAATTCTGTACTTCCTAAGCAAATAACCAGAGAAAAGAAAAAAGCTACTTTGTATTTGCATAACCGGACCTCATTCCCTGACAAATTTGGATACGGTGAATCAGATGTTTTGCACTCAGCAAGAAAGACGTATACTGCACTGCACACGCACAGAGCACAACCTACAGAAATGAGCTCACTGCTTAGGACAGCAATGTATAGTACAACACAAGGCATCTCCAGGAAAGTAACGCTTGGCTAGGGACAATTTCTGACCCATATCATCACCAAGCCACATAGAAGAGTCCCAAAGAAGTGTCTTGACCGCCATCAGTGTTTTGATTATAAACCAGGAAAGAGAAACCTAGGTTGTTTCTTTGGTTTTTGTTTGTGTTTGTTTTTTTTTTTTTCTTGAGTAGATGGCATGGCTGTATATAACAGACATTGTAATAAAACAAAATATTGAGGTTTAGGCAACCTAGACATATCTCTAAGGCCCTGGGGGAAGTCAGAGGCCTCACTGGTCCTGGCCACTCTTCCCCAGGTTCTGCCCCCGCCCCCCGGGCCTGTGGCCCAGGATGCCATTTCAGCCCAGCCCAGGGCTACCAGCTCCCCACAGCCCTGTCCTAACCAGCCATGGGCCTCGCTGAGCCAGGCCCCACCAGTCCCACCAACCTACTGCTGGTTCCCCTCACCAGGCCTGATCCTTACCATCACCCACAGGCTGATGTCCCAGCCTGGCCCCAAAGAGCTGCTGATGCCCAAGGCTGGGGGGCTGCCCCAGCCTGCCCCACTCCCTGGCTGGAGCAGTGGGACAAGGGCCTGGCTGCCAGGCCCGGCCCTGCTGGCCTGGGTGTCCCCTGGCCCTCAGGAACCCCCCAGCCCTGCACTGCCCTCACAGCTACTGACCTCATAAAAATTACACGTGCCATTTACTTCTCTCTTCCCACCAGTTTGTCTGCCTTTTGTACCTATTAGAGCTTGTCTTTCAGATTGTACACTCTACATGCCAGATTTTACTGTGTGGTCCTCCTCTGCATAGCAAAGTGGGCTTTTATACTCTATACAAGTTTATGCTGAATAAAAGTATTAATGTGGTTTTCATAGTAAAGGCAGTGTAATTATCTCTTCCTCTCAGATAAGAAACCAAGATGGTGACTAAGTGCCTAACTCAGTCACCAGAGCTAAGTCATCGGCAGAGCGAGCAAGGATGAAACCACAGACGTCTTTGATTTTTCCACCCAGCAGCCCTATTTAAAATCTCAGGGATATACACACCTTGCTAAAAACATTCGTAATTAGAGATTTTGGTATAGAAAGTCACAGAACTACAGATCATTAAACAAAAAGAGCTGAATGGAAAAGTCCATTTCATGGTAGTGAACTTGAAAGTATTAATTCTGTTATTTTTTACACACTCCTTCCTTACCCGCAATGTTTTTATCAATATATCAAGCTGAATTTTAAAGACATAACTATTCATATGATTTTCATAAAAATTCCTAACAGTCAATAAAACAGTAGACAATTTAATTCATGGAAGGAGAAAGGTAGATTTTTTATTTTCAAAAGGTTCTAATACCCTACAGTTCTTTTTGCTGTACTGACTTTTGGTTGCCAGTAGAATAGAGCACTAAGACGTGACAGACCTACTCAGTATTTGATTCTCTGAAAGTATTAAAGTCTGTAATACATTTGAACAGCTGTATTTCTGCATTTATACCACTTATTTCACCTCTATTAAAATCTCCCACCCATAATATTTCCTGATAAAAATATAAGTGAAACAATCATCCCCTGCCAAGTATCATTTGGAGCAGTCTCATGATCAGCTACATACCAAGACTAACTCTTGCCATTATAGTAGCTCTAATTATTATGGAGATTAGTTGCTGTTATGTAATAAGTTGTATTCAGTTGGGATATTTTATATTTTTCATCTACATGGCCAGCTTCTTAGCTTACTTAATTGGCAGTTAAGTATTAAGAAAAGTTTATTCCCAAGTCATCGTGCAATTGTGCAGAGACCACTAAGGGGGATTTAAAGGCTGCTTTCATTTACACTGTGTACAAGTCAGTCCTGTTACTAACTGTATAGTCCTGTTCCCTTGCTATTTCTTCACTTCAAAGCATGAAGTAAGCAACACCACAACCTGAAAAAGGTGCTTAAAAAAATAACCTGACAGTGATGGTAATTGTTTAGTTGTTTACAGGCTCAGTATCTACAAGTAAGGTAATACTATCTTTATTCACTCTGCTTACCTGTTGTTTCACAAAGTGTTCATTATTTTAATTACTTGATGACAGGAACGTTCAAGTAGATTAAGTGAGAAGCAGCATATTTTGTGAAATATCTATTTCCTGAACTTAATGACAAAATGGAAGAGAATGCATGAGAAGAAGGGGTGTATAGGAATCAGAACTCACTGTTCTACCAGTGGTTTGACATGGACCTGGACCAGATACTTCAATGATTTGTCTTATACTTTCAACAATAAATATTGATTTAGATTACACAAATGCTGGGATGCTTAAACACAATTATCTTAAGAAAGCAGACTTCAAAAAGGGAAAAGACACTCAAAACCAGTTTTCATTTTTGAAAATGTAGTCCTGCCTGCTTCACTTTACCTCTCTCTAGAATATCCATGCAAATTTAGAACTAACGCACAGACACTCCATGCAACCCAGGACTGCACAAAATAAAATCAGAAAATTATTATGAAAACTTAAAACATCACCTGAAAATAATTTGCCTTTTTAGAAGCCCTAAAAAAACAGGACACTGTGAAGACAACCTAGTAAGCACTCTCTGAAGTATGGTACTGAAAAAAACCTCGGTCTCTTGTTAAGATACGTTAGAAAACACAGGAAATAGGCAGGTAATGTGAGGGAAAAGAACTGGGTTAAAGTCTGTTGAAACAAGGAAAAGGACTTCTGATATCCCTGCTTAGCTAACACTGAACTAGTATGAATAGCATGCAAAAATCATGAAGTATCAACTGTAATGAGAATACAGGGCATCGCGTCATGCCCACATCACACAAGAGGAAGCAGTACACTCAATTTAAGCAGATGTTTAAAAAAGGTAATACCAAAGGAGCAAGCCCAGTACCAGGCTTGGAATTCCATCCTAGAGAACATGAGATAAGAAAGGTCCTGCCAGAATGGGAGTTGCACCTGGTTTGAAGGGAAGGGCTGCTTTAGATAATGATGCCAGCAACTTTCAATTCTATCTCTATTAACTGCCCCTCAATTAACAGCATTGCATTCCTACAGCCTACATTTTAAGAAATGTTTTATANTGTTTTATATCAGAGCAACAACACTTTCATACTGGCCACTCTTATACATTGGAAATCCACGTTCATGTTCCTTTCCTTTTCATTCGTGTTTCCCCAAAACCACCAACAGCACCAACAGACACTATGTGAAGAGGAATTATTTTGCATACAAGACTATTTCTCCTTTCTGTTAGGCAGACCGCTAAAACACTGAGTTTAAAGTTATTGATTTGTATCAGTAATTCAATTACATGCCCATAGATACATTTTTCTCACCATTTTGATAGCTCTGAACAGGGGTCTTAATTTTTTACAAAAACATAATATTACTCTGCATTCTCAGCAGCTGGGCAACGTTCAGTGTACGTCAAGACATCAGGTACCTCCTGAATACATCGCCACAGAAGATGTTCTCCAAGAGATACAGTCACCGTCTGTAGTCTTCATCTTAATAGTTACTAAGTACCAGTTCATCCAGTGCTACAAACATGCAAAACAAAAAAACCTGAAGCAGTTCACCTGTTCTACTGCAGTTTAGCAAATACAGGATTTCACT
>VYZV01017270.1:353877-364005 GCA_013401275.1 Pandion haliaetus | reverse complement strand
AAGCATGAAAATACATCCTTCCCGGAATAAATACACATGTGTGCGGGTGTGTATTCAAACCCAGCGGCCACCACAAGCGATTACCTCAACCGTTTGGTGATGTAACTTAGTGGTGCTATGTCTATGCTGTACAGGTATATAACTGTCCACCTCTCCAACCCTACACCCCTCTTAGCAGTAGGCCATTTCAGGCAGACAGCACAAGAAGTATGGGGGTTCTTGTAAGGGCTCTGGCACACACAAAGAAATCAAAAATCTGTCTTAAAATAATGAAGCAACCTTTTGTGCAAAAAGTTTCCAAGTGTAGCAAAGGCTCATCCATCTAATAAATGCCCCCCAACCCCCCCGCCAGTAGAAAGGCTTGGTAGCGCAGGGAACGGTGGGGCTGGGAGAGGGTGATGGCGAGGGATTTTTTTTTTTTTTTTCAAATTGTTTGGGTTGCTGATCCAAGGTAAATGACAAGAAATAAAAAAACACCCCCAACAGACATATTTCAACTATAGCAAGCCCTTGGGATTATTTTTTTCCCCCCTCTGTGTCTGTTTGAAGGTATTCTCCTAAGTTGACAAGCACGTGTTTTGGAGGCCATTGAAAAGTTTCTGCCATAAATAGAGGAGGCAGCTTGGCTTAAGTGTTGCTAGGGAATACCTGGCAACAGGCAACAATAGTCCTTTTAGAGAGCCCAGGGCAAACAGTGACCGTGGTAATGGGGTGGGCTTAAGGGAGGCTCCTTGCCCAAAGCCCCTCCACTCACACTGCATCTCCAGCCCTGGGCTGTGTTCCGGAAATTCCCCGCACAAAGCCCCCCATTCAATGGGAGGCGGGCCCGTGCGTGTGCTTTTCTGGCAGGGAGGGGGGCTGCAGAGGGAGGGGGTCTTCTTGCAAAAAAAAAAAAAAAAAAACCCCCAAATTTTTTTTTTTTTTTGCAAAGGCTAAGAGAAGCACAGAAAGTGCTAAGTTTGTAAAAGAAGATGAAAAGGTTCAGAAAGGAGCATAATGGGGCCAGGGAATGCCCTGTGAATTTTGAACAGAGAGCAGAAAAGAGACTCTAAAAAGCAATTAGTGATGCTGCTTGTCGCTGAAGAGGGAGCTTGAAGGAGGTGGGAAGGCGCAAAAGGAAGAGGGCAACTCCAATCACTTAGTAAAGTACGAGGGAAAGGGGGAGGCAGGCGCAGGGAGAGAGAGAGACTGGTGCCTTCGGGAATTTTTATAGTAAAAGTGGATGGAGGCACACAGCAAGGGCAGCGTCCGAGAAACGCCTGGAGCCGAAGGCACATGCCAAGCTGGGTCTTGGCTTCGCCTCCCCTGCTCATTTCTGCAAAACCAGGGAAGCAGCAGGGCCAGGCTGCTCTCTCTCATCTCGCCCAACGCGCCGTGGACTCAGCCTCAAATCCTCACCCACCCCCACGAGGAGGGCTCCTCGGCCAAGCGGCTCTACCTGACGGATGAAGGCGATGGGGACATTTCTGAAAGACCTCTGGTCTCTTCCTCTCCTTCCCGCACCTCGTTCCATTTCCAGAGCCATGCACAGATGCCTATTTAGCCATACATTCCCTGTGCAAAATAAAAATAACGCTGTCTGCTCATTAGCTGGGAGTTGTTAAGAGGAAAAAAAGAAGAAAAAAAGGGCTGTCTGAACAGGACTGAATAGCTATAACCTTAATGGGTTGTCAGAAGTCTGCTGGCAGCAGGGTGAGGGCAGCCAATCCCCCTCTAGTCTTTTGTCCTAGACATTGTTTAGGATCAGTGGTAGCTCATTAGGTCGGGACAGTAATATTCCTAACGATCCTGTAGGGCTGAGGCTTCAGACTGTGTCTTCGGCTGTTTTCCTGATGTCATCCTGATTCACAGAGAAGTATTTATCTCGACAGAGATACTTTGGTGGAAAGCGTTATTTACCTTTCATATCCTGATTACTAACCTTTGACAAAAGTTGCAGCTGGAAGGGGGAAAGGGGAAGCTGAGAGTCGTGCCTGCATGAACCGAGGTGTGTTACAGTGAAAGGCAAGCTGGAAAAGCCAAGTAGATGGGCCCTGGCCTACAATTTGGCCCAATGGTTTGCCTCCTTGTATTTCAGATTCCATCTATAAAGTAAGGATAATCACCCAGTTTTGCATTCTAGGGGTGGTGGAGAAGAAAATACTAGAGGCTTAGGCTTAGGCTTCCAGGCAATGGGCCAGATAAGGAGCTAAATTTAGTACCTTTCCTGCATTCAGGGGTCCTAGAAGGGCTGGGCTTTTTTGTTGTTTTTGTTTTTTCTGGTTTCTAACAAAAAAAATATATTCTGAATTAAATTGTAAATCAAAATGGATTTTTTAGTAGTGTATAATTCACGTTACATCCTATACTTATTTTCAGCCTAGCAACATGAATCTGCTGAGGAAGAGAGCAAAGTTAAACCCCCACCTTCCCTCAGGCACCTCCACTTCTGAGATACTGGGTGCAGGCATGGGACTGAGCAGATCCTATTCACTGAGACAGGCCGAATCCCCAGCCTTGTTCATATGTGCTCCCCGACAGTGTCACAAATCCACAATGACATATTAGCAAAGTGATGAAACTAAAGGATAATTGATCATATGATAGATTTCCTTGTAATTAGGCAACACGTTATATATCCACTTGCCAGTCTTGCCAATCACAGAGAGCAAAGTACATTATCATTCTCTGCCCTCTCCAAGATTTTGCTTTAGTATTTAAGGCCTGAGGTTTTTCTAAGGAAACTCTAAGAGCCCTGTGCAGCTGCCCTCCATCCCTATTAAAAACTAGCCAAACTAACAAATAATGATGAAATGATTTCCTTATTTATTTTGTGTTAGAAAACAGAGTGGACAATAAACTGCTCTCTGAAACAAAGGGGCAAGAACTACTCGTCCCTTTCACTCCGGTAAGAGGATGGTAAGTATGCAAAGGTCAGCACACAGACACTGAAAGGTTGAAACCAAGCACACGAGGCAATGGGAACGACATCCCCAGATCCTCGGTGAGCGCAAAGCCCACCAGCAGCTGCCTCTGTGGTGCTCCAGATCTGGCCAGAGCTGGAGCAGCTGCTGCGGGCATCCTGTGAACCAAAATAGCTCCCCAGTGGCTCTGTCACATTCCCTGTGCTAAGACCCCAGGAAAGGATTTCGTGCCCCACAGGACACCATCGAAACACATGGACAGACACACAGGAAAGGGCTTATGGCTTCTCCACTGCAGCTTAGCTGCCATTGCATTTGGGTAACTCTGCTACCTGGGGTGAGTTGTAAATGAATATTGTGAATTATGAGTTCTCCATGAAGAGTCCTCCCACCAGAAAGGAGGGATGGAATTTCAGACCCAAATTAGTATATTCTTACAGTGGGGGGCATATCCTGCTGTCAGCAAAATGCCTGCTGGGCTAAAAGTTATTCTTCACAGGTGAGCTAATTATAAGGGAGCATGGGCATCAAGAAGTGCCTGCCACCAGCAGCACACAACAGAGCGAGCAGGCCATGTCTCTGTCGAATAGATCCAGGAATGGATTTCTAGCTGACGGGCAGCAACAGAAACGCTGCCCAGAGATGAGGCGATGGGACACATCTCGTCAGCTACAAGATGGGTTTTGCTGAATACTTTTGCCAGGCTCCCTTTGCTGGCTGGTTCCTTTGGTACCCCAGAAACAGTTTAAATATTCAATCCCACACCTGGGCTGCAGCTGACACAGGTGTCTGTGCCTGTATTCACAGGAATGAATCAAGCTTGGCAGGATATAGCAAAAAGGGTGGTTTTTTCCAGCAAGATGTTAAATAACCAGCAGCATTTCTATTACGTGACTGAAATACTCTAAAAACTAATGGGACAAGTTCTGCTTTCTACCAGCATCAAGCAGAGAAAGAATGATCACCAGAATCACTCAAAGGTTTCTGAAACAGTTCAGTCTATTTTAAAACAGTCTCTGTGTGGTATTTCTAACAGGGGAAGTAGAGGGATATGAAGGCAATAGTAACTCATACTGCTTCCTCTGGCTCATACTGACTTCTCTGTCCTGTACAGGGTTTGAAAAGTACAGGCCTGCAAGGAACTTCTGAGATTTGAACTGAGAGTCCGCTCTGTGTGTAGTGATGAGACATAAAAATGATAAAACTTTACAATATTAATAGTAGAGTTGAATGTTTTGGCTTCTACAGAGAGCTGTCGTTATGATAAACAAAGATGATGACTTTTTTTGGTGCTGTTTGCAATTTTAACAACAGGTTGTTTTGTCATTTCAATACATGCTTCTGAGTGTGACAAAGATGTTAATCCACCACTAACGAATTATGCATTTTAAGTCCCATTAAAATGCCTACCCACTGGCAAAGTCTTCTATTACTTAACCAGCCTTCTTGCTCTGGTGAGCAAGCACATGTCTGTGACTAGATGGGAGCCCATATACCCACAAACATGCACACCTACACATATCTCTGTCCATGTATGCATACAGTCAAGCCCACCCAAATACATATGAATGCACATATCTTCAGACACACAGACGCATATAAACATGCACCCATGCAGATGACCACTCACCCACAAGCCCACAAGCACACTTGCACACAAGCCTGCACGTGTGCACACACGTGCATGCCCACGCGCACCCAGACACACCCACACACCTGCACGCATTTGCCCGCATCCCCGCACACGCGCGTGACCAAACATATAGGCACACATATAAGCAAGTACACCGCAGAACACGACACCCGCCCACCCACGCCTCCGTGGGCGCCCGTGCACTCGCATGCGCACATACGCACTCCCAATGCACGTGTGTACACATGCACCCTTACGTGCGCGCACACACCCACCAAAGCATCCACTCATACTCACGGTCAAGCACACCCCCGCCCCCCCATGCACACAGACACGAGCGAACACACACTCGCACGCACACCTGNCCGCCGCCGGGGCAGCACCACGGACAGCGCCCGCCGCCCCGCCCGGAGCGCCCCCGCCTCGGTGGGCTCGTAAAGCGTGGAAATCCTTCTGGGAGCGAGAGGCGAGGTCACGCTGGAAATACTGCCATTGCCCGGTAAAATGCATGAGCCAAAATCCCTGGCACGCTCCTTTCGTTCCGAAGAGGTTGTTTTGAGGGTCACCTGGCTTAAACGCTTCCGAAACACAGCTACCTGGAAGCTGTTCTTCCAGCTAAGCACATCAGGAAGGGCTTTATGTCCATGCCGCACCACAGGACAGCAAAGGCACAAGCATTTTCCCTATAACGGGAGCATTCTCTCGTGTACATTTTTAATAACTTGTACCCAGCATGGCAATACAGGCCATAACAATAGTGCATCCTCCCGTGCCCTGGCAAGATGCCGCAAACCGACTTCTTCCTTAGCCAGTGAAGACTTCAGAAGCGATGGCCTGGTTGAGATGATACTACTAGCTTTCAGGAGAACGTGGTTGTGGCTCTTGCTGAACACATAATGGTGGAAGAACGTTTAGTGTTATCTGGACAACAACAGCTGAAGTTTACCAAGTCTCAATGCTCACTACTTGGCCACAAAAGAGGCTGTTCCAGCAGCAAGATTCAGTGGGCTGAGCCTTCTGGTGATGGTTAAAAAAGCAGATTCATATGTGTTAGAAGGATGACACAGAGCCTATGCATAGAAATTAGCTCCATGACTGGCAGGCAGGTCCAAGAGACATCAGCAGATTGAGAGTGACGGGCTGTATGCTATGCTAATACTGCATCGGTCTGGATGTAGCGCAAGGTTCACAGATTTCAGGCACAAAGTTTAAACTAACATCTTCAACATCAAGGACTCAGTCAATATGTGTATTGATCAACTACACAGACACTCATTTCTATGCCAGCACGAGCTTTCCTGGTACCAGAAACAACAGATTTTGGATGCTATGCAGCAGTATTCGCCCGGCCAACCCTCGAGCCTTGTAGGACAATGGCTGTGGGACTAAATACACAGTTAACCTGTGATTCTCAGATACTGTGTCTGGTCATTCCTCTGGGATTTTTAAAATATGTCTGAGAGAAAGGGTGTTCTGGGTCTCTGTGAATGTACCATGCAGAGCATGGATTTTGTCCAATGGCCATGAGACCCTTCATAGTGCTCTGTGGTGTTCTGCCACCCGATAAACACCTCCAGAAATCTTTGAATTAGCAATGCTTATGGAAATAAAGGTATATATGTGCCAGATACAACCCCTTCACAGCTGTAACAGATCTTGAGAGTTTAAACAGGCACAAGGTGGGAGAAAGGAAGCTTTGCAGCCACCATTTTTTCATACTGAGCAAGCTGCCCGTTCCCCAAGGGAGTTTGAAATGGGGGCAGAGCCCAGGGGAGCACAGTGCCCGCAGGGGCTGTACCTCTGTGCGGGAGAGCACGCTGCCATGCAGATGCACTTGCAGCAGGATCAGCAGCTTTATCAGCCCGACACACACACACACAGGCTTTTCCTCTCAGCCAGGAGCACTCGCCTGGGCTCAGCACTCTGTCAGCACATGCACAGCCTCGGACTAGCAAGTTCAGAGCCAACAGGGCGTCTTTTCACTGAACTCCCTCACAATACAGCCATGATCTCTCTCACCCTGTCTGAGGCTCAGCCAAGCATGCAGAGTATAAGACCCTCCACTGTCCCTCCCCCTTCTTGCTTTCTGGTTGTTTTTTGAGGTACAGTTTGAAACAGGAGAAGACACTTTGTATTTGCCCCTATCATTTATCACCAGTCCTAACTTTTTAGATTTCTTTGCAATAGTCCTCCATGACAAACACAGTACCCGGTAGGCACTGACTTTATTACTGCATTTTTATTTTCAGACTTGTGGCTAAAACCTAGCATTTGGGTCTAATTCATGGTATCCCCACAGGGGCTGAATGCAGGCAGCACAGAGCTGGGCAGCAAGGGATGTAGCACACACTTGGAAAGCCCAAGCTGGCCTTTGCCCAGAGAGGAAACAAGTTTGCAGTATCCCAATCCCTTAAGCAGCTTATCTGTCTCCTCTCTGCTGCTGCACAGGGGGGTACGGTGCAGTCAGGACTCCAGCCCCTGTGTGCTGATGCAGAGCCACCTTGGACTAGTCCAGGGTTAGGATGTTCAGCAGAAATGTAAGAAACTGAAGAGGCAGATCTCTGCTCTGTGTTATTGGAAAGGAGAATTGAACACACGTCTCCCACAGGCAAAGGAACAGATGCACAAAAACTTGGAGACCAGCATCTCTGCTCTGGTGGTGAATAGCTGGTTCATGACAGAGTCTGACATGCCCAACAAATGACTATAGGTCCTTGGCAGCCTGGTGAGCAGGACACTCGGTTACAGTTTGAACCTCCCGGCTGGGACCGAACATCCTGAATATTACAGCCTGAAGAGTGGAAAAAGCCTTAAATGATTCAAGCCAATCTATTCCTACTTAGATAAATCACTGGCAATTAAAACATCACAATCACAAAAATTAAAGTCATATTGCTGATCGGTGCTAACAGTGGCCTACAGTATAGGTACTGTATGCAAAGGAAAACTCAACACCACATTAGGATAGGCTAAAGCCCACAGTTGGTCATCACTTAGCAAATGTATTTCTGTTTTGAAGAAGTTATATAATTCCTGAATACAGATCCAGAAGAGGCCTTAACCCTTTCCTCTTAAGGGTAGATGGGCAGTTGTGATTTGTAGAGCTCACTGAAAGGAAAATATTGAGCCCCAAAAGTATGAAGGCCTTAAAAGACAAATGATCATCTCCCAGCCCAAATAATTAGTCAAGAAGCTGACCACAAAAGGAATAATCATCAAAAAGCGTTTTCAAAATAATCACAAAAGAAGGTGAATCCTCTTAGGATCAATGTCCAGTAAAGAAGTAGGAATATTGCCCCTCAGGGTAAGATAGAAAGTGACTATGTGAAAGAAAGGAATGTAATTTTAGGTAGAGCCATCTGAAATGAATCTGAAAAAAGGACCAGATCAAATTGCTGTTTATATTGTATGGAAAAGTGTTTGCCACACTAGCTGTGATGGTGGTGCGTGCTGCCCACTTGCCTTGTCCCCACATGAACGCATGGTGGCTGCACGGAGTGAGGCACAGCTGAGAGGGCTTGTGCCAGCTCTTCAGAGCTCACATCTGGCCCAGACCTATCCCACATCTGTCCATGCGTGTGGTCTGGCAGGCCTTGAGAAGGTCCACGTGGAGACCCTCAATAAGCAGCGCGGACGTAACCTTCTGTTCACCACACCACCTTCAATAGCTTCCCACCACAGCCTGACCATCACAAGGCCGTGTCCTGAAATATGTCAGCAACTAAAACACAGTGTCTCCCGGAGAGTGGCCACTCTATCACAGGACATTATGGGAACACACTGGTCAAGAAAAGAACAATCTTGTCCTTGATTTTAAGTAGCCACAAGGATATAGAACACAGCAACAGCCAACTAATAACCTGTTTCAGTTAGGAAAAAAGCTGTCTTTGCCCAGGTAGAAACATTAGCCTAGCTTTTTTCTTTCAACTGCTAGATGAATAAATCCTTTTAGATGTAGGACAGACTCTGAAATAACTAAGTCTTGCAGAGAGAAGCAGAGGGACAGATTTACTCTTTCTCTTTGCTGAGGTAAGTGCTGCAAAGGTAGGCTCTTTAGTGCAAGCTCACCACTTATGAAGAAATTATGTCCTTTCCCTTTGACACTGGGGGTGAAGCAGAGTCTTCTTTTTTTTTTTCTTTCCTTAATTCTTCAGCTGAAAATTGATCTTAAAATTTTCATAAGCTGTTTTCAGCACTGTTTTCAAGTTCTGGGAATTTTTCCTTGCCAGAAATGTAATCTCCTTATTATATACATATATATTTTTTAATTTTCATAGCTTTTTTACTAAAGACCATTAGTGAATTTGGGATTCAAAACCATGTATGACAGTCAAAGATGCTGTCCATCTCCTCTGAGCAAAAATTGTGTCTTCACTCTGATGCCCCCCCCCTCCAGGCTGACTTTACCACATGGAACCCACTCTTTGTTGGGTTTCTCTTGGCTTATGTCAGTCTCCAAGAACGAGAACACCCTGACTCCCCATCCCTTGTAGTGCTGGCTATTTCCTGTGTGAGATCACTTTGAGTAATTAATTTCTAAAAAGCCTGTCCCTGTATTTGCACTGTAAATACACACACCGTGTCAGAAATCTCCTTTCAGTACATTCTGCTAAGCTTAAAGAAAACTCTTGATTTTAGAAACACTAGACAGGGCATTGTAAATCACCACCTTTGAAGGCATAAGGCAATGCCTTCCTTTTACTAAGTACACTTGTAAAGCTGCACACAGACATTTTCCAGAACTTTGAACAATTCAGTCTCCTGGTAAGACGAAAAATGGTTTGCTTAAACACCTGTATGGAAAGTGATATCTAATCTTTTATGTTCGCTATTGGAGAGTGCTCAGGTCAATCAACAGTCAATAGAAGGTAGCGGTAACTCTTATTTTCTGTTTTATTTTACAGCAAGGTTGAGTATTTGTTTTTGAAAGATTGGAGGAGTTGGCTGGCAGTGCCAGGGAACCGGACTCTTTTTATCTGCATGCTTGTTACAAGGAGGAGGCAGGTGCAAAGCAAGCTTTCTAACACCGTCGGCAGCAATAATCCCCACCTGAGCATTGACTGGCCACCTGCTCTTCAGGCACAGAGATAATTCAGGCTCTAAGTTAGCGTAGTTCTAAGTCTCTGCTAAGTAAAGACTCATAAATTACTCAAATTACAGTAACATCAGTGGGTATGTCAATATATGATTTGGTCACTGACAGTGATTCCTTCTGGATTCACCCCAAGGCATGCAGTCCAACCTGAAATGGCCTAACCTGATTTAGTGCACCTGTGGTTTATGGAGGACCTATTCCAAGTGCTGCTGAAGATGGCATGTAACTTCCCAATAACCTTCATGCCACCAGCTACCCAGCTTATTATTAGATCCCAGGTATCCTGAAAGCTGATGCATGTTGTGCTTGTATTTCAGTCAGTAGTCAAAAGCCTTTCATGCAGAGCTTGGGCCTCAATTTACAGTGGGATTTATCATTTTTATGAAAAACTGCTTTCTCCTGCTTAGCAACACATCCATCTTAAAATACGCAGTGTGAGGCAACTGCTGAGAGGCACAACAGACAGTAAAACGCAGAGATGTGCAGAAGCAAGTTTG
>VYZV01017270.1:293359-353859 GCA_013401275.1 Pandion haliaetus | reverse complement strand
AAAAAAAAAGACAGATGAGACTTGGCCTCATTCTTCTGTTATCTAAATTGATTCATTTATTCCCTGTAAATTACAACTGTCTACATAGCAAACATTCCCATGAGCCAGGACCACAACATTCCTTGCTCCCCAGTCTTGATACAACGCCATTCCTCCCCACTGATTGAAATACCAGGCTTTACTCTCCTGAGACACTTTAAAGCTGTATATTACAGAGGTGCCACAAAACACACCAAAGAAACCAACTGTAGCAGGGAAGCCCTGCAGAAATAGTGCTCCATGCTTAACCTACTGGTTTGTTATCTTTGAGAGGAATATGCTGCATGCCATTGAAAGACCTGCCAGCTAAACCCCCATTTACATCCCTCTCACTAACCTGCAGGGCAGCCATCCCCCGGCTAAGGGCAAGTGGGAATGGGTAAGAAGTGCTGGGGCCTGAGATCAACTGAGAGGGTTGGAGGAACATGTGTGAAGGAAGAAATACTCAGTAAACACCTCATTAGCACACAATTAAGAAGCAGGGAAAGTTATTTGAGGCTAATTTTGCAACTATGCCAGGTGAAAATGAAATAAAGGCATTGGCTCCCCGAAGTTTGCAAGGGGTAAACTTGTCCATCATGTGATGGATATGCTAAAAATGAGAGTGTAACTGAACTGGTCATTGCTGGCTCCTTAATCAGACCCACTCAACAAACTCTGCGAAAATCTCAGTAAAAAATCTAGCCCAAACCATTACATGGCAAAAAACAACTTCCCCCCCGCCCCAGGAAACTTTGCTAAGATTCACAATCTACTCCAGGAATTACAGGTGAAGCAGGGAGTTACCAATACCATCTTTTACCAGTGTCGTTGGCTTTATCATTGGCCCAGGTGGATGCTGATATGATCTGGGATGGGCTGCAGGTCTCACTGTCACCACAGTGCACATAGATAGGGAATGGAGAGGTTAGACTAAATGGGGAAAAAAAGGGGAGAAAATGAAGCTATCTGGTGGAAATTATTGGGAGGAATGTACTACTGGTAAAAGATGGACTTGCATGAAATTGTGAAGTTTTTTCATACTCTTTCACTCCAGATTACGCAAAAAGTTTCTTATCTTTTATGTGTACTTTTAATTTAAAAAAAAAATTGTCAAAGCATTATTTATTCTACACAACCCTTTCAAGCAAGGGGAAAAATAGGCTGAATAAGAAAAAAAATCAGTGACTGTTCTTGTGACAGGGCTATAAGACCTTTTGATGCTACTATCCTCATTACCTGTAACTCCTCCAAACCTCACAAAAGTATTAAAAGTATCCTAACAAGTCCAGTTGAAATGCTCCATCAAGAAAATGAAACCAGGGTCTCACTTTTTCTAGGAGCTCTAGAAACTAGTATTTGTTAAGTCTGTAAATGTTATTCATCAACACATCATGGGTCTCCATACACCTCTCCTGCTTATTGACATAGTGTTCCTTTTGCCAGGGCTTGCCTTTCATTTTCTACATACATGATACCTCTTCAAAACAAGAGCTGCCAGTGGATGATTGAGGATATGCGGGCAATAAAAGTACAGGAAACTGCAGCCACGCTGTAACTTACATCTTTCCTTAATCAGGAACGAGGCCAAGAATATGCTGGCATATTCAGGAAGAAGAAGAAAAAAGGAAAACAGCACGCAGAGAACAACTCTATGCTCTGAATGAAGCGGATACAGTTACTTCATGCTGGATTTGTTTCAGCACAACTTAACAGCTTTCCACAAAGTGGTTTAGATGGAATTCCCAGGTGACTTGTTGTATTTAAATACTGCCTGCCTAGGATTTAAATAAACAGCTTTTATATTAATTAGAAGCAAATCCTCTCAATTGGAAGGTATTAACTGTTTCTAAATTGCACACATAACAGTTACTCAGACTTTGATTCAGTTGCATGCTTTTAAACTTGTCAGCCATTCATAGTCTAATACGCTATAACTACAGCTTACAACAGTACAATAAAATATTGATTCAACTGTTTTGATCCTTCATTGATCGGCATGACATGTAATTAAGTCAGTGTACACCTTTCCTCAGAGCAAGCAAGTAGCTCATTGCTAGCACACCAGCCTAGGTACATATTTATAGCCTCAGCCTAGGAGAATTGTTTTATGTGTGTTTTGTGGTAATACATATGCTAATTTTCTCTTTGCTGGTTTCTGATTATAGTTTAATCAAAGACACTCAATACTATGCAAGCAGGACCTGAATATAGATTGCCAGTCTCTTCACTGGCCAAGAACATTGATTTCACCCACTGAGAACCTGACTCAGATGCTTCATATTACACTGACAGCAAAATCCTTGTAAAAGGACCTGTCACTGCCACAAGGCATGGGAAGTGGTGTTGGATGCACCTGACATTGGCAGTGCAAAACTCACACGGAAGGCAGAGCAAAGCTTCCCTCTTAAATCCACAGGGATATTTAGTAGCTCTAAAGTTGTTAGAACCTCAGTATCAGCCTTCTCCATAAGATAACAGCCTTGTCTGGCTCCTGGGAACAACGCTCCGCTCTTCTTAGCTTTGACCCCATTAGGTAAATCCACGTTTCTTTTGTGGCTGACTAGCCGAAACAAGATGTTGTTTCTCTTGGTTTACCTCACACTATTCAAAAAAGCTAAACAGATTCCCGAAATGTTTGTGATCAGATTGAATAGACCAAATTAATCCTTTGTGCTTTCAGCCTGTTTTTCATTAATTAGTAGAAACCCAACCTGACAATACTCAATATCACAGTCACCAGACTAAGAGTGCATTGCTGAGATAAATGGAAAAGAAGGAAGATGTCAGTCCCTGGCATTATCATCCTCCTGTACAACAGCTTTTTGCTTGTTTGTTTGAATATATATGATAGTGGCAGATAGTTTGGGTTTTTTTTTTCAGAGCCTAGGATATTTCCATGAAGTCATATAAATAAAATATACAGACCAAGAACAATTGTGATCATCCAGCTTTTTTGGAAATCTCCATAGTCTTGTACAAAATTACCCTTTTCTTGGTGCCTTCACAGACATGTTTAACTCCTGGGTGTATTTTCAGAAGTATGATGCACAGTACCCTTTTTCTAGGAGCACCTTTTCTCTCTCAAAACGTACATTCACACAGAGTCAACGTTATCCCAGTTCTTGGCCTCTCTCAGATAAGCTCCCGCAGGCTACCACAATGAGAGCTGCCGATTACCTTTGGTTCCTCACAACCTCTGTACTACCACCATAGCGGCTCAGAAGACCTTAAGAGGTTCTGGTTTCCCTCCTACTCGCACCAGATTAGTTTGCCACATTATCCTAAAATCCCCCAGCGGGTTGGCAGTGGATCCAAAGGATGAGGGGCAGGCAGGTTAGGAAATTTGCGATACCCAGCTGCCAGATGTGTCGTAGTGCCCTTCTCACAGCTCCCTCGTGTCCTTCACTTCTCCCTCCTGCACTCAGCTCCCCTCAAAACTGCTTCGGTGCTGTGCGAACAGGAGTCAATGTTGCACAGACATGGTTGCTAGAAAACGAGAAGGTTATTATTCTTATTTAGCAGTTTCTGCTCAGCTTTGGCTGGTTCTAAACTTGCGATTTCCATTAATCACATCAGTTTTTGTGAGGTCATCTTGGTGTGAGTCACAGCTCATGCCCTCTGTGGCAGAGGGTGGCAGGGCCATTTTCATCCCTTTAATGCAGACGGCAGCCAAGGGGGAGATGATCCCTCTGCACCAGACGGAGCAGCCCCAGGGCTGTTGTAATGTATTCTTTGGTGATGCAAACTGCCTACATCAGGATGTGGTGGGATAAAAGCTCTGTATCCACCTGCAGTGAAAACTCAACATCCTGCTCCCACTGAAGGGGTACACAACTTTCACCATGCAAATTTGAAGTGACATCAAAAAATAACTTTATGTCTCTCTGGGCATACAGAGGAGTGTGTGGTGGGGGAGGAAGACAGCATTTTTTCGTACTCTGCAAAAGTGCTAGTATCAAATTGTGCAGAACAGGGAGAGTTACAGGAAGATGACAGGAGAGAAAGGAATTATATGGGCAGGAACTGTGGACTGTCCTTGCATCTACAGGAGGGAAAGGCGAAGGGACAAGGGCTACAGCACTTCCAGCAGATATTTTGACCACCAATTCTATACCAGTTCATATAGGAGGATGACAAGGGCATGCTAGCAACGTTTTAGGAAGGATAAGCAAGCCCTTCACCTACAAACCACACTCCTTCTGGGAAGCAGTGGAGGGTTTCCCCATCCTCCTGTCCCTGTGTGACACAGAAGGTCCTACATCTTCTCTTGTCTCTACTGTGCAGTGCAGCGAACTGTGACAGTTTATGCCAGAGTCACATGCTCTGACAGTAATTAAAAGCCCTCTAGATAAAGTCCACTTTGCTATTGCCCACCATGTAGAGAGTGCTTTAAAGATACCTGCTGAGGACACAGGAATATTAAAAGCCTGGTAGCCTGAAGGCAGTAGAAGGCGGCAGCTAAGGAGGAAGGTCTTTCTTTTCCCACCTACTTCCATGGCTGGAGCTAGTTTGAGAATATCTTTGCTATACTGCAGCATGCACATCTATGCTTAGGAAGCATAGGAAATTGTGACAGCATCTGGACAGTAAGTTACAAGCAGAGGGTTAAAGAATTGCTAAGGTGACAGAGTTTCAAAGGGACTTCAGTCCAGCTGCTAAATTTCCTACTGCAAACATGCAGGGGTGGGTGTGTATGTGCACCAAGCTTTACCTTTGAAAAGGAACAATCCATTTGTTTAAGCAAACCTACTTGCCCTGTATCCCAGCTACTTAATTTATGAGCACCAATTTCTGGCTGACAGTTTCAGAGGACATTGCCTCTGAACTTAAGGTCCAGTGGTTGCCTTCATGTTCCCCCGTTCCTGTGCTCAGCCTGGGAATAATCAAGGAGCATGCTGACAACACCTTTTACATACTTTTTAACATCACCTTCGGAACAGAAAACCCCACTGTATATCATACTTCTTTCCTCACTGTCTGTCCTTGCTGCCAAGCTGATTGACCTGTACAAAACCAAAGAAGGAAGCTGAGCTTGCTTTGAGGGATGGCCAAGCAAGGGGAGCTAACGCATAGGTACACGCCACAACATCCCTTTGCTTCCCTACCAGCTCCAGCCTTGTGTGCCAGTGGAGGACTGAAACCAATGAGACCATTAAGCTCAAAAAGAGCACAGGATCTCATAGCTAAGCGGGGACAAGCTTAGGCAATACTTGAGCTGACCTCTCCCCCATGCAGGGTTCAGTCCCTCCAAATTAAGGCTGAGGGTCACTGATGAGGCTGGTTGAGGAAGCTGACACTGCAGGTGCAATGTGCTCTTTGGGATGGGTAAAAGAAAAAGAAGAAAAAAAAGAGACAATTGCATTGCACTTGTCATTTCTGATGTACAGTATCTCCTGCTGCAAATTTGTAAGAATACATAAACTGGGGGGGGGCGGCGTGGGTGAGTATAGTAAACAGGGATAGTCTGGAGTGCTTTTATCTATGTCAGAAAACTTTTTCTGGAAAGCAAATATAACTTGCCATTGAGAGTATGAATAACTTGCTAGGCCAGGGGGTGATGCTGAACTCCCAGAGGACATTCCCTCAACACCCCCATCACCCTTTGATTTATGCTTTTGGAGCCTGGTATGGGGGAATACAGTGTTTCAGACCACTTTAAGAGAAAGACTATCCCATTGAGCCGCTACTGTAACCCCATGGACCCCTTGTCTCCTCTGTCACACTGCTTTCAGGGCCCTCAGCCACCCCACTATGCTTTCATTGCTCCCTTCACAGTGCAGAGGAGTACATTTATTTCATTTATTTCAGTGTTATTTTCATGGGGGTGTCTACCAGTTGCAAATTTCAGGCCACGATGCCTGGGGTCAGAGGGCTACAGCTACAGCAGCTGAGCACCCTGCAGCACAGCCAGGCACCCATATTACCTGTGTAATCAGCACCAGGTATCACAGTCCCACACAGAGACAACAGCCAAATTGCTAGTGCCTTGGGCCCATGGTCCAACACCATCACAGCTGATCATGTGCAGGTGGGATAAGCTCTCATTTGGCTCATCCCCATAAAGCTTGAGCAGAGATCTCAGCTCCAGCCATCTGTGAGAGGTAAAGAGGACCACAATGAGAATATTGCTTTTTCTAGATTTTGTCCCTTTTAAAATAAACACACTGGCAACAAATCTCAGAATTCTTTCAAATGGCTCCAGAAAAAAACTTTCAAGTGAGGAATAATTATTAAAAAAACCCAACCCAACAAACAAACAAAAAAGAGCAACAAAACAAAGCTAAAACCAGCCTGTCTCCTTTGTAACCCTCCCACCTTGCTACGTAAGGGTGAAAACTTTGCTTCACTCAGAGGTTTGAAAACCAAACCCCTACGGGTTTGCAGTGTAATCCCCGCACACAGGGAACAAAGAGCAGGCTGCAGTTCCAAGCAGACCACAGAAACAATAATCGGAGCTATCAGTCTGTCAGCAAGCCTCACGCGTGCGGTGGTACATCACAGCTCCGTGGCTCCCCAACACTAGAGCAGAACAATACCTCCATCACGCTTTCCAGCAGCTGGGACTCCTTACTTCTTGTGCCACGCAAGCCAACTTGACAGGCAGCACTTTTCTTGTTCTGTTTACTCCCTTGCACCTCAAAAATAAACAACTGTTTCTCCTTTCCAAGGATCTGTTTCTCCATTAGCCATGTTTTCCCGGGCTCTCACGTTACTTCTGGACGCAGTTCTGCTTACTAATGTGACAAGCGCTGTGCTCTACACACCATACTTACTCCTGTCATACAGCGCTTCTATAAAGCACAATTTACCTGATTTTTTTACATGCTGTGTAAGGAGCAGGTCTCAGGTTGCTTGACCAAGTGATCTTTATTAATTTAGGAGAAATTCTCCATGCTCCAAATGGGTCATTATGTGGTCAATGTGTCTGAGCCTCAATTACAAATTAAGTNGCACCTCTGAAAAAAACGTCTCTACAGGGTCTTTCCTAGCTTATTTGTTCAGTCCTATGAACACACTAACCCAAAATCTAGGCAAGATCTGTGGGCCAGCCCCATTGCTGATGGAAAACTGAGGTCATCCATGCAGAACCACTGATTTGTGTCCCCTGGCAATCTGGCTTACATAAAATGAGCTAAAATGTTTTTTTTTTAAAGATGTTGCAGAAAAGACTGAGAATTACCTTCTCAGCCTGACAACAAACTCCATTTTGCTGTCATTATTCTCAGTGAAACATCCCCCTGAGACATGACACCCCACAGAAGGTCAAAGGAAGGAGGTGCTGTCGCAGCAGACCTTCAGGAGACCTGCATCTGCACCTCCCTCACCCTGTGTAGGTCCTCAGTTGTTAGCAGTACAGCTTAGGTCAGGTTTCAAACTTTCTTCCCGTAAGAAGTATTCATCTGGCTGCTTCTCTTCTACCCAGCAGCCAAGTTAAAAAATTAGAGGGAGATGGAGAGATCTAGAGCCAGGTTGCCCATGCATAAATTTGCAGGGAACAGGGCTAAAAAGGAGGAATACAGAAGAACCTCACCATATCCATATCCATGAATCGAGCTTCAGGCAAACCAGCAAGGCAGAAATGCCTCATGTGGTGAGCTCTGTTGTCAGCCATATTTAGTGAAAGACTGCCTTGCCTTAGACACCTCAGCTGATCCCAGGTACTGCTGCACCACATATGAAATAGAAATCTCACGAAGGGCTTGGACACCAGGAACATGAAACATTCACCTACTGGAAACTGTTCTGAGAACAATGCAACTGTACTTACCCTGCCTTTGCAAATACAACAATTACCTGTTAGGCAATACAGACCCTGCCAAACAAAGCTGAGTTTACTAACTTTTTTACAAATAATAGTAAAAAAAGAAAAGTTTGTTTTGATAATACCAAACAATTTTGTTTTAGTAAAGTTCCAAAGCATAAGGAAATGTAATTTATTCCCATGTATCCACAGAAATTATAAAGTTGCTCCCAGGAAATGAATAATTGGTTTCTGAGTTTCTCTAAACCAAGATCTGATCTCAGATGTCCCCTCTTGGCTATGTTATGTTGCAGACAAGACAAGAATGGTCAGTTACTGTCATCAAGTCAACACCACCACTTTAAATTCAGATAGAAACAAAATCTGCTTCACCATAAAGTCTACTGTGTGTTATCTCGGGGCTCCTTCTGGGATGGGAAAGTGTCAGTCCTTCACAACCCTGGCTGGAGGACTCGGAGCATGTTAGCTGAAGAAGTAGGAACAAAACAACAATCAGGAGGGTGACGGGTCTTGCTGGGATGACAGGCAGGGCGTGCATGTGGAGTGAGCACATACATGTGTACTCTGTTGCCCCTAAACTCCCCGCTGTCCCCTTTCTTTTGAGGCAGCAGGGCACCGAGCCCACTGAGAGGACTGACTTGTGCAATTTCAATGCCCTTTAGTGATGCACGAGAACAGAGCCGACAGGAGAGCAGAGGGGACAGGGCATCGCAAGGCTGCTGTTTATTTGCATAGCTGTGAAGCCCATGAGTTGCTCACACCACGTGATTGAGGGACCAACAATTTCAGATTTTATACTGACAATTCTTTATAGCAAGTCTTCTCAGGAGGTCTCTTTTCAGGGACCACCATGCTCTGATTAACAAGCAAAGCCATAGGTGCCTTCAAGGTCTTGCTTAGACTCATAGAAATCCCACTGTAGAGCATTAGTCAGGGGAAGCATCAATATGTCATCCCAGGCCTGTCCCACCCCCATTACCCACTCATACAGAGCTTCTGTGACTTTTCCTGGCATTGTGGGGACCAAAGTGGTAGTAACAAGTCTGTAGTTACCTGGAGGCTTCCCTCAAATGCAGGGTAATCAATAAGCAAAAATATGTCCCTGTTCTCAGTGAGAGCCAACAGACGGAGGTAACGCAGAAATCTGTGAGACGGGACACTTCCCCCAGTGACCAAAATCCCTGAAGTCCTGTTTCCTGCCACCACAAAATGTTCCCAAAGCTACCATGCAAGAGAGAGCTTCCCATGAGGAAGACACAAATGTCCCCTTCTCTCCCTCCCCGACCCCCCCTAGATGTCCACATCCAAATCCTTAACCCTTTACAACTACGTTTTACAGTAAATACTGAAACACATCTCTTGATATGCAGTTTCATATTCAAAAGTGGCACCAACAACCTTCTCCCAGTATAATCTTGCAAAGGAACTGTGCGAAAGTACATCATTATTTTCTGAGATGAAGTGATTAGGAAACGTCCACATAGCTGTACTGTATGCAAATAAATCAACACACAAAGATAGATTTAAAAGGCAATGCCAAAAAAGAATAACAAGGATCATGTGCTTATGTTGGCTGTTTTGCTTATAAAGACATTTTTAACTTCATTTCGAAATGCTTCCCTCTCTTTCTGAATACACACGTGTGGGACATTCAAAAAGAAGTCCTGGTTAGCAGGATCCAGTTTGCAAAGGGAGCTATTGGTAAGCAGATTTCAGAGACCATATTATTCTTATGAGTCACTTTGTCCGCTGCAAAATTATTCCAATGAAAAGATCTTTTTTTTTTTGAGGTGAAGCACAATTAAGGTTGACCTCCTTTGCTTAAATTAAAACAGGAGTGAAATGAAGAATCTGACTCATTCCTCTAATTTTACAGGCTCAATAGTAATCTAGCCATGCTATTCATTTAGAGAAACCATTAATTTTGCTATGTGGCTGAAACTAGAAGGCCTCAGCTTTCTTTCTCTCACTTTTCCCCCCTCTTTTTGCTCTTTGTCTGTGCACCTGTTTTGCACCACTTTACCATCCCATTTGAAAACTTTGGGTAATCCTCTGGCACTAACCCTGGTGTGATAATACTTCTGTTATTCAGCAACATAATTACAAAGGACAACACAGATAAAACATGTCTTTCACTTCTGCTGTGAATATGCCAGTTTTGCCAGTCTTCAAGGTGAATGATTTCTAAAACCTTCTGTATTTAATGTTAATCTAAATTCTTCACACAATGAAACGTCCAGCACCTTAGGGGAAAATGGTTACTTTTGACACATCAGAGTTAACACTAACGGTCAAAAATTTTACAGCAGCTCCCTTAGCAGCAGCACCTTCTCCAAAACGCTTTATGAACCTTGATGAACAGACCCGCTCAGAGACAGCTTAGTATTAGGTCTTGCTTTCACAAGGGGAAGCAATGGCAGAGGGAAGTTTAAATGCTGGGGCCAAGTAGCAAACCAGTGGCAAAGGCAGAAACAGAAACTTTAACAGCTGCATCATGATCCTTTGGGCCTGCATAACATTACTAGAATTTACTGGTCGGGTGGTGTTTGCTTTCTTTCAATATTTTTTGGAGAACTTTAACTAACTAATCTTCCATCTGCAAGAAAGTTTGCTACCACTAAAAGTGTGGAAAGATCAATGAGACAACATTAAATATTACTTAGTTGCCTGATTAAGGGAAGGGAAGGTCAGCAACTTCAGACCCCTTTTCCCCTCCCCCTTTGACCCTCAACAGGGCAGGCCAAGCTTTGCTCCGTTTCATGTCATAGCAAGTTTGGGTTCATTGGGGCTGGTATCAAGGGGGAAGAGTCCTGGTGGCTTGGGTCTCTCCTCACGAACTCCAGCCTGGCAGCCACTGTTGTTAAACCCACAGGAGCATTTGCCTGGATGTCTTATGTGGGTCCAATGGCTGAAATGTGACCCAGGAATAGTGCAATGGCTGAAATGTGACCCAGAAATAGTGCAATGGCTGAAAGATGACCCAAGAAGAAACCTCATTCAAACAGGTAGGCAATAGGGAGCTCACAGAGGGCTATAAAACAAGATAAGTTACCCCATGCTCTCTTGTCAATAGCCTAAACAAATCATCTAAGTTTAGAACCAGTTTTTCTGCACCACATTCATATCACCACAGGATAGACAAATATTGTTCCCTTATGTTCCTCTGGCTTGTTGTTTTATTATTCTCAGACTGCTGAGCTATTTGGGGCAGGGCAGCTGTTCTAGACCCATGCTTAGCTCTGGGCCCAGGGCTAGACACAGTGATTATGCAGTGATGACAACAGTAGCAAATTTGACTTGCAAAAGAAATGGGTTCCATTTTTGGGGTGGAGAGTTTATCTAAAAGCATTGCATTCCCATGCTTTAAGAGCACCTGGCAGCAGGTCAGATCAGACTCCTACCTTGTACCCTAAAACCTTCCCCACTGAATCACAAATTAGCACACACCCTCAGTGAATCTTTAAAATATTTGTCAATTTTTCTGGCACCTTTGCCCAGCTGTAACAACATATTTTCCTCCTGGTTTGTACTTCTACCCAAACACAGCCAAATGCTTGTCATCCATGCCTGGGACTCCCTCAAACCTGGTAGCTGACAAAAAGTGCAATTTCCAGCAGCACTGACTAGAGCTAAAGAAACTGAGATTGAGAACTGAGGATAATCAGTAGAGCTCCTTGACCCCTGACTATCTCATCTAATACCCCATGGACACACTGAACGTAAAGAGTGACAAGAAGAGTCACAGAGAGTCCCCAAGGACAGTGCTTGCAGGACAGGAGCCAGCCCAGCACAGCCTCTTGTGATCTCTGAGACAGAAGAACCTCAGTGCCTAGAAGCATGTCAACCACATTGTGTGGTTCAAGTCAGCAGGGAGAGCTTCATGTACTCTCAAGATCATATCCCAAAGCACCAGATGTTACCCTGTCCCTCAGAGAGACTGAATAAGGCCTAAGGAAAAGAAGGACATCTTCAGTGGGTTCTTCACAAACTTCTCAATAATCTTTTTAGCCAAAATAGGAAAATTGTTATACAGGAAAATAAATATCCACTTTGTCAGCAAAAGGTAAGACAAAACAGAGGGAAAGATTAACCTCTCCAACTATGGGTTTTGCTCTTCACAGCCTGTCTCAGCATCTCAGATTCCTCTGTAACAACATCTAGCCTAAATCTAACTACATGCAATGGAGAATGGATCTCCATACATCCTTTACAATACTTGCAGAAAGGCAGTGATCATTTCCAATTCCTATCATTTTCTGCCTGAGGAAACATGGTATTTCCTCACAATGACAGCTGTTTGGCACCAGCTAATCTGGTTTAACCAAGATGCCCAATGTTCAGATCAAATCTGCTGATCAAGAGTTTGTGGGTGATAGGTATGGATAAAAAAAAAAAAAAAATTCATTTTTCTTTCCATGCAGGTACAGCATAATATTTAAAGCATGCTTATGAGCCTTTCAGTCAATGCTGGTGTAACACTTCCACCTCTGGATGGTGATACCCTCTTCTCTGAATCAGTTACCAGTCCTGTGTACACAACATGAGCTGAGGGCTCAAAAGGTAGAAGAGGAAGAACTTTGTGGGGATGGTAAGAATCCTTCTGTGAGTCACTACACTCAGAAGACAAAGAGAGAGCTGAAAATAAAAAATCTTCATACAGCAGTCCTGAGTAATCTCCAGGGTGCTCTCTGAGGTAACTCAAATTTCCTAAGTTGACTGAGATAGACAGCCTGTAAGATCAGTAGTTGATGTCATAGTCTGGAGTGACAGGCCCTCATCATAATAGATTAAATGTTCATTTGTCCCACTCTTACATTGACCATGGGATTGAGAATGAGTTTCAATGTCTGAATCAAGACAGAAACTATCTAGGTTTGCAGCTTAGTGTCGATGAAATCTTGAAATGGATTAAAAAATTATCCTGAAGGGAAGAAAAATAGCCTGTGTTCACATCAATTCAGCGAGGAGCCTTCCAAGGACAAGCAAGAATAACATCTTCTGAACAAAGCAGCAGAAGAAAAACTTAATGAATTCTCTGTACACAGGTTCCTCAGTTGAAGGATGTCAATTTTTTTGTAGATGGGCATATTTTCAAAGTTTCGATTTAATTAGGATAATTTGCTAGCAGTTTAGATGCTCATCAGAATCTCGTCAGGATAGAAATTGGGCAAAAATCCTTCTAGAACAGACCTTATTGTGAGCGATCTTTCATTCCATGGTCCTAGCCAGCTGGAAACCCTGTGAATAGCCTCTTCAATGATATTTCAGTCTCCTGCTTTTGGACCCAGCTGAAACCAGGAAGTGCAGTGAAACCATAAATACCATTAAAAGACAGAGAGGGAGAAAGATTAACCAGATTTTGGCAAACCTCCAGAACTCTGCATTTCAGTTTGGGGCAAAGGTTCAGGCTGGTTTTCCCAGATCAGTTCATCCACCATAGTTATTTCCCGCTCTTACATGGTATAAAGTGCATTTGCTTATCTTTCACTCCCTTATATATCAGGTGCTGCTCATACTCCTTATACATCAGGCAATGTGTGTGCAAAAAGAGCAAGAGGACTGAAATCATGGCAAGACTCCACAGCTAATTTGGGATCAGAAATAGTGGGCGGGAGAAGCTGATTCCAGCTGCAAGGGGTTATATGGAAATATCCCCCTCCATTTTTCAAAGTCCTGTCCCATGTAGCACTGTTATTCATTAATTAGAAATTACAATATGTGTTATTGATCACAAATGAATGGAGAAATTCATTGCATAGGCCTGCTGAGGGAAAAAAAAAAGGCATAAGGCCCTTTGGTTTTTGTTCTGGTTGTTAATGGGGAGAGGGCTGAGGAGGGGTCCAGTTCCGCTCACCCATTCCTGTGTCCCCAGAGTCAGGCACATGGTAGGAATCAGCAGGAGCAAGGAAGAAGGGCTGCTTACACCTTAGCTTCCTGGGTTTTAAAACAGCTATTCAAATGCCTATAGAGCACAAATGTAAGTACTCTCCTGAGCAGAGATTGGTGTCTGCTCCTAAGTTTAGAGACAAATTCTTTTCTGGTGCTGAGCAGCTCCTGCACTGAGTGCCTTTAGCACCCAGCCTCAAACTGCAGTGTGGGGCACTGCCGCGATATTTGAAATTGTCTTGTAAGATCGTCTGAATGGGATAAACTGACTACACTAGAGCCCAAAGGGCTCCTGTGAAAGTATGGCCACAGATGCTGAACATACCCCATGCCATGCCTGAAACAATACAGAGTGGACAGACACATCCGGAATAGACCAAGGCAATATCAACAAAAATAGCAGGTAGAAAGCAGCATATGATTTTTCAGAAATGATTTTCAGACAAATACATTTACTTTTCCTTTTGGGGAGGGGAGGGGGGGGAAAGCGAGCTGCACGTCCTTCAGAAACAGTGCTGGTATTATTCACGCTGCCAACCAAACCACTTAAGCTACAGAACCTTTGCAGTACCACAAGTGTAATACAAAAAACAACCAAAAACCACTTACTTCCTTTTTTCCCCCCCTGAGTATTGACATTCTTGTGCAGTATTAGGAGAGCTAATTTAGCTTCCAGTTCTAAGAATTTTTGAATCTATAGCCAGTAATTATTTGCATTCAGGGGTACAAAAGAGGAAAACAAAGCCCACAAATTCTAGCACATTCATGTGGGATTGGGAGTTGAATTAGGATCCTCACACCCCATTGAATTATCGGCCCCCCTATTAGAGCCTTATTAAAATGGTAATGATTATAATGCCAGTCATAGGCAGGCTGTCGCACCTGTCAAAAAAAATACCCCGATTATCCTGTTCATTCAACTGTCTGGCACTCGAATCCATGTCTCAGGTTTACTATTCTGTGAAGTTTTTCTTTTTCTTTCTTTTTTTTCCTTTTTATGAAGAAAAAGAAAAGACACAAGAACAAACACTTCCACAAAGGTGATAAAAAATCCCCCCTAATTTAGCACATCTATGACCCATGTGGTGTTATGGTATCTAGCACAGCAATCTAAGGAAACAGATACTATGTCACTGGATTTCTCTATAGAGAGGAAGAATACAGAGGGCTACACTAAAATCTCTTTATAAAAAGGAACATTGGTTTTTAGGAACAAAAAGAACAATTGTCCTTCCTCCTTCCACACATACACACACTATTTCTACACACAGCCAGGATTACGTTACTCAGAGCAGTAAAGTCTTTCTTCTTACACAAAATAAACACCTCAGATGGTTTAAGGGGACAGTCCTCTAAAGACCAACATTAATCTCCATCCACAGGCTTTGCTGTGGAAGAAACTGTATTCATTCATTTTCTCCTTTAAAATTAGCGAAAATATAATTTGAACTAAGCAGCACAAATCTAAGGTCTAATCCTGAACACACATTTAGTAAAAGGGCACTGAGGCTTGGAGACCTCAGCCAGCTTTCAATTTTAAATCCTACAGGGATTATTCCACTTGCTGTTGTTAATAGCAAAAACAACAATAATTTTAATAATAATGAAAACACACATAGATACTTGCTTCCCCCAAAGTAGAAAACAAGTATAAACAGCACAGATGTGTGTCTGAGAATTTTAACTGATAATCAGGTGGAGAGAAGATTAAATATTTTCCACCCTGTTCAAAAGATGCCTTTCTCCTTTCCTCTACCCCGGTTGTATGAGTTTGTCAAATACCACAGTATAAAAGAATGTCAGTGGAAGAGCATTTAGGGGCTGAATGCCTTCAATAGCATCTGAGACAGATGCTGTGTCACTAAGTGCCCTGGACCCTTTTGGGAAGTGGAGCGACCAACAAAAGACCGGTTGGGTTCTGTTTGTTTTGGTTTGTTCCAGGAAAACATTTTTGATGAAACATAAAAAAAGCTAGGGTTTTCTTAGCATTGGGAATAAAGAAATGTGTGAGAACTGTTCTTAGCAGGCGTCACTCCCAAGCGCATGAAGCACTAGATTTGATCCTGTTTTCACTGAAGTAACTAGAAAAATTCCCTTATTTTTAGAAGCTCACCTATTAACTTGCATAATGATTTCCACTCTAAGATGACGGGGATTGTAGCCAGACTTTGGTGGAAACAGCCCCTAAATGTTATTATTATTTAAGCCATTAATTGTGTTTCTAAATATATTTTTTCTGACCTAACAACAGCTTAGAGAATATTTCTTAAGGTGAAAGGGAACAGAATTTGAAAGGATGTTGTAGTGAAAAATAAGAAGTGACCAAAGAATTGTGGCCAATAAATGAGTGAGCAAACAGTGTGCAGCTGCTAGCTATCACTTCCTCAGTCTGAACACACACATTATGTTTGGACCTGATGCTCCTCAATATTCTGTTTGCTGCTTTTTTAGATAATAAATACTTCACAGTAGGGATGGATGCTGCTTGGATGCACTGTGCCTTAAAGAGGACTTTGGTTTCTTTAATGATGCAGTGATTCCTTTTTTTAAAACTCCAATTATTTCTGTGTGAGTAGAGCTGGGCCAAACCTGAGCACTTTCAGAAATCCTGTCTATAAATAATCACGATCACTTAACCCAAAATCCCTCAGTGCCTACACGATCAGAGACATCTGAACAATGTGGCTGAACAGTGAGAAATAAGCAGCCTATGCACATTTCCATTCCCCACTCCTAAATTCAGGGGGTGACCAGAAGGCTGAAGCAGCCTTTGGATCAAATTCAAGCAGCTTGAAGGTCACCTGAGCTTTTGCAAAGAGTTAAGGATGCTCTGAGACCGCACCACTAACCTCACAGCATGTGCTGCCCTGACTCTGCTGCCTACTTGCTTTTTCTATCCTTAACTTGCCTATGCCAGCTTGGAGCTGGCCCCGCCGCCTCGTCTCCTTACTGTTCAAATTGCTGCAGTGAAGATCCTCACTCCTTCATGCTGTCCTCAGGAGAACTGCAGCACTCAAACTGACAGCGGGGAGCTGCAAGCTCCTGAAGGAACAAGAGAGGCTCTAGAGGCTGGGGAGATTGGGACAGGATGGACGCAGGTGCTGCCTGGCTCTATTTCTGCAGGTGGCACATTGCTTGGATCTGGTGAGGAGCAGCTCAGGCAGTGGGACCACAAGCTGTTTCCCCAACGCAGGGCAGGAGGAGAGCCCTGGAGTGAGAGAAGGCGACAGAAAAGGAGAAAGGAGAGAAGAGTGTGCACCTCGTCTCAGATGCTTCAGTCAAACAGCTGCAACTAAATTCAGCCAACTAACTTCCGAAAGCATTACTGAGAGAAAGCCAGAACTGACAAAACGCTACCACAGCAATGGTGACAAACAGCTCCACCGAGAAGGGTCTCGAGATCACTTCACCAATGGCTCACTTGCCCAGAATTTGCCTGCAAGTGATCAGAATGTGAATATTTGAGGAGATGCTCAAGGTTGCATCCTCCTCTTTCAGTCATTTTCCTGCTTGAATTTCACCAGCACTCACGTGCTTCTGTGGCTTTTGGCTTTTCATTTTTGAGTGAATGAGTGTTGCCACCCTTGTTGGTGTGGTAGCTAGAGAAACTATCCATTCCTTCAAAAAAATCCCCAACCAGAAACAGGCTACCTAGCCATTATTAGCCGGGGTTACCAGTTAAAAACGTATGAAGGGAATCGCATGAATGGAGGGCAGTGTGCATGTTTTATTAGTTTGAACAACAAGGGAATAGATGGATGAAAGATAAGGTAATGATTTGTGACAGGGGTCCAAAATTTGATTTCAACAATTAAATTACCCTTCTAAGAGATCCCCAAGGAAATCTATTAAAATACCATCTTCCCCTATCCCCAAAGTATACAAAAGCTGCCTAGTAACTGTCCAGTATCACTTCCTTTGTGACATGTTGGATGATTCCCAAGACAAAAACCATATGCTGCCCGATGAATGGTAGAGCAATCAACAAGGAAAGGCTATTCTTTAAGTTACTTGCCCTAAAAAAACCCCCAAAACTAATAGCTATGCAACAAAGTTTGTGCTAGAAACACAGGGTTTGGTTTCGCTCACTTAGTTTTTCACTGGATAATCAGAATTACTCCCAAGTCAGAAAAAGCAAGTTCACATGCCTAGAAAGTGTGAGGGGCATTGCACTTTTGAGGCCATAAAAGCTCTGCACCAAAGGCAATCCCCCATGTTCAGAGGAGCATGCAGCAGTGAAAACTGGGTTGGCTCATGCACGATCACCGTATTAACCCTTTTATCGGTTCTCTGGGACTGATACTGAAGCCTAAACTTTCCCTTTTACCACCACTCTTTAGCTATCTTACACTATTGTTGTATCTCAGGTTACCCTTACTGCATGAATATTGCTATTTAAACCCAGAAGTTCCAGATGTGAAGCATGGAACAAAAGAAGGTAGAATGAACTTCTGCATCATCAGAAAGGTAAGGGAGATTTTTGTTTCACTCAACCTGGATATAACTTTGGGGCCTAAAAATAACACTTGCAGCCAAATGTGGAACGCAAAGCAAGACACTGAGCAGCACAGGACTTAGGTTCTTAGGTACATACGTCGCATCTCAGGCGCTCAATTTACTTGCTTACCACTGAATAATGTATCCACCGATGATAATAAAAGAAGCCATGGTGCAGATGTGGCATTTTGAAATACCAGCGTGATATCTGATACTAGAAATCAGTATCAGGTACTGATGTGGTCAGTATCAGGGACAAAGTCTGCCCCCAGCCAATTGCTCAATATAGTTCAATATATGTCCCTACATGCTATTTTTTATGTTTTCTATACTTTCATCGTAAATTATATTAAAAAAACCAACTTTCAGTCATCGACTCTATATAGTGAAACATTATATGCTCAGGTGTGATTTTGGAAGCTATGAATAAAAAGCAGTTTTTCATGAGAAACCCCCACTTTGGGAGGCAAGCACACCTCTCAGTTTATTGCTTTGTCCACATGCATGCCCAAATCCACAAATTTAGGCATTCATGTAACTTTCACTCTATTTGTCTTTCAGAATAACCAAAACTCATCACAATGTGCGGAATTTCAAGCAAATGAGCAGTTTATGTTTAGGCAGATGCATACAGTTAAGTCTTTGCGGGACCTGGACTTGAGAGGAGACCTGGTATCCAGCTGTAGAAGGCCATATGAAACTCAGAGGGGAGCTTTGTGAAGAGCACCAGAATGCTTTACCTACCCAGCCTGGAATTTTTAATTCCAAGGCCTTCAAGGCCATACAGCTAATCAAAAATCTCATAAAACTTCTGTCAAATTCAACAGCAACAACAAAAAAAGAGACACATTTTTACATACCATGATTCCCCTTCTCTTAGGGAAAACTTCCAACTTTTAGAAAAACTAAAGAAATTTCAAAGGCCACGATCTATACATTTTCCAGATATAGTTTTCCCTCTATATTATTACTTATGGTCCTGAAGCCAAAACCCCAGATCTGAACAACTGCCCAAACCCTTCTTCAGTCTGGCCCCAAGTCTAGTTAGCATTCCATTCAGAATATCCTGCTTTGACTGTGAAAAGGAGCAGTTACCTCTTTCATAAGCTGCTTTAGAGAGGGAAAAAAAAAGAGGAAGAAAAGAAAAAAGGAAAATTCTGTCCTTGAAAAGCTTGAATAGATGCATACCATTATGGCTCTGGTAGGAGTGACTGGGGCAAGCACCTGAAAACATATTGAGGCCAAAAACTTGTCTGATTTACCAAAGTCAGGACTTTGTTCCATTGCTCCGCGAGACCCATCCACACATAAGTTCTGCAAAGCTGCCGCCTAGCTCCAGGGACAGGTGGGGTCCCTGTGCTAGTATTTCTAAGGCTCCCTAAAGACGTTGTGTTGAGCATAGGTATGCCCATTTAAGTGCCCATTAGATTACACCTAAACCTGCTGAGATTCCTTGTTGTGATGTTCTGTTTATTTTGTCTGCAAGACTTGACAATCAGTCTTCCCTGTGCCCATCTACCAGATCAGCCCCAGGCAAAGTGCAGCAAGGGGGTACTCCTAGCCTATATGGTTCCCCACTTAGCTACTGTGGTTTCCATTCCTGCCTGCCTTTGTCTCCTCAGTCTTATTTACACAGCTCCAGCACCTAACTTGGGCCTGTGGATGCCCCTGGATGGTGAAGGTGCAAGGAACAGTTTATGGACATAGCTGTGAATCCTTCACTCAATAAATTCCTGCATGGGGGCCTGCTGTAGCTGGGACTTTAACTTCATGGTATTTATTTTACTGTGCTTCATAAAGATTTTACCACTGGTGATGACTCACCCCACAGTTATGCATGGTAATCACCAGGACAACGAGAACTCAAGGTTTTGATGCAGGAGTTTGACTCCTCACAGTTGTATATACCACACATGAATGAAATCAGTGGGACTATTCCAGCCTAGTTTCAAAGTGAGACCAGATCAGGCTCATTAATTTATACCCAAATTGTAAACAGTGCTGAAGCATACTGCAGGCACTTGTTTTGCTTTGAGTATTCTTGCTTTACACCATGGGAGGCAAGAAGAAACACCTGCCCTGCTGCAGTATGGGTTGGGTTTAACTATGTTGAAATCAAGAGAGAAACAAACAATAGATAACTAGGAATTACACACAGCCCGCTTTCCAGAGCTAGTCCTTTATGATTTCAGCAAGTCTTAATGTGATAACAGGAAACCCAGTGTTTACAAAATTAGTGGTTTGTGACTGGCTTTGAAAGGCAATGATCACATAAAACACGGACTAAAAATATTCACAGTGTTTTCCATTACCTTTGATGATAGAGACCGCTGTAGCTCTACACCCAAAACTTTTGCCGGGAAATCTGTTTGATAGGCATGCAATACTTCTTGGTACTTTTATAACAGCCCGGGCCATATAGTGGATACTGTCCTGTCGGGGAAAAAAAAGAGTAAAGCAGTTAAATTTTTTTTTTTTCATTCTGATTATTGTAACACACAAAAAGAGAACTCTCTAGTTGACAGACAGTGGAATAGGAGACCATTTCTAGGGGCTTGTACTGAAAAGCATCTTTTGCTATGATTGTGGTTTATGACAAACTTAATCTTCCAGTGACAGACAAAAAAAATTGCCTTTACTTTTCTTATGAACACTTCTTGTCCCCTTGTAACTTCCTGACTTGATAAAATGACCAGGAAGAGACTGTACGATACTCATAGGGATTTCCAAATTATCCTAAAATCAAAATCTTTTGACTAGGATTCAGCCATTAGTCCTCACTCAGGCAAAATCAACATAATGTAAACTCCAGGGGACAGCACACGGTAAGGAAGAGGTGGAAGTGTCCAGCAAGCTCTGTGCCACGTGCTGAGCAAACATCTGATGGCACTGTCATGCACCATGGTCACAGTGCACTCTTTCTGCATCACCCGAAGTGGAGCATTTGGAGGATGCTTTGGGTGTATTGAGCATGTCCAGACAGTAGCCGGTACACAATAAATGAATGTCTGTTTTGCCTGGCATTCAAACAGGCAGGATTCAGCCCCATCACTTCAGATGTAGGGAAGATCATGACGCTGTAAAGGTAACACACGGAAATAAACTGGAACACACACAGTCTAGCTTTAATTCTCATCTCTGACCTTTACCAAGTGACCCTGGTAAAGTCACTACATCTTCAGATCTTAGGTTTCCAGGTGTAAAACATGCATTCACTCTCCATTTAGCACAACAGGGGCTAAATGCTAACCTAATACAAATAACAAGCAGCAGGTGTGTGCTTCCAGCAAGCCTTTTGCCAGTCATGTTTCCAGTAACCAGGAAGAAATGCTGGTTATTCCCATGAATGGAAGGAGGAGACAGGGACTGGAGAGCTCACGCAGGGGCACCCTGTTCCTGTGCCTCCTGGAGCCCAGTGACACAAGGGCTGCCTGTGCCTCCTCGCAAAGCCAAGGGACCAAGGGACCGTTTCCAAATCTGTGAGCCAAAAGTGTGATTACACTTTTTTGGACACACCTCCATTTCCCTGGTTGCTCCTTTCTACACCTCTCGTTCCAGCGGCAATCTCATTGTCTCTTATCTCCCCTCCACAGGATCTTTGCTTGCTTTAGCCAGAGCTATGTTGGGTTTTATTTCCTCTTCTTTCCCTCCATCCAGCCCCCTCATCCCAAGCCCCCCCAGCCACCATTCTGTGCCTTTGCAACAAAAGTGTAAACTTCAGAAACTATTTGTATTTCACGGGCATTCACACATTATGCCAAAACGATGGCCCGAAAGTTTGGCGGGTAATCTCAACCCCAGAATTTGTGAGCTGATGATGAATGGCTGTGAAGCCTTTGTGATTGCTCAGGCTCCATTGTGGCTGGAACAATGGAGGAGGACACAAGTCTGGCTCAGGAGAGCAACGGATAAAACTGTTGGGGAGAATGGCGGGCTCCTGCCGACATGACCACTTGTTGACATTGAAAGGATTCAAAAACAAGTGAGCAGAAACAGAAACGATTCTGTTCGGCAAGGCTATTAGTTGCAACGTGTGGCAGTGGAGCGGTCACTCCTGATGTGTTTCCTCGCTAATGAGCCCTGAATGCCCTATTAAACTGGGATGCTATAGGCCCAGCGCCACTGGGGCAATGCTATGCATGAACGACTCCCCCAGCACCTATTGGCTGCCTGCATGAAGGAAGCAACTGGCAACACTCAGATTTAAACAGGGCTGACAGTACAGTTAAATGATCATTAATTAGAGTTGCTGAACAGATAGGGACTCAAAGCAATTCTTAATGACAAGATAACAGTCTAGCATTACTCAGCTTTGAGCAAGTTCAAGCTTGCACCCCATCTCGGTCTTTGTACTGTACGGACAGGTGTCAAATTGATTTTGGTTTCATTCATATATTCACAAGCCATAAGAAATCGCAACTGTGTGTTGAAGCAGTACTAGGTATTTTTATATGCAAATATGAAAAAACCCCTGTGTTAAGAATAGATTTTATGCAGAAAAGCTCACATTAGAAAAAGCAAAAGAGAACAGTAAAAAGGATCAGTCATCTATTAACATGTTTGGAAACGAATCCATAAGGAAGCCACCACTCACCCTTTTTATGTGCTCTTTCATCAGTCTTTCTCCCCAGTACTTAACACACGCTATTCATCCAACCTTACAACTCGAACCCATGGTTTGCTTGATTAATCACTGAATACTTATCTGGGAAAATAAAAGAACACAGCATCAAAGTATCAGGCATTAGAAGCAAAAAGTCAGAAGGAGAAATTAACTCTGTGGCTTGAGGGCATCTTCCCCATCCCAAGAGCACATTATCTCCTAATCACCAGTTTCTGGGCTGGTTGCATCATTCTGTGAAACAACATGTACGGCCTCTTCTTGCAACAGTATATTGGATTAGCATGAGTCTGATTTCCTATAAGAAATCCTGTTCGCTGAAGACTATCGTTGACTACATATTCTTACAGCGCAGTACAAATGCTTCATAAATACACAGTATAGTTCCTAAAGGCTTACAGGCCCAGGGCACTTGTGCAAGTTCTCCCACCAGGGACTGAAGTGGTGAAACAAACAATGTGTATTTATGACTAGAATAGTGAAGATTAAAGTATTTAGCAGTGTATTTTTATTTGGCATTAGCGTTTTTGTTAGTATGTATTCTTAAACTGTGGAAAGTGTATTGCAATAACCAGTTTAGTTCCACAATAGGTTACCTAGGAGTGTATGTATATACGTGACACAGTGAACTAAGTATAAGTTTCTTGAATAAAACATAAGATTACATGAACTTTTAATAGTACGTTGTTCTGAAACTTCTTATAAATCTTTTTGCACATTTTAAGGAATAAAGATATCGTAGAAAGGGAGGTAGATCATGGCTATGATGAGATTGTTACAGATTGTTGAGAAACTCATTTCAGCAATTATTCATATTTTAAATTAAATTCTGCAATATGATGCATACAATATAATATGATTATATTGTATGACTCTTAAAACATCTCCATATAGCATCTAATACAAGAGGGCCCTGGTGCAGAGGGTTTCTGAGTCATCACTGAATGCAATTGCCAAGTAAACAAATTTTTGCTTTCACCTCTTCCCGCCTCATCCCTGTTCAAGGAAGTAGCCTTTTTAAAGGAAATAGCAATGTCTTGGTAGGTGCTACCATATCATCTAAGAAAAGTGTCATCGTTCTCACCTGCTTTTAATTTTTTTATGGCAGATTTTCTCTGTTTTTTTTTTTAAATCTTTTCCTTTGCAAATTAGGTACCGAAAGCTTAAGAGAAAACGATCCTTTTCTCTAAATGAATGATCTGATTATGTGTGTCATATCAGTGACTAGAGTTGTATCAATGATAGACTGCCAGTGCTAGTGTCATACAGCCTCTAGCTGCTTCACATGCAGGCTCTGCATGCATGTGTGTGTACATGTACACATGTATATACATCTTTGTAAGCCTTATTGTTAGGAGGGATATGTCAGTAAAGGGTAATAGCAGGAAAAGAAGAAAAAAAGTATGGAAAACTTAAGCATTTAGTTTCATCAGAAAGCTAAATTCCTTTCAAATTCTTAATATGGGCACAATAATCATGTTGGCTTTTCAGCCCTCCCTGCCTCCCCCAGCACGCTCAATCCAAATTCACAGTATTAATTTCTCTGAAGGGAAAGGAGATAAGTGACAGTCAGGTCTGGGATTATGGGAGGAAGCTGGTTTTCCCTTTGCAGTGAGGCAGCAGCATTACTCCACAATCACTACTGAGGTGCAAAACTACTTGTGAAATGTCATATTGCTTAATAGGTTCCAAATCTTCTATACTTTCTAAGTACAAAATTTTCCAAGCTAAAGAGGAAGCAGAAAGGTGCTAAGGCAAAAGGACAGTATTACCTTTCAGATAATGTGAGTGTCATCATGTTTCACTGACCAACAGGATGGGGGGAGAGAAGGATGAAGCAGACTCTCTCCCTCCTTCCCTCTCTCTTCATCTCCCCTTTTTCTCCCAACAGCACCACCAGCATCCATTCCAGCACATCCAGACTTGGCTGTAGAGGGTGGTGGACTTACACATTTTGATCCATTAAATTCTGGCCCAGGGCATGGCAAAACTCACTCTTACACCATGAGGTTGGGGGTCTATTTTACACGAGCAGCAGGTGGTCAGCCTCTTTGTCTAGCAGGAGAGGCAGCCTATCTACATCAAATTCCAGCACTGAGACTCTGAATCAAGTCTGAATTTTCAGATGTCCCAAAAAAATCTGTTAATTAGTTTCTGACTTTTAGGCATTAAAAATAGCCTCAGATAGTAAATCTCAAGATTTATTGAGCCTGACATAGCTAAAACCACTATTTTTTTTTAAATGAACAAATTTTAGGCACCTCTCTGGAACTGTGCAATAACAGGGTTGATGGTCAAAGTGACAATGTAGCCAAAATCCTTGCATTCTTCTAGAGACACTCACTGATTTTATAATTCCCTGGAGCTTTCCATGCCATATTCTGTGGGTCTTTCCACAGGCAGATGAAAACATGAGGGGACTCTAAAAATATGAGTGGAGGGAGTGACACAGGTATGGATGCAGCTGCTTGGGTTTTTATTGCTATTTAAAATTATTACAGAAACTGAAAGATAGCTGTGCCGCTGGACACTTTCCTCAGAGAACTTGTAAATCAGTTTGTTGTGGTAATATTTGTGAAATAATCCCTATTTTACTTTTGAGTTCAGGCCTCCATCACGCAGGTGGTTGCTGCAATGTTCAGAGGTCTCAGCTGAGAGGGCCCCCAGGATGCTGGGCGCAGTATGAACATATAGGCTTTGTTATGTTAAAGCCCACACAATAATTACATCCTCCTCTTAGTAAAGAGAGCACTGAAGAGAAGTATTGTGCATTCGCTATTGTCTCTCCCTCCTTTGATGCCTGGGCTGAACTCTCATTAGGCCTAATTGGACATTTGCAACGTGCCCTCAGTGGAGGATATACCTGTGTGTTCCCCGTGCCAGAAGACTGCCTGGAGAACCAACGGGATGTCTCCTCAAGGGAGGTTTTGGGGGCACGCTGTGCTGGCTGACTGAAGACCTCCGAGGGCCAGCGCCGTGGGAGCATGGCCGACTCAGCCCCCAGGAGCGGTGGCAGGGCCACAGCCGGGCTGCGTCAGGGCTGAGACCTCAGCCGCAGCAAGGCAGAGCACTGCGACATCCCGGGACCCCCCCTTTGCCCGGTCTGGAGTAGGGGAGGGATGCCTGGTCTGAGCACAGTTTGTCCCAGCGGGTTTATTTCCTTCACTTTTTGTAAAGCAGTGCTTCATCCATGGCATGCAGGCACCCTTTCGAGCTGGGCTTATTTATAACAAAACCAAACAAACCCCACTCTTTTGCATATGCTGGGGTCTGTTTCAGTTGTTAAGAGGCAGAATAAATAACATTGCATTTAAGGTAAGTTGGGAGGAAACGTGTTGGCCAGCCTTTTTACCCACCCACTGTATCTGTTAGATATCTCCTCTGTTGATAAAAACCTCAGTGTTCATTTAAACTCTGTCTGAAATGAACACCAAAACAAAAGCAAAAACCACTTTTGTCAGGGAATATTCAAAGGAATGTCATGTCAGCAAAGTTTCAATGAAAGCGAGGAGCATTCAGATGCATAAAACTATAATGTCTCCAGTCCCAGATACTTCTGTACCATATGGCCAGAGAGAAGCAGATGGGCTGGGTCACAGCAGGGGAAGAGAGGGAGAGACTCGGGATTGTTATCTGACCCAGTGGGCCAACACTAACAGACTGTCCCCAATGACTGGGCTGTTATTATCAGAAAGAGCTGATAAGAATGTGATCCTCACATTTATTTGCCCTCAGGTAGTTCTCACATGTGACACCCGATCAAAATGACCTTTTTTTTTTTTTTTGCAGATGTTTATTTTGGGGCTGGAACATTTGACTCACAAAGAAGCAGTGGACTGCACTGCTCTTGTCTTTTATTGATTTTAGATGCAGGTTATTCCTATCTGTTTACTTACCTAAAGTTCAGAAAGTGGCTTGTCTAAACAAGATAAATTCAACAAGAAATAATGCAAAGATTTATTTTTTAAAAAATTATTATTATTATTGCTGTTACATGGCAGTGTAAACATTAGCCCAGCAAAAATAAAGCAGAACAGCATGGTTCCTGTCAGAGAAATCCTGGGACGTCTGATATGATTTCAGCAGGACATTTCTACGTTACTGTGTTTCTTGGTTAGCTGCCCTGTATTAGCAATAAGAAAAGTTCCCCAAACTATCAAACTGCAAGGTATAGTTACCTAAACAATACATGGAAAGAGTTTTGGGGGTATTATTACAAGAAAAAAAAGGTACAAAATTGCATGAAAAATACTTGCATAGCAAAGTTGGAGACAGAAGTCAGCTATTTCTGGTTGTGATTCGAAGATGCTAAATATTTTACCAGAGTTGCACAATGGACCCATTAAGGGTAGTTACACTGCACGTTTTACTTGTGAGTAGGCTTTTCTGTGTTAAGTTTTATGGCTCTTCCTCTCAAGCACCTTATAGTCCCCAGATGATGCCCACCTGGAGGAGCAAGTACCGCTACTCTCAACTTTGCATCGAGGAGACCACAGCAGATGAGAGCTCAGCGCCTGCTCCGTGGTGTAGAGCTCCTGGCCTCCTGGATCCTGGCAGCAGCCCCCCAAATCACAAAGCTATCCTTGCTCCCACTGCTGAAAGAGGGACCTCAGCCATGACCACGAGGGACTGATGCTCTTGGTAGAGTCAGATCCCCCTGTCCTTGCAACAGTTGGCTTCGGGTGGCTCGGCAAGACACCCAGCATGCCCAACGGAGCAGTGGGCTTCATGACTTGTCCAGCCCTCCTTCAGCAACTGGGCTGAAACCAGACTCACTTTATACAGACCGTCCAATAGCTGCCAGAGAGTCACAACTTTTGGTAAGGAGTGATCTTAGCAGCCTCGGATTGGTTATGTGGAGGTGAAAAACACCCTGAACTGTCCCCGTCCTCTGAGTCACTACTGCGAACGGGTAACACGCAGAGGGAAACTGCAACTGCAGAGGCACGGGCCATGGCACATTGTCCAAGCAACAGCTCCCTAACCTGTTCCTTTTTGTCCTCTCATAGGCCCCTACTAAAAATACAAGTGACTGAAGCATGTCCCCTGCCCACTTTCATCTGCTGGCTAGAGATGATGGAGAAAGTTTGCCCTTTCCCATTTGGGAAAGCCAGTACTGGCCATCGGCAGCCGGCCGCAGCGCTCATTTGCTTGGCCGCAGGTGGGAATAGCCCATGTGATGGCACTGGGGAGGGAAGAGCATCCCTCCATCCATCCCTCCCTCCCTCCATCCCAGCCGCAGTGTGCTGTGCGCCCAGAAACAGTTGTGACCTAAGAATGAAACATTTATTTTTCATGGCTGAAAAAGATCATGTTTCAAAAGTCTCTCTTTCAACACAAAATAAGAATGAACAAAATGATCGTGTCACTACTTGGTATCGCCAGCCAGCTGGCATGTTTACCAAGATTTCTTTTGCCCAAAACTGAGTGCTGGAGTTCCTTTTGGAGGAATTATTTCATAGCTGTGACACTTGGATAAACAATAGGCAGAGATGGAGAAGCCAATTTTACAACACTGATGCCATTTGCTCATCCCATTCTAAGCTTTTTTGTAAAAGGAAGATTTTGCTGACCAGACATTGCTGTTTGACCTTAAGCACAGCTAACTGGGTATTATGGGCTGCAAAAGCAGCAAAACTCTGTCTCCAGAATCTCCAAACCTTGTTAAAATGGTCATTTGGGACACTGTCATTCAAATTAAAACAGAGAGATTTATTGCTGCTAAATGACATTATTAGCACTCACAAAGCCTAGGCAGATCATTACCTCTTGCTGAGCTTGGAGCTGCCAGCTGACCTCTATATTGCCTCCTCTCCTTGGTACACCATCCTTGGGAAACTCAACACTTGCATAGAGCCGAGGAGATTTGACAGGGAGAAGAATCATTTTCTATGTCCCACAGGTGCAATGGAGGGTCCCTGGGGTCTCCCTGTATTAATTACAGCACTGACTGCAGGTTGGAGACGTGCTGAGGGAAGGGGTGTATGTCTGTGTGTACGTATGGGCAGGGGCAGTGGACAAGGGTAATCGAGCCCTTCAAAGAGAATTTTGACCCTCCAGGATAGTCTATACCATTTACCAGTGCTTAGGTCTGCAGCCTAGCTCTGAGTTAGGATCCAATGCAAACTAGGGGTGAGCACACATTTTGCTGAAAAACAGATACTATAATTATTCTTTGCAGACTTTATGGCTGGAATTAAACTTTTCCACAAGTGGCTTCCAGGGGGACAAGTATTGCTAAACTGCAGGATCATGTATAGAAAGCCCATCCCTCATCGGTAGGGGTGTCATCTAAGGGAAAGGGGAGATTTCTGTTGGTTTTCCACTCTGGGACTGTCCCCTCTGCTGATAACTTGGTAAGGGTCCTACTGAAAATGAAGGTTATTCAAGATAATTCAAACACTTCTGGACTAAAAGAAGCCCCTAGAGTCCCTGCTGTGAGCACACGTGTGAGGACATGGTACCTCTGGCCGTGCCCCCAGTGGAGCTGGTAGCCCTGGCATGGAAGACACACAGCACCTACCTCAGCTGTATGCTGCCTGCTCAGATACATGCCCAGCTCTCTTACACTCCTCAACAAGATTTTAGCCAGGTTACACAGACTGGCATATAAATACAACATAGTCTCAACAGGAAGCTATGAGAAGCCAAGCTTCAAACTCAGCACTATTTTCAGTTCAGTGGAAGCTCATTTGACCTTTCGCACTCTTCTGCCCCTGCAGTACCTTAGTCCAGGCATTATATTTTATTTTAATTTAATCTAATCTTAGAAATAATATAAACCAGCTCTGGTTTGAATACCTGACTGATTTGTTTTGATGATGCTCTTCTGAAGTGACTGTCTTTTCTCCCCATTTCCCCTACTTTACCAGAAAAAGCTTCCATTGACTGGTCAGACACAGAAATCTTTCTGAAAGGCACTTCCTTTCTGGGAAAGGGAATGACATATTCAGAAACTTCCTAGAGATGACAAAAAACTATATGAGGGTGCCAAAACTATGGTCACTTATGAGAACTCTTTTAATATATATATACAGAAACAAGAAAGACAAAGAACAAAGAAAACAGAAGAGGTAAAGAGGGCAGGAAAATGAATTCCCCAAGTATTAAATGTTTAAAGACAGAGTATTGGTCATTTAGCAAAAGTGATTTCCCCTGCTAACCAGGAATGTGATAGAAACAAAAATCAAAATTTAACTCTGCTCGATATACATTGCCCCAGCTTGATGCTGCAAAGTACTTTTCATTACAAGCCAAAAGAACAGCCCTTGCTGATGCTTACTTGAATGTCTCAATTTCTGGATTAAGCTGTCCCATTGTTTTGAAGCATAGTTATGGTTTAGAGATCAATGGGACATAGACTATCCTAATCTACTATGAACAGCCTGTAGCAGCAAAGGGATACTCTGCACTAGAGAGCCATCTAAGTCTTCTAATTACTTCGGCTACTGATAGATTGGCTCTTACCCCCTTGAATTCCTTTGTTACCGAGGAGTTAAAATTCATGAGCGTCTATGCCGCTGAATACTTACTCCAGTGCTGCTATTTTCTGCGCCAAGCTAGCCATCACCGCAAAGAGTCGGAGGTCTGTTAGGCCATCTGTTACATAATAGTCAACAATCTCTAAAATCTGGGGAAACAGAGATGGAGAGAGCAAAGATGATGAAGGGTTTAAAAAGAACAGATTGCTGCCTTGCTTGGAGGGGAGGGAGGCAGGGGGAAGGGGGGAAGGCCAGATAATAAGCCCTGATGGAAGCAGAGACAAGCCCGATTAGCACAGCTAGCAAAACAACGCCCCAAAATATTAATGTTAGTCTCCAAGGAAGTTGACAGGGACACCAGACCGGAGGGGAAAAAAAATCCTTTGTGGCAGGAAAGCTGAAGGAGGCTCTGAAAAATTATAGCTATAATTTAGGCATTGCCATACACAACTAGGCACCGAAGATTCTTTGAGAACACCCTCTAAATCAGTAGAGAAGCCCACCCCAAGTCTTTCTGTCTCCTGATATTATACAACACACTCTCTGGTGTACCACAGGAAAGTAAGTGTAATTTTTTCCTTCCACCCTTGTCCTTTCCCCCTCCCTTTGCAAAGGAGGTGTTTGCTGATTTTTAAGGCATCAGAATGGTGAGGACTCGCAAGTAGGGCTCAGCTACCTCATATTTGTCTTGCCACACGTCCACATTTTAAACAGCATTAACTATATCAGGTGCAAAATGCTTCCAGGAGACATATTATCCATTTAACTGCAGCCATTGAAATAGTACCAGCAATAATACTGGCTGGGTGAGCCACCCAGCTGTACTAAAACTCTCCTAATGTGAGCTGACTACTTGCCTGCTCTGTCCAGTCTTATACTTGCTCCACTCACTAATGCTTGCAGAGCTTACTCTACCAGCAATAAGCATCATGCTGGTGTTGTCTTGATTTTCTTGGCATATGGGGACGTGCCAGCCTAAATGCACTGCAGGTCTCATCGCCAGACTCCTTGGAGCTCCCTCCAAATGGATGTCCGTTCAACATCACAGTCCCAATTTTATCCCCAGACCCTCTTAACATGAAAGACCACTGGGAATTGAAGGCCTTACAGCAGTTTCAAGCAGTTGTTTCTGCTTGAACAGCAATGTGAAACAACAACCAGACTTTTGGTTTCAGGTTTGTCAGCCCTCTTTGTCTTTCAGGGGCTGATTGCTGCCCACAGGACTTCTGTGGCCTCTCACAACATGAAAACACATGATCTTAACTCCTGTGAAGTTCATAGGCTTCAGAGCATCTCTTCAGACCGAATTGGAGTTGTACGTACTCTCTCGCTCAGCTGCTTTGCTTTATTACCCCTCTCAGCTTTGCAAATCATTTTTAAGCTATAGCAGAAAAAACAATACATGGCTGCTGAGGAAGGGAGAGGAAAGGGATGCTTTCTGAATGCACATATACAAACAACTGAAGATGTAAGAATAACTTTGCTGGTTAACTTTTCATATGATAGTAACCACTGCCAAAGCAAATACATCATAATGGAAGTAATTAAAATCTGTGCTCATTCATTCATTGTTGTTACTATAGGGAAAGGTGGTTCATTAACTGAGATCCAAGTGTATAGTGTAATGCATCCCTCTTAACTGTATTAATTGATCACATAAGCTACTGCTGACAGATGGAAAAGATGAGCTTTAGAGGTCTGATAAAAATAAACAATAAATGCAGGTGCTACTGAACTGGATTATCATCGTGCAACATGAGTTGTATAATGATGTTAGCACTGGTGCCTGCCATAGAGCTGATGCTTCAGAATACTAACATCAAGACACTTGATATGTGTTTGATATCTAAACAAGTCACATCCTTTGCAGAGGAACAAATTGCAATGGAGACGGGCTGCAGGGCTCCAAGGTTCAGGCAAAAATCTGCCCAGATGAATTCCATGCAAAATAATTGTCCAAAAGACTTTCTTCTTTTAATCATATGAAATACGTGGTTGGAGCCTTTTTTAAACATCCAAATAACTTGGTCCCTGCTCTAGTGTTAAAGCCTTGTCTAACATTTCGTGCTGGGAATGCAAAGCAGGGCACCAAGTACAGTAGTACAAATAACACTTTATTTACAGTTTCATGGCTTTCAGATTTCCTGTCTCCATAATCACTTCCTACTAATTTCCTTCTGTTTTGTTTAAAATGGTAGTCTTTTCAAAGAAAGTGCCCAAAGAAACAACGCCTTTGTAAGGTTTGGATTAAATCATGGAGGTTTTTATACTTCTTTTTCTTGATGTCTGTATTTCCTAGTACCGGTTTTCTGTATTAACAGAGTTCATGCTGTCTGTCTGGATGGTTCAAACAGGATCATGATAAGAGAACTGCAAAAAGGCCAGCAGTGAAGGGCCGAAGTCTCAGCTGGAGGAAGCTGGCACAGCTCCACTGACGTACATCAGCTACAAACCAGAATCGTTTGAAGAGCCAAATGTTTTAATGCTGGACATGAAAAATCTTTCAAGCACTATGAAACTTGGAAAATTTGCTAATACTTGAGCATGTACAAAACATTTAGATATAATCAAATGTCTGTGTTGTAGGAAGTAAATAAAAGCAACTAACACAGAGGTGGAGTTGCTCTACAGGGAGACTAGCTCAGTCTGAAATTAAATCCACAGAGTATTTGACATATTTTTATCTTGTCTAGTGATTTCAGTTGCCTAATGAGTAACATCTCCTACAGCTATATTTAGACTCCCCTACATTATGCCAAGTTGGCTGACCAAAATGGGACAGATCCCAAATCCCCTGTCACTTTTCAAAACATAGCTATCAATTGAAAAAAGAAAAAAATTTGTGCAAAGACCTAACACTGAGTAGCAGGAGCAGACTGCACCCTTAGTGTTGTCACTTGGTCCTGTCCCAACTACTTGGCCAAAATTGCCTATATAAGAACCAAAGCAAAACCCCAATTTCCACTACTGACCTCTGGCCTTACCCTTCTTTCAGAGCTTTGTTTTTTCCCCCAGGCCTTTCAGACGTTTAACCCTACTGTTAATTCCAAAACTGAAGAAAAAGAAAGTTGTGTTTTTTCATTTATTAGTTGGGTTATGTATGGAATTGTTTAATAAAGAAGTATCTCACACGTGCCAGTGCTGCTTCTGGGCAGGTTGCTTTCCTTTATTTAAGGGGAGCTTTGGTCAAACAAATATCACAAATAAATCTTGAAAGTATGAATACTGGAACTGTTTGCCACCCCTTCTCACAGCTTTCTAGGAATGGATCTGTTGGCTTTACTTACGCTGTAAGTCAGTGCTTCTGAAGGGGCAACTTCTTTAAAGGCCATCAAAACTTGCCAGTGGTTCAAGTACCCATCTTCATCAGTATCAGCCTGGAAAGAGATTCACAATGTTAGTTTTCAGAAAATTAGCCAGTCACCTCTGGGCAGAACTCCAGTGTCTCAGAAGTGTGGCTTTGACAATGCGTAGTTAAGCTCTGCTTTCATTTTGCAAGCTGAGGGAAACCCTCAAAACCTCTCACCCTTTCCCTTCACTGAGCACAAAAGCACAGTAGTTTAGCTTTTTTTGGCTCCACACCACCTTATTCACCAATTAGTCATTTCCCAATACATAATACGACAGAGTATCAGCAGAAGAATAACTGAAAATTCAAAAATTATGTGAATATAAAGCACTGCTGAAAGAAAGGAGTTGACATCTGTCTATGACTTGCCATTACACTGAGCTAACACATACTGTAAACTCTACATTCTTTCTACAGAGACGCAAATGTTCATTAAGTTTCTCAGTGAGATGATGCATCAGATATGTCTAGGCACTGCACAGCTGAAATGACTTTATGATCTTCTGGAGAAGACATGTAGGCAGAGAAAAAAAGATTTGAACAAGCAAGAATTGATGTGTTTTTCAGCCTTTTTCCCAAACCAACCGTTTTTACTTAAAAGCCATTCACACATAAGACTATCACCTTTTTTTTTTTTGTTTTTGGTCACGTCAGCTGTCTCTCACTGTGCACTCCCTCCAACCAACAAGTCAGAGAGGTCTCCTGTGCATCCCCTGATGTTTCCCTGTCTGAGACTCTTCTCTTCTCTCTTCTCTTCTCTCTCCTCTCCTCCTCTTCTCTCCCTACAGCCTGAACGGATTTCCTCAGTCTTCAAAAAGTGCCATTGCTGCCTCTTCTACAAAACTTTCAAGGTGTTCTCTAAATCTAACTGGCCTGGCCACAGCACCTATCAGAGGAAGAAACTGTGCAACTCCCTGGTGTGATAGTCTAGAATAACTCAGGGCATCCTGAAATAAACAGCATAACTCCTGTCGTAGAGCTTCAGTGCTTACCTGCCTAATTATAAGGAGCACCCAGCTTTTGACTGGGTAACACATTGCAATAATCTGCAGCACTCTTACTAGATTTGAAAGATCCAAGTCACACAGAAGGTGACGGTCATGTCTGCATCACAAACTGAAGGATGATGCAGAGATCCCACAGCTGATGGAGACCTGAGCTCCTACACCCACATGTTCCAGTGTGCCACAGCCTATGCCAACCAGCATGGGTCTGGGAGTCACCTATCCACAGTCAGGGCAGTGCTGCTCTTGAAACTCCACACCTCATCCCCAAGAGGACATATTAGGCTGTGCACCTTTAAACAAAGCTGTTCAGTTTCTGGGCCTGCTTTCTTTCCCACCCAGCTGGCTTAGCTCTCTCTGGACCACAGATGCTTACACATCCTGTTTAGAGGTTTGCATGAGTTAAGGTAAGTAATTTTGACCAGTGGAGAAAAATCTGTTCACAAAGACAGTATGTTCTTATTACACTTGAAGCTTTACCAGTCTCCTCTGTCTTAGTCAGACTGACATACTGACTTATATATGCTTCTTATAGGATCAATATACAACATTCCCTCTTCAGATTCAACAGTCCACATAGGACATGATTTAGGATTGTGAGCTTTCTTAAAAGTTTGTGCTCACTCCTCTGTTTACTGGTTCACCGAGAGTTAGAGCAGAAGTGAGATCAATGCTCTGTCATTCTAGGGATAGACAGAAAGGCTTTAGCTTAAGTAGACTGACCTCTTGGAGACTTTTATCAGCCTCTGTTGGTGCTTAGAACCTCCCCCCAAAAATTAGTAATGCCAATTAAAAAAAAACAAAACAAAAAAACAACAAACCAAACAAAAAACCTTACTCCATGTTAAAGCAGGTCTTGTTCACAAACTAGGAAAATCTTTTGCAGGAAAAGGCTATAAACCCTACTGCTGTAATGCAGAAACTGGGAAAAAAGAGCATAGTTTGTGTTTAATGGGGAGAGAGATTAAGAAGGAAATATGAAGGTATTCCATCCTTCTTATAACCACAAAGTTGTGGATTCCCTCCCCGGCTCTCAAGTATACCAGCTGCACTGGTTTATGCTTGGGGTTCAGTCAAGACCATAATGTAGCAATAGCATTAAGGGAAAGAATCATGGAAAGGAAGCCTAGAGTGAAAAAATAGTCTCAGGGATAACCTGAAACTTGAGCATCCTACTTCAATCAACTTTATATCCCAAGTAAGGAACTTGTAAGGGTGAGGGCTTAGCAAAGCTCTTCAAATATGCCTTTGATCTGTTCAGATGCTAAAGGGAGAGTCCAGGGCCAGAAACCTGGCACCTGAGGGAGCCTTTATCTAGAGAAAGGTGCTCTGCAGGTCCCCACTGAATGAGAAGAGGGGCAGAAGCTGTGTGGGAGGTGTTCTCCAGCTGCGGAGAGATGCAAACACTTTGCTGCTGTCCTAATATTTCACACCCTGGTCCAGGCCGCAAGACAAACAAACCCGGTGTTGTTTCAACTGTCTCATTTGACATGGTCTAACCTTACAAGAAGTGAAAGAAAAACTTAGTACCCCCTCCCGCCCCCCTCCTTGGACCAATTGAGCTGTCACTGTCTCCACAGAAAGTGATTGTTCAGTCGAAAACACATTTCGGCCCGATGCAAACTGAACAGTCTCGAAAAGTGGAGTTTCCTTTTGTGCTTCCCCTCCAAGGAAAGTGAAAGGCAGCAAGAACAGAGGCAGGAGGGAGGGAGGTGACTGCTTTGCACTATCGGCACTCCCTGCTGCCTGCTCCGTAGCTCGCCCTCGGCAGGCAGCCCCAAAGGCAGCATGCCATGGCCTTCCCGGCAGGGTGACCGGTCCTGTGCTGGCAGTGACAGATATTTTCAGGGGGAAATGTTCAGAGGGAGCTGGAAGAAACTGTTGGGGTGGTGGAGTTTCAAAACTGGAGCTTTGCTAAGCAGTGGGTTGTAGCCTTCGGTTAAAGTTTATCTTCCAGAGGTTGGTAGCTTAGCAACGAGGATTTTTTTCATTTGTTTTATACACACAGAAGAAGCAGCAGCAGACATGTCAGAGTACAGATGTGTCAAGGCGTTGGGGAAGAATCACCAGGGAACTGTGATTTGCAGCAGAGATGCACAGGGATACCCCTCTCTGGCAGCACCTGACTTTTCTTCACACACAAGAACAAGATAGTCAGGAAATGGAAAGGATTTTCAAGATCCTATCCCGGGTGAAGTCTCTTCCATTCAATTTTACCAACACATAATGCCAAGAGCCTGTTGTCAGTTTTAAAGATGTCCATGAAGTTTCCTTAATGGAGTTGACCTCCTATTTTAAGGACTATCTCTGACTACTAAAGCTCACTTTAATTTGGGTGCAGAATAATGCAATATATGAGATAAAATTAGAAAAAAAAGCAAGTTATATATGCAAGTAGCAAATAACTGCTCTGCCATCATACAAACTGGGGATACGTAGCTTCTTGTCCGTTTGGAGCATAACTGGACTATTGATCTCTGTCCCCATTCAACATCTTCCCAGGCAGCAGCTTGCACTTTAGGTTCAGTACTGAAAATCAACAACGGAGAAGCTGTCACATCCCATTACATCAGTTCCTTCATTTGCTGCCTTGAGAACCTGCATGCATAGCCCGTATCCCTTTCTGCTAAAGCCAATAAATATTTTGATGGCTGACTACCAGTGCATTTCATAAACTCTCAACAGAGAAAGTACAGCAGCAGAAAGGAAAAGACGCCATAATTACTCACAGGTAATGAGCTCGGGTTCTCACTATACATTTACATCCCCCCCGCACTGCTGATGAATTCATTATGTAGTAAGTGTTGAGTAGCACAGAGGAAAGCACACTTTACACAGTCAGTCTGGTGAACAGCTCTGGCACTGTTGCACAGGTCACCCTCTGCTCCGATACATTTTCACCCGAAAAAGGTGAGAAGTCAAAATTCTCCATAGCTTTCTGTTCAGCAAAACTTAAGGCAAGCAAAGCAGGGGTACCCTACACCAGCAGATGCCTGGGGGACCACACAGTGCCCCCATGGGACTCTGCCTGCTCTCCTTGCACCAGCAAGACGTGCAGTGGATAAGGCAGGGCTCCATAAAACAGAGGAGCTATTGCCGCTAACACAAGGACATTCCTCTTAGAAACTTTGAGAGAGAAGCAAAATGCACAGAGCTGCCCTCCCCAGATAGATAAATTTGTGCAAACAGCCCTCAGGCCACAGGTTGACACAGGTCTTACTGACACTGGCAGCACCATGTGGTCATTTGCACACAGATGATCTGGGCCTGGCAGCATATTAGGGACTAAGGCTTTTGTTAGACTCTGCCACAAAGATCTCGTTCTTTGGAAGCGTGTTTGAGCAAGTTCAGTTGTCAGTGTGGAAACTGATGTAACTGTGTGACCAGAAAACATAGTCCCTTCTTCATATCCAGTCACCACACTGCCTTTCACCATCTTGGAGAAGACTGTCTTTTCAGCAAAATATCATGGAAAGAGATTAACTCCAGGGGACCTAGGAAACCCCTAGGATCAGCTTGCCAAATGCTAACATTCAAATGTCTTAAAGCAGACCCCTCCAAAAACAGAAGACTTGTGAACATGTCATGGTTTTGTAGTGGGGGTGGGGGTGGTAGAAAGGTTGGTGTATTGCTGTATTTAGTTTTACGTATTCAACTTGTCTCTCTCTTAGGCACACACACAAATACACACCTTTCACAACTTACGTGATATACAACAACATTTATCCTAGGAAACCCAATATTTCTTTCTACTTCTTGCAAGTGCTCCCAACAAGAAGCAGATCCCAGCAAATCTGCAGTGGCACCTCACCTGAGAAAAATGTCATTGCCCAAATGAGCCTCACCCAAAGCTTTCAAAGGATCAGAAACATGGGAGTAAACGTTCGCACCTAAAGAACTTCATTGGATTCAAAACTGCCAACTTGCCAGATGAAAATCTTCCATAAGCAATGATCCATGCCATCAACAGTTGAAATTTTAGGACCTTGTTTTCTTGAAAGGACAAGCTTGTTTTCTTAAACCAAATTGTGACATTTTTGCACTTCTGCCAAAGGGTCTTTCATCTCTGCAGCAAGGCAAACCCACCTTCATTACTCAAAATACAACTCAAAGTCCCCGTCATAATGTAAAAGAGATAACTCTCACCAATCAGCACACTTCCTTAAAAGCACAGCCCAAACTATATGAATCAGCGTCTAAATGCAATTCCAGACTCAAAATTCTGAATGAAAAGTGACTCCCACAGTTATAACTATTCCATCTTTAAAAGAGTAGGTTGAGAGGACAAGAGGAAAGAAGGGCATGGAAGGAAATAGAGAAAAACAGAAGAAAGAAGGACATCTGTGTCATAGTGAGTCACAGATTTGTCAAAGTCAGAAATATTCTCAGGATGAAAAAATCCCATAGTCCTTTTCCTCTTCCTGGCCAGCAGCACCAGACTCAGGTGAGCAAATACCTAGCAGGAGAAGCATTCAATTAGAAAAAGGTTAAAAAGGAGAAGGATCAGAGCCTCTCATAGAATTGGACGTTATTGAGGACTGGAGGGGCAAAGTTCAGGTGAACCTCCAAAGGCACGTATTTCAGGATTAATAATAGAATTTTCTGCTGTTAGACAGGGACGTGCCAAATGCAGGTGACAGAGGAGGTGGAAGTTCTTGTGAGATTGGCCAAGCAAGAGAGAAGTATGAGCCAGAAATAGGATGCAGATGTGAAAAATGTGATGTAAGGTCTGTCGGGGGAATATTTCCAGTAGAGAATCACTAGTAAATACCAGTGGAAAGACTTTATTTGTGCTGAAGGCTGGAGGTCTGGTTACCTGCTTTCCAGACTGTCACAGGCCTTCCTGATCACTCTAATGGGCTCTGCCACTGCTCTCCTTCTCCTGGGGGCTGGGCTGCTCCAGTGTGGGGTCAGCCCTGACACGACACCGTTGGCTAACCTTGCTGATCAGACTGCCATGGAAAGGGCTGAGAGGAGCCTCGTCGGGGCCTCAACCCGTTGGTTCAGGAGCTGAGTTTAAGCTCCGACACTTGCCCTTGGCCCCCGCCTGAGTGACGTTGTTGACCCTGACCTGTGGACTGACTTCTTGATTTGACCTCAGACCTACCTCATTGCTCTGGATGTGTCTGCAGTCACTGGGCTGCATCTGAGCCTGGTGACTGCCGATGGACGTGTCCTGCTCACCACTCTTCGGCACTGTGGGACAGGGGCCTTGCCAATGAGTCCACTACCCTGCCCGCCCTGCCCTCACCCTTGACTCTCCACTCCCCTCTCCTTGCTGCGTCCCGATACAGGAGGAGTTAGTCAACCTGGAGCAGCTTCAGGGTGATCAGAGGAGCATGAGGGAGACTGAAAGGGGGGGCTTGCTTTGGTCAGCCTTTCAATACCACAGCCGAGCTGGAGCACGATACCTCAATAAATATCTCCAAGGTAAGCAGATGGAAAGAGGAACAAGCGAAATGAGCAGGCAATGTTAGCACGAAAACAAATGTAATCTGGAAATTAGACACAGGCTTCTTGCCACCAGAGCAGTCTGGGTCTTGAAAAGCCTGCTAATCAGTGCGAAGAGAGCAGGAACAACAGCTTTCAGATGGAGCCCAAGCTGCTCATGGAAGAGATCAAACGACAGAGAGAGCAAGGGCCAGATCCAAGGTCTCCTTTGCACAATGCCTATGGAAGCGCAGCAATGCTCAGTGCACCCCTGAGGCTGGCAGCAGGCTGGGAAAGGGGAAATAACCTGTTGAGACCAAACTCTTCTCCCTTACCTTTTCAGCACAACGCTTGTGCCTTGTTTCCCTGCTTCCATCTTCACACTGCATACTCCTGGTGTTGTGATTCCGCCACAGTTGGCTAAGGGGAAAGAGGTAGAAGTCCCCATTTATCTTTTTGGTAAAATTCCCCCTTATTTTAAACCCTTTTTTTAATATTTATTGCTACCATGCTCATTTTAGGTGCTTCTGATTCATTCCTCACTTCTTTACCTAGCAAATACTGAAGTTAATTACGGTCGGTGTGCTCACTGCAATCCACAATTTACTCTGTGCTGTTCTCTCACGGTGAGCTAAAGAGAAAGCCTGAGTCCATATTTGAAATCCTCATTCAAATACTGCTTTCAGTCAAGCAGTTTAAAATTGCTTTTGGGGAGGGAGAGGAGAGGGTGGGGGGTTGGGGGGAGTGTGGTCTTGTATTTGGTGACTGCTACAGAGCTGGAACAGCACGGGGAAGGAAGGGCCTGGTTTTTGCTATCCATAGTAGGGAATTTAATTTAAGGCTGATGTGTTGCTGGTTGGAAATACGTATTAAATACCCAGATGCAAGAGAAATGGGTACAGAAACCAGCAAAATAAATACAGGATATTGGCTCATCTATTCAGAGGGCTGATTTCCCAAACCTGGCACATTGGGGATTCACTGCCTGCCCTGATTTTGTGTGTCACTGATTTGGCTAGGATCTAAACACAGAGCTTCACAGTTATTGAACCACTGTCCCAGACCCAGCCAAGGCTGAACACAAAGCAGGCCTGAACAAACCAGCAGGCAGACTACAAAGGAAAAGCAATTGTTCTGCTTAGCAGCCGCTCTGTTTCTGCTATGCTTAGCATTGGAACAAGTTAATTTGGGAGCACAATCTTCTTAAAAGGAAGCGCTTCTCAGCCCAGCATCCCTAGGTTTCATGCAGTGTGCTGCCCTTTTCACCAAGCATGAGCCATGGATGCTACTCATGACGTATTTTTTTATGATGCAAGTAGTATAAAAGCTTCTGATAAAAATCAGCTCTCAAACCTCTGGTTGGCATCTTGTTAAAAACTGACATCATATTAGCCTGTCATCATTGGCTCTCAAGGAAGTTTCTGCCATGATTTAATAAGCAAGAGGAAGGTTTTTACCGTTAAGACAAAACAATAAACTGCAATGTCAAAACAGTAATACAATTTTTCCTCCAATAACCTTGGTCTAAAGTACTTGGTCTTAACCGACCCTTCAGAGAGGTAAGAATAGATCATCACGAGTAAAAATTACGGCCAAAAAATAAAAAACAGAGCCTCTGAACACACATAAACTGTCCATGGCTCCATCCTGGTTAATGGAGCTATACAGACCACCACTATTCAGAAACTTGGCCAACAGCAGTTCAGCATCCCAAGAGCCGTGAGCAGGAGCAAGGAGGGGGCACCTGCAGCGCACGGACTCACCGTGCTGAGACTGGCAGTACCTGGCAGGGGCCAGAGGAGCCCTCAGGGTGGACAAACTCCCTTGGCGTAGGGGATGGAGGGAACCATCCTGCCAGCAGCATGACACAGGCACCCACGTCCTCTCCGCAGGGTATGCAGGCAGCCCTGGCAGGAGGGAAGGGATATGGCTTTGTCTTTGCTGCAGTGATCATCTTCACATGACCATCTTCACATGCTTTCACATTTCCTGGGGGCAGCTAACATAAATTAGAACAATTTTCAAACCCCTCTAAGCCATTCAGGACACCCAATGTCTGGCTGCCAGAGATGTAGCCTGCACGTTTTACTTGCTGCTGACTTAAGCTGTGCACTCCTCGGCTGCATTAGATACTCCTTTGCTATCCATGGCAAGCTATCCCACAGCCGCATACCACTATACTTTGTCCGCACACATTTTCTGTGAAATAACAGCACTGCAAAATGCCACAAAAGGAGAGCAAGCAGCCCCTCAGACCCACTCTTTCTCACCTGCCAGGGAGCAGGGGACCCTGTGGGGAACACAGAGCTCTAAATTACACTCCAGCTTCATTCACCGGAGCCAGCCAGCTGCACAAAAGCTGAATGAAGACCTCCAAATCCAGCCCCACGCGTGGGTGTTGTGGAGGCAGCCGGGGCCAGCGCTGCCCCTTGGCCATGCCAGGGCACTGGCTCCGGGGCTGTCAGCTGGCGTGGTGGAGCAGAGGCACCGAGCCTTTTGCTCAGGCACTGTGTGCAGGAACAAAATGAGGGCTGGATATAGCACCCTCATTCAAATAGCACGGTATTTTAGCACCAGAAATAGTATCTTTTTTTTTTTTTTTTTTCAGAGAAACTACTGGCAGAGAAAGATACAACTTAGCATGAAAATAGGTATCAGAATAAGGTCCTAGCTGAATAGTCAGTACTCTGCATAATTCTCTCTTTTCATCCCCTCAGCCTAGATCCTCTCCAAACATTCAGATCAAATTTTGCAAAGGAGCTCCAGCATTTTGGCCATTGAAGCTGGAACATTTGGATTCTGCCTCTATCATATCCCTCTATTTTGAATAAAATCAGCTCTCTGATTTCAACATCAGGCTAATCATGAAGTCTCTGCCCCTTTCTCTCTCTCTGTCAAAATCAAGGAACTGAAAGAGATATACTTGCTAGTAAAAGAGAAAAGAAATATACTACTTTAAGGAAAGCATTCATTTCCCCTCTCTGCTAATGTATTGTACGTGAAACCTCTTTCTCCACCTTCAGCATATGTAAAAACATTTAAAGGGAAAGATAGAGAGAAAAACAGAAGTCACGATAAACTGTGGAATGGTATTACTGCCATTTAATGGCAAAAGTGCTTTACACACTGTCTACATTTAACTGGTGCATTGCTAGACAATGGAGAGGGCCAGCAGAGGGAAGTAGTCTAAAATTATAAATGAAAATTACAAATTACAAGCAAAAATACAGAACAGGAGACAAAGCCAACCATGCAATTTTCATTTTAACTCTCTGGGCAGTACAGTAAAAGGGCTAGCATACACTCCCATCAAAAGCAGTAGGAATAACCCTGAGAGCCATCTTTCTCAAATCACAGATGAATTCAAATGGGAAGAGGCACGCAACAACAAAAAAAATAGTTGTTAATGCATAAAACTACTGTATGTCTTCCAATAGCTGGACTCAAGAACCCTGGTTAAATACTGACTTTCTTTCAGAGTCAATCAGATAATAAGACCCCTTTAGAAGCACAGAATAGTTAAATTCATCACCATAATTTAATTGTAGAAGGTTATTAAAGAGCACTTCGACTCCCCTCCTGCTTCGGCGCTGCTTTTGTGTATTAAACTCAGACTAATCAAATTGCAGATTCCAAGAGTACTGTATTAGTCATCCCCATCCCTTTTAATTTGTTTAATGGCCTCCTTTTTTCTCCCCCCTCTTGTGTGTGTGTTCCGACTGGCTGTGCGGCGCTTAGGCTCACGACATGTAAATAAAGAATGGATAGGGGAACAGTTCGTCGAAAAGAATAAAGCGTGCCTCCATTCTAAAGTTACATTTGATGTCAGCGTAATTCATGGGACGTGTACTGCAAGCAATGGTGCTTATTATTTCTGCTTAACTGTCTACAGACACAAGAGGAGAGGGGAGAGGGAGAGGAAAAAAAAGGAAGAAAGAAAAGAAAAGAAGTCTGAATTTACACTTACCGCTTCAAAAGCCCTTTTGTGCTTCGCCAACTTCTCCTGGCTGAAGATGCAGTATTTTGCCAAAAAGTCGACTGCAAGAGCAGACAAAAAAAGGATAAAATAGCCCATAAAAGAACTCTTTTCCCCACTTTTCCTTACGCATTTCTGCAAATTGCCATAAAGAAAACTATTTTTAAAAATGCACAACAAAGCTGGCCACAGAAACTTCATCTTGCAGAAATTTCAATTTATGGTTTGCTCCTTGTGTTTTGGTTTTTGTTTTTGTTTGTCTTACTCTTTCTTATTTGGAAAAGTCTTTTCACCTGGCCCAGGGCACAAAGTCAAAGTTAGCTCTGAATAGGAGATGTTTAACATGTATAACGCATAAGAGCTCCATCCTGGTCAGGCGGTAGTCTGGGAGCGTGGCGAGGGCTTGTTGTTGTTTGTTTTAAATGTCCCAGAAAAGAACCTCTTCAGACTTGTGTTCTGCAGAGCAGGATCCTCATATATACTCCCAAGTCCAAAGGTACCAATAGAAACTAAATTCCTTCGGTTTGTTCTAGTCAGAAAAGACAGGTATACCAACATAAACTTGTCTCTTCCAGCATTAAGTAGCTATACCACAGAAATGACATGCCTTTTCCTATTTCTCTGTTTCAATTGAGATCAAGTAGGACACATTGGACCATTAAAAATACCATATGTGATTCCCTCTCCTCAAGTTTTTTTTGCTTGTTTCCAGGCCTATCATCCAAGATGACAAGGACCTTGAGTTATCGGTCTGTATGAAGTTGGTCTTGCTTCCTCACAACTAACACAGCATGAAAAACGGCTGGAAGTGGGATGAGAAAACTGGAGGGAAATGTCAGGTCACGCCACAAACACAGGCTGAGCTCATGACTTCTGTGGATGGTACCGACTAAGTCACCTCTGCATTCAAACTCCTCCCAACACTTATTTATTCCCTTCTAATTTCTTTCTCTGTGTCCCTAGGCTGCTGTTTCTATCACTTCATCATCACCTTCATATAAAAGAAACTCCATTTTCACTTCAAGGGAAACTGCCAGCAAATTCAGGACCTGATGGGGAAAAAGTGTTGGGACTTAGCTCTTCCAATTTCCTGTTCATTTAGAGTGAGAACTGGAAAACAGAGGTAATAATTTGCAAAAGAGTGCCAGAAAAAATTTGGGGTTATTATTGCTACCATCATCATTATTATCAGTAACATTATTTTACTGTAAAGAGAAAGGGAGCGATTCACAGGGTTGTGGCAACGCGGTATTCTGACTGGTATCTAAACAAGCTCACAACATCAATCTCCTGCTTCTTTTTAAAAGAGTACATTTGTCTTCAGGTTGTGTTTTGGGGCATGTGCAAGAAAGGTTCCTATTGGGAGGGAAGGCTCATTGTTTGTTTATAGCTGTGTCCTAAACAGTACAAAAGGACAAATAAAGATGCCTAAATGCCATTGTTTCTTATCCTATACACTCCAGATGAACCAAATCTGTATGATAACAACAACAGCAAAAATATCTTGGCTTTCCATGGCAAAACAGCAACAGTTTTCTATTTCAAGCACAAACTGACAGATGCTCCAAGATTGTTGTTATCACATGATGTGCTTCTGAATTCAAAACTAAACTGCAATACTGAAAGGAATGGGAAAACTAATTTCTGGCAAAATTGGTTTTGCACATATCTATCTTACTGGCAACATCTAAGAAAGATTTAAGTCAAAGAGGACCAACTGCACCAGTGGCATAGCTTCTGGAAAAGAATTGCACCACGCTTATTACTGACCCCTTCCCCAGGATCCAACACCTATTTTCCCCACAAGAAATTTTCAGAAGTTGCCCTCTTTTGTTTGCAGATTGACATGGGCTTGGGATGTGTAGATGTTCCAACCCTCTGTGAAATATCACTTACAGGATGATCTGCATTGGCGCCATCTGGTGATTCTGGAAAACAGCAAACCATAAAAGAAAACGTGTCATGTTTGCTCTTACTAAAATCTTGACTTTTCTTCTCATCAAGTATTTCATAACATTGCAACTTCACTTTCAACTGAGTAGCTAACGAAATAGCCCCATAAAAATTTGGGGAGGGGGAAGAGGGAGGATCATCTTCCAGAAACAGAGGAATAGGAAGGCAAGCTTTAGTTTTTATTTAATCAATTTTTAAGGTCACATTAGGCTCTTAGATCATCTGCTTCCATTTGGTGCATAACAAAGGCCAAACGATGTCACATATCCCTGGGTAATCGGTCCAATTATTTGCACCTAGCTAGGGCACGGTTTCCTGGAAGAGTGTCCTGTGTTGATCTGAAGCTGTCAGAATATGGAGAATCCCATACGGATGCATGGTACATTATTTCCAAGATCAATGCTTGGCTTACATGTCATTTGAACTTGTGTTTAGTCTCAACAACAGGTTAAAGAACCCTTTAAAATCCAGTGTATCCTCCCTGTAAAATTACTTATATGCTGTAGTAAAGTTCACGAATAGTATCTATTAAGTGGAGCTCTGTCATTATTTCTGTCATTTTTACCAATCCTTAAAGGAGTTTTTGGTGATTCTTGTCCCCCCTACAAAGGTTGACATCTTTTTAAAACATGGACATGAAAACAGTAGGGACAGCCTCACCAGCAACATAGATCTCCTCTTACTTAGTATTTTCCTCTGGTATGGCCAAAGGGGCAAACAAAGAGCGGTTTGCCATTCCAATCTTGGGCAATAATTTTGACCTTAGAGAATGGGTTTTCTCCAGCCACGTTCCTCATGCATCTGTTTCTCTCTCTTTGTTTGTTCCCTGTGTCCCCAGGAAGTTTCAAAATCGTCGATCATTTTTGACCAAGTGCGACGGAGGTTTGACAGGAATTAAGTACCTACAAGTTTCATGAAAACAGGCAGCAGAGTAGAGGGAGGGAGGGAGGCCCTATTAATTCCCTCATTGAGGGAAAGACCTCAGCATGAGCTCAACCTTTGTTACAGCCTGGAAATCCACACGAGAGAGAGACCCTGGAAAGCAGCCATCATTAGTAACACCGCTCATGGAACCACCTGTTTAATTAATTATTCTCTGCCGTAAAGAACCGTTTAAAAACAGCTCCATAGCTTTCAATATAAGCTTGCTTGCAGTGCCCCCAGTAGGAGTCATGGAGATTGAGGTCAGGGGAAACTGGGCCCCACATGCATTGTACCTCTCATAATACATACCCCTAAAAGGCTGCTAGAGGTCTTTGGGCTCGGGCAGATCCAAATGTGGGTCTGCCATACCTGTCCCGCTGTTGCTCAGTACTTTACAGCCAGGCACACTCTTCTGCCCTACCACCATCAGGCTCTGTCTCCACTCTCCATCTTGACTGGAGAGCCCAGAGCTGGTGGCAGAAGTGATTGCATCCAAAGTCACGCTCAGGCCCTCTCTCCGTAGCTATTCTGTTTGCACAGAGCTGAGGAAAGCCTAAGAAAAATCAGCCACCAAGCTCAAAACAAATCTGCACCGAGCATGTCTGTACTGAAACAGTGTCCTGAACTGGCCAGGTTTATGGGACAGTGAGGGGGTGCAGCCCTCAGACTGGACTACTTAGTCACCCTGTGCCAAATGTCAAGTCTTGACTCCAAAGCATGTAAGTATTCTAGCTTTGCAGCAAACAGTTGCAAGGCTATTAATTCCTTAGGAACAGGTAGAGTAATGTACTTTTGCCTAATGTTGAGGAATAAAAAGACTGTTTTTATTGAAATCAGAAATCATTCTAACCAAATATTTCAGAGAGGATTGCAAAACTAAAATTTAATGCCTTAAAAGAAAAAAAATAGTAGCTAGTACTACAAGACTTTTCTACTCCAGTATTTCTAAGATCCTACCTCAAAAAGGCACTTAAGAGAAAAATAAGATATATATTACTGTGATGGAGAACAGGAAAATTAGTCTTTGCTCCTTTGTTCATAAGCTGGGCACCACCTGTAGCATTTACTCTGTACACACATTCATGCCTGTATAACTGCTTTCAGTGCCCCTCCTTTGTGCTTCATAGAGTACACAGGAGATGTCCCATGAAAATAGGTGTAATTTTGCAGAAGGAAAGGGCCTGGAAGGTGGGTATGAACAAGGGTAGTTAGGGGAAGGGCATGTAAGATGCCAGGGAAATAAAAGATGATCCAGGACACAGCCAGGGGGAGCACCCAGGCTGGGAGGAGACTTGCACAGGGACCTTGTGGCCATGCTGAGCTCATGGGCCACGTCAGCTTTGGCAGCACGCCCCATTCCTGAGGAGGGGAAGGTGGCTTACTTTGCTTTTGTAAACTAAAAAACTCATACTCACAGTAAGCTTCTTATATTAAAAGAATATTAAAATTGAAAAGTCAAGTACTTAAAGGCTAGAAAATTATGTAAAATACTATAGTACTGCCTTCTGAAAGGCCATGTCATGATGTGAGAAGGAGAGTAGAAGTCAGACTATACTGGAAACTTTAGCTTTGGCATTTCAAAATGTTTCAAAATGAGAAAAACTGAGGCAGCTGTAACATGAAGTCAGCAGCAACCTCTTCCATAACTTCCAGTTAGTTTTTGATTACATTTGTTGTATGTTTTTAAAACTATAAAGAAGATCTTGTAACATTTTATGAACATCAAAGGATTAACCCTCTTAACCTTCCCTGAACAAGATATTATTCCCATTTTACAGATAGGGAAATCAAGAGATTAAGTAACGTTTCCAAAGCCAGGAAACATGGTGGTAGCAGACACAGAAAATCACTGCTCTTTATCCCTGTGGTTTAACTGGAGACAACGGTCTCCCATGGGATATCTGTGTCAGAGCTTTGAAGGACATCAAACTATACCAGGCTGTCAATGGGGATAATGGAACAATTGGCAACTGTGTCTACGATGCTTTTCCTTTCAGGAAAGCTAGATTAGGATCTTCAGCCAATTAAGTAATGCTGTTGACTGGGCAATCATAGATGTTTATGAGGCACATAGAAAGGAAACTACAAGGGAAAGAATAATCAGGGGCTCAATTATATACTAAAGCCAGTATACTTCTTACAAGGAGCTGAAGAAGCTTTGCTGGAATAGAAACTACCTTAAGTTGGGACTTGACCATTCAAACATCAAGGCTGGGAACACAAACCTTCAGGTTCCCAGCAATAATTCTGAAATATCACTATGCAATTCATTGCATTTGCCCATGCAGTTAACGCCCTTGCTCATCAGAACCAAGCATTTCATATGGAACCAGGAGGCAGAATAATATTGTGTAAAGTTATATGTATGTGCATATAAAAAGTATATGCACAAGCACACACCCCTCTTCCCAAAAATCAGCCCACTTTAAAGAAAGTCCATCAATATTTTGCAAATACAAGGGAATTCTTTTCTTATTTGCACTTTACTGTCTTCAAAAACTCATGTTAGTATTTTTAACCAAAATAAATTATTTTTATGTACCCAGTTAAAAGAAAAATATGACAATTCATTAAATAAAAAAATGCTTCCTAAATGGGGTTTTCCAACACTTCTACATGTTTTCGATGTTTGCCATGAACTGTGTGCAGAGCTAGATTTAATACATCACCCCTGCTAGATAAAAGCATAGAATAGGTTCAAGAGTCTGTGAAGTCTGTACTCCCATGCTACACAAGTAAAAGCAAATTAAGGCACACAGCAACACTGTTTCATATGAAACTGAAAACCTTTTTTCTAGGGTAAGGGCGTCCAAAGGGCACCTCCTTTTACAGGCCTCCTCAACAGACACTCCTGTAACTCCCAGGTGTGGCATCCATGAGGCATTGTAAATAATTCACTTTATTCCCCCTTAAGAAGAAATACACCTTATAAATTTCAGATTCAGACTTTGGTCCGAAACTAGTTTCTCCTCACTTCTTCCCCTTTCATCTCCCACACACATACACATAAACACAGAAATCCTTATATTTTGGATACATCTCCCTAGGTTATGCAAATGTTACCTACTCTTTACAAATAAGGGCGTGAATGCCATTGTAACAGCAAGGGACAGCCTTGAGCTCTGCCATGTAATAGGAAAAGCCAAGGGGGAAAAATTCAGCTGTACATCATGAAACTCAGCCTCCCTGGGCATAAATATATAAACACAACCAATTAGATAAAAATTGAGCAGGTAAGAGAAGATTCTCATAAAGTGGGATGAAACTGAAGAAGGTCTATGTGTACCCCTCACACATGCCAAATAGATGGGAAGGACAATCTATTTCACAGCACCTGTAGCCCTTGATATACCTTACACATTACCATGTTGTGTAGCTCAAATAATGACATCTGTTATGAAAAATCCATTTCTCTCAAGACCCCATTCTTTTTGGAAAGGTTTAATTTTCTGACACCAGTTTTTCCTTTGCTAGCCCAGCTGCCCTGTCCAGTCATACTTTCCTGCCATACATTGTGCAAGCCAATATGCCAAGTTTGTCTTTACTTTTACCAAAGCAGAAGTAGACCTGCACCTTTTTACGCCCTCCTAAAGACTTTCCACTGACTTTCAAACATGGTCTGGCTCTGTAATATCAGGCAGACCTTCTGATTCATGGTGCTTCTGTCCCGTGCTTTGCTGGTTAGGCACAAGCATAAGAATAAGGATTTACAGAAAGTCGTTATGCTTTACCTCATCAGGGCTTAACCTTTCAGAGTGTATTAAAGTTCAATAGCGTTGTAGGTTGATACCTGGCTTTGCAACTAAGTTTTCTTCCAAGACGCTCTATCCATAGAGGTATGGGTCATTGGACACTTCTCAGTTTCTCACCAACAAAAAAGTGTCAGCAGGAAAAGCCTCAGTGATCCTGCTTTATGAAAACAAACAGGCAACCCAACTCGCAACAGATACTCTCATCCTTGGCAACAATGTGAAGGTTTATTAGTGAGTGTGAGAGAGTTTGGGGGCTTAATTCTTCACTTGCATGAACTTCTGGGGTCAGCTGGCAAAAACTTGATCAAATCGATTCGATTCCAAGGCAGCGCCTGTCTTGTCAGGACAAAATGGGAAGCCTTTTGTTTCTGTGGGACTTGGGCCTTATCAGCTCATTCTGTCACTCATACTTCCCCAGCCCACTTGCAAATCCTCCTGGATTTACTGCAGATGTATGAAGCTTGCTGGAAATAATAGTACAAGCAAAGAGGCTAGTCAGCTATCAACTCCAAGCTCTGGCTAATACCAATGGGAAATTATTCAAACAAAAGATGCGCTGGGGTGACAAATGAAGAGTGTGCTTTGGCCCACTGAAGGTGCTAGGAGCTTGGACAAAGCTAAGACACTAATACCAAACAGCTCGCTTTATCTGATTACATAATGAGTGCTTGCCTCCTCTTCCCGGATACCAGCACCCTGACAACCCCTTCACACTTTCCTTTAAAGGACACAGGTTGTTTTCTTCTACACAATGGAGCATGAAACGGTAATCTACACAGGAACCTGTCTAAAAAACCATTATCATCTCTCCTCTCCTTCCCCAAAAGACATCTTTAAAGTTTAAATGCAGCAAAACCAAAGTATTCCTCAACAAAATGGGAGAAATGTGAGCAGAGATTTATGCCATGTTTTCCTATATCTCCCACCCCACTACTGAGACAAGGTAATCATTCTTTTGCTCCCTTTTTAATATTTGAGAATTTCCTCCACCCCATTATTGTATACTCACACCTTCCTTCTTTATCTTTTTTCTGAATGTCATGAGCACATTTCTAACGGGTGTCCTGCAGGGGCTGCATGGAAAGACCAGTTTGGTCCTTGAGTCAGTTGGTAGGCACTACAGTCCACCAGCCCCCACCACTACCACTGTTTCCCCCCAGGAAAGGATGCACCATGAAGCCAGCATGGGCTGAGTCTCCAAAGGCCTGACTGCCCGGGCTCTTTTGGGTGAGTCACACAATATCATGTTAGGCATGGTGGCAACATCTAGGTGTGCAGTGAAGGACCCTGGGAAATTTGCTAACTTCCATGGGGCTGAGCTCCGTAGTCAAATTGTGGGTAGTTTTGGAAGTCTGTTCACCTAAAGCTCATAAAGTGCTGAGGTAAATGAGCACAAAAGAAGATTTAAACTATGTCGGAAACAAAAGAAATCCTAACAATGGCATTAGTCTACTGACAGTAAGAAGAAAGGGTATAAATGCCAATAATAGCAATAAAGGAAAAGCCAAATTGCTCAATGTATAGCCCTTTGGTGTAATTAAAAACCCACCAAACCGCTATACTGACCTCACTGATGTCATGAAATCATAGGATGATCATGAAGTACCTTCCATTGTAATAGCAGCTTATAAGGGTATTAAAAAGCAAACACAAAAGTTAGACATTAGCCAACCTGGAAAATTGTTTCCAAGAGTCTTAACAGAAATTGGAGCAGTTCTTTGGTTCCTCACTTACCGAACACTGAGGAAGCGCCAGAGCTGGGAATGAAGCTAATATTGTGCTACTGTTTAAAAAGGGTAAATGGCATGACCCAGGTAATTATAGACCTGTCAGCTTGACATCAAACCCAGGCAAAACAGTGCAGCAGCTGATAAGGGATTTGATTAATAAAGAATGGAAGGAGGGAAATATAATTAATGCCAGTCAACACAGGTTTATGAAAATAGATCTTGTCAAACTAACTTGATTTCTTTTTTGGATAAGATTACTGGTTTGGTTGATATAGGTAATAGACTTAGGACTTCTACTGTGTATTTCACTTGGTGTCACATGAAATTTCAATTAAGACACCAGAATGACACAAAACTATCATGCCACCTATTCAGTGGGTTAAAAACTGGCTGACAGGTCTAAAAATGTAATTACAAGTGAAGAACATTTATTGAACTGTATCTGGCCCACTCCTATTTAACATCTTTGTCAATGATGCAGAAGAAAAACTTGTCAGTAAAGACCACAGAGGGCCAATTTCTTGGGACGATGGTATATTATTAAGCAGCTTTGTTGCTTATCCAGAGTAATCTGGATATGAGCTTTGACGTGACCAGATGTAAGGACTTCCTAATAGAAAGATCCAAGGGTCATAATGAATAGTCCACTGAACATGAACTTCCAGCTCAATACGACGGCCAACAGCTCTAATACAATTTCACATGAATAAATCAGAGAGTATGAATGAGGCCTAGATTTGTTACATTACTTCTGGCTGGAAACAGAGTCCCTGGAGATGCTCTCAAGGCCTGATTTCCTGACCATGTACACAGAAAAGACTCAAGCACCATCCCTAAGTGTCCTGCCAGTACCCAGACGGTATGGAAGGCAAGGCTGCAAGGATGGTATCTCTCCCTTATTGAACTATTCAGCACACCTACCCAGCAAGCATTGCTTCCATCTGGATCTGCCCAAGTTGGCTAAAATGCCTACAGCATGGCCAGGTCACATCCACCCACATTGCTCCACAGGTTGTGCAGTTTTCCATGAACACAATCCTGCTGTGATTAACCCCTTCACTGAGATCCCTAGGAGCCCATGGCCCGGGTTGCCTCCTGTTCCCAAAAGGAGGCCCACGGCCTTTCCTCCATATGGAGATGTACAACACGTATAGATGGCATTACAAATTTGCCAAGGTCTTCCAAAACCAGACCCCAACAGGGATAGAGGCCAGAATTGTCTGAGGGTGCGTTAAAGGTCTTTTATGTGGATGATAGTTTGGGTGATGACATGCTCACAGAGGCTGCCCTCAGAAGTGAGCAGTGTCCACGTAGCCTTGATGTGATACTGAAACCAATATTGCAGAAAAGCTGTCCAAGTCCCTCTTCACAGTCCACTTAAGAGGGGACCAGAGAGGAGCCGTGCCACACAATGTCAGCAGAGCAATGCTCTCAACTACCTTATTGCTGAAGAGTCTCTCATTGTGACACTGAGTGATGATTATATCAGACATACTCTGAGAAGCAGAGAAGCATCAAGGCACCCTCCGAGCATGAAGTTAGAAAGCTGCTCCAAGGGTCTTCATTTAGTGAATTGTTTCACTAGGGCAAGGATCAGGACTGGCCGTTCACTGGCTTGCATCGTTTCCAGAAAGACAAAGCCAAACAAGTGACAACATCCAAGATGATAACTTGGAATTTGCCCATCAGATTGAACTGCTTTCGGTTCTGTGTAAGGTAAAAACAGACTCATGACAGCACAGAAGTGAAGATGCACTCAAACTGCAGTTGTAACTTCTGTGTGGTGTCCCAGATGCCTTGTGATGGAGACAGATTAATAAGCAGTTGCTAAATTTCTGACTTTGATTTCATGCAGAAAAAAATCAAAGTAATTTTTTTGGTTTATTTTAGGATTCTGTTAGGTACAGGTCTATTTTAGATTTCACACAAACATTTCTTTCTATCAATATTTTTGGCATTGCACAAAACCTCAGCCTTTGTTATATTTTTATGGGGCCTGTTCTTTCAGAGGTATTTTAATGAGTATTGTTGTTTCTGTTTTAGCGAGTGTTGCTCATTTTGTCAGAAGCAGATGGTGTTTGCTGAATTCTGTTTGTTCCAAAAACAAGCAACATCCAACTGTTCACTACAGAGGTGTGAAAGAGGAAAGGCCTAATGCATAAACACAGTTTCTCCCTCCTACTTCCCCTTGCTATTTTTCTGCTGAAAGGAACTGCTGCTGTCTCGTTACAAGCCTGCAAAGCTGTGGAGTTCATGCTGTCCCTCTACCAGAGAGGCCACACAGCTCCAACCAGCATCCTTGCCAGAGCAAAGCAGTAGCTAACAGCTCCTGGGAGGCCAGCCCAGAGGGCTTTGTAACAGTTTCTTTGCAGCCCACTGAAGGAGGAAGACACTTCTAACTCTCTAGTGTTAGCAGGCAGCCTAAATTAGGACACATCAGTCTATGTGTCTCCACTGACTAAAGAGACAGCTTATAAAGACTCACTTCCAACTTACGGTTTCACGGGCAAATGAGGTCTCCACTCTCCTGACCTCCTTCCATGTGTCCCTGGGCAGGAACAGCAGTGCAGAGGCTTTGCAAGGTCTCAAGGGATGGATGCTCCTGTGCAGATTGCTCTGAAGATCAGAGGGGAACCACTAGTTCCCAGGACTGGGCTCTACCAGGAGGAGGGAAATGTGTCAGGGATGAGAGGACAGATACAACCTGACTCTCATCTAGAAGCTCAGAACAGTGCATAGCAGCCTCAAGGAGCCACTTCTGGATCCATATGATCATCTTTGTGAAAATAAAGGCACATCACTATAAAAATGATCTATAACAACCTGAGCAGGGACCAAACCCTCTGAGCAGTGCATGCCATGATCCCAGACACCAGCTCCACACTTGAGGTTTACTCCTGTGGGTTAGGCACAAAGGCTCAGGAGCAACAGCTCGTTGGGTCCTTGAAGCCAGGAGCTGCACTGTGCTATCTACATGCACCTGAAAACACCAGCCTCAAGCCCTCCCTTGGTATTTTCACCTCTGCTGCGGTGGTTCATGCGTAGTCCCAGCTGGGGCTTTCTCTGGCCTTTGCTCTACCTTGTTAATCATCCTTGTGACATAACTGAGTCAAGGCCCAGTTGCTTTGCTTTGATTAGACTGTTAGAAAGTGCTAATTTGGCCAAAGTATCTAGCAGCACTCCTTTAAATCCTCTGCTAGATAAGGCTTCTTAATGACTCCTGAGGGCAGCCGCTGGCCTGCAGACAAGGCTCAGCAAAGGTCTTGAAACACCAGCCGTTAAGCAATGCCAAACAGGAAAATCTGTGACAACTGGGAATATCTTTTTTGAATTAAGTATTAAAAAAGATAACAATTGCAGGGTACCCTATTATGTTTTTAAAATACTCAGTTTGCTTTGTGTTTATCCAGAAAAGCTAACTAAACTTGTCACTTAATGTAAATTGCTGGATAAATAAACACAGAAATAGGAGCTTAGTGACCGCTATGCTTTCTTTAAAATGCTGTCTGAAAGTTCGTTATGCTAAACACAAAGAAGGGAACTTCTTACAATGCACTTATTAAAGGCACATTTTCTACAGAAATGATTGTAGCATGATGGTACAATAGCATATAATTTGCTTTGTTGGCATTTTCAGCGTGAATCTTGCTGACAGCAAGTGTGGATGGGAAAAGCAGCTGCGGGGCCATGGCTTGCACTGTTAGGAGCTGTCAGCAGCGATTCAGAGGAGGAGGATGCCCTGGCCCAGAAGAGGAGCACTGGTACAATGCGTGTGGCTGACAACGGGGCAAGAAACCTCATGGCTCATTTGCACACACACGTATCCCTGTGGTAGTGGAAAAGCTCAAATTGATGCTGGCACTTCAAAAGATTTACATGACACCGCTATGATCATTAACAGCAGAACATGCTGTAGCAGGTCCCAGCTCTACAAATGGGATCCAAACCAGGCGTGAGCATGCAGTTGTATTTCTGTCAAGGCAGCCAGAATGGTATAACATAGAGTTATGTGACACTAATGTCTCCATGCTGGCTTAATGCCACCTGGAAAAGGATAAAAAAACCCTGATACAGGAAAAAAAGTGGTCCAGATGATCATCACCTTACATGACATAAAACTGGCAAGTACAAAATTGACCCATTAAAACAGACAATGACTTTGCACCACAGCCATGGTACTTCTGACGAAGCAGGAGAGACCTGAAGTCAGTGAAACCTTACCACCCACCCACCCACCACCTTGGGAGGGAGTTTCCAGAGAAGCAACAGGGAACACACCTCTAGAGTTTGGGTTGTGGTTTTTGTCTTGTACGGTATCGTGGTTTAACCCCAGCCCCACGCAGCTGCTCACTCACATCCCTCCCCAGTGGGATGGAGGAGAGAATCAGAAGGGTAAGAGTGAGAAAACCCGTGGGCTGAGATAAAGCCAGTTTAATAGGTAAAGCAAAAGCTGCGCATGCAAGCAAAGCAAACCAAGGAATTCATTCACCACTTCCCGTGAGCAGGCAGGTGTTCAGCCATCTCCAGGAAAGCAGGGCTCCATCACGCCTAACGGTGACTAGGGAAGACAAACGCCATAACTTTGAATATCCCCCCCTTCCTTCTTCTTCCCCCAGCTTTATATGCTGAGCATGATGTTATACAGTGTGGAATATCCCTTTGGTCAGTTGGGATCAGCTGTCCCAGCTGTGTCCCCTCCCAACTCTTTGTGCCCCCCCAGCCTGCTCGCTGGTGGGGTGGGGTGAAAAGCAGAAGAGGCCTTGGCTCTGTGTAATCACTGCTCAGCAGTAATGAAAATATCCCTGTATTACCAATACTGTTTTCAGCACAAATCCAAAACATAGCCCCATACAAGCTACTATGAAGAAAATTAACTCTATCCCAGCCAAAAGCAGCACATACAGATACAACCAAATAAAGGGAGCAGCTACTGGAAGAGGTAAACGTAAGGATGATATACCTCAAATTGGCCACTGAAATACTTATTGACTCTGAAGAGGAAACACAGTTAGATGCACTTAAGTTAAATTTAACATCTACAGGACCCAGATGCAATTTTCCCTGCAAGGCACCAAAATAGCTTCAGAGCCTCCTGGGCCTTGGCACACACAGCAAGGAAATCGGGCTGCCGAGGCCAGGAGGGCAGGGACTGCTCTGGGCAGGCTGCGTTTCTCATGCCTGGCCATGGCCAGCCTGCAGGTCACTGGGTAGACTGAAACACAAAAGAAATTTGTCTTTCACCTTTCTAGCCTCTTGAGAGACTTTTATTTGCCACCAGTTTCAGTCTGATGGATGTTTTAACTTTGTCAAACTGTTCCTAGGAGTTGTGTATTAGTTTGCACTGCCTTTGAAACTCAGTTGTTATCCTGAAAGGGCAGGAAGTGGGGATTAAGTCCATTAGATGTTTGAACAACTCTATTTTCACTCTGCCTTGTGACTCTGCAGCCTGCCAGCACACTTCAGCCTCTTTCCAGGAACTGGCATCATGGGATGAAGTGAGGCTGCATGAAGACCTGGCATCTGTGCTGACTTTCATAGGTACCACACTGGGACAATTGGAGAAGGAAACTTGATGGAAGAGGAAGAAGAAATGTCCCTGCCATCACTGAGTCTCAGAGAAGCCCTCTGCTGCCTGTGGGATACAGGAGCAAAGTACATTATTCGACTGGAAAACGTGACAACCTAATCATCCTGAAGGGTACTATTATTGTCTGCTTAATATGCTTTACAGTCCCAATGAACAGGGAAGGCTGGCTGACAAGTGTAGTATGATGTATCTAATGGCTCAATACTACCATGATGGATCCATAAAAGGAATCTAATTTCACAGTTTGAGGGAAATACAGATCATACAGTCGGCACTTTAAGGCCACTGATTTCAGCAGTCTGGACAAATAATTCTAGTTTAGGATATTCGGTCTGTCAGCATTTTATTTGTTGCTGTCTAATTTAAATCTGGGACCTAATAATGGAGCCTGTGAAGACTTATACATTACAGGATGTAAATCTTTTTTGCCAATCACATGGTGACATCAACAAGAATGTTTTTAATTCTAATTATATGAAACAGTGCATTTGAAAACTCTTTGAGTCAGGATTATATACCAGAGCAGCTTGAACCACATGCAAAAAATTGAAACTTTCACGTATGTCACTGGTGCAGATTCAGAATTTCTTCTGGGCAATTGCACACGACAATCCAATTATTTCACACACACAAATAGGTCCAACTGTATAAAAAGAAGGCTTGCTCAGGTTTTGAGTGTATTATTTAGTTTTGAAAATGGACCTCCAGTCTCTCTTCTGCTATTGTGAAAGATATCACTTTACAAAGGACAATCTCCAGAAGTGTATTCCTGCTGATTAAGGGTTATTTGATAATCACAATCATATCTGAAGTATGGCAACATAATAAAAAATGGTCAGGGCAGGGGTTTGTTTCTAATGGTGCAGCTACTCTCCTTCCATTTGATCTCTGGAGTCAAACACAGGCTTAGACATAAAATCTCACTGTCTTGGAAGCCAGAGATGGTCATATTTTCAGTGCCTTGGCGAGGGTGATATGAGCCTTCTCGAGTTTTGAATTAACATGAAAGATTTGTGCTTCTTCCTCCTCTCCTTATCGTTGCTCCAAGTCTTGGGGATTTCCGTAATCCAGGTTGGAAGGTCTACTGAAGTCCACATGAAGAGTCTCATGCAGGCCTTCTGCGGAGTTAGAAATGCCCCCCCCAGTGCAAAAGCTATATTTCTCTTTATGTGAATCTTCTTATAACTCTAGATGACAAAAGGTAAATCATACATAAAGGTATGAATAGTGAGAATTGTTCCAAATCAGAAAAAAAAAAAAAGATTAGAGACTAGGTGTGCATCTCTTTTGGCCCTTCCCTGGTGAACAGTTAAGAAAAACATGACATAATGACATAATAGTGCAAAGTACCAAGTGTACCTACTTCTCTTGTCAAGTAGAGAGGTGCTTACTTCATGTTCCCAGTGTTGGGAGTATTCTCATTTCAGCTCTCTCTTCAGAACCTTTGCACAACTCTCTTATTGGAATAATGAATGCGCATGCCCTGTTCATAACAGTCGGGTAGATTTATCTTATGGGCTAAACTGGCTGCTAATAAAAAAAAAACCCAGCCAAATCTGTCTAGAGTTCAGCTTTTTATCGTTAAAAGTTGTGCTTAACCACTTAGTTTCATTTGACACTTTAATCCGTCCATTAGGAAACCTTTAGCTTTCTGGCCATTGTTGGGTGGGGATGAAGGACCTCTGAAACCCTGTGGGCACCCTACGTGCAAGGAGTCTGCCCAATGTAGCCAGCCTTTTCAGAATACCAAAGACTTTCCTCACTAGGAATTAAAAACCTGATCCAGACAATGAAGGCTCATGGTTGGCTTGCTAGGAGCTCAAAGCAAATGTATCAATACAGGGACCAAGATGATATTTTTCCTGCTAACTACAGCCAATTGCGATGGTTGTAACTGTGTGGGAAGCATGGGTTTTGCTGAATGATTTTAATAAGTTAAGCACAGAATGCCACCGGACATCTAATCCTGCTAAATTTATGCAATTATTTATTTCAGTGGGTGATTCTTGTGAATAAAGTGAGCAGGATTTGGCTTTGGTTATGGATAAGTGGAGAGGACACCAAAGCATAAAATGGCAGTTTAGAATGACAGAGGAGCTCCTAACCCTGGGGAGCCCATTTATGCCAGGCAGCGTGGTTCAGACAAAGCACTAAGGGGGGACACGGTCCCTTTCTGAAAAGAAAGAAAGAAAATTGCCCCTAAAAGAAAAATCCATAATCGGGATGACCATCAATAGAGGAGATTCCCTGTTGGCGAGGTACCTTCTTTCGACTGAGAAAATTCCCTACGTTTGTTGATTCTAATCCAGCTGGCCTGACTTGGATTTGTAACCACCAGATGCATTGCAAACAACTATGGATATTCTAAAGAAAACCAAATAAAGGCTTTTTTTAAACCAATAAGTAGCATTCTTGCAGATGGATGCAGAAGACAATCAGTCACAAAATGGATAAAATTGCTGCCCTGCCACCCCCCCCAAATATTTAAGACGCCTGTATCAAGCTGCCTTTGATTTGTATACATATC
>VYZV01017270.1:184142-293293 GCA_013401275.1 Pandion haliaetus | reverse complement strand
GATGGCAGCCTTAGTTCAATAGAGTTAGTAAGACAATCCTTTAAGCTGTGTCAAAATGCCAGTTATCCTAAGATGCCACCCAGATTTGAATAATTTAGCAAGAGACAAAACCACAGAAAGGAGGAATCATCCTTTGACTACTTTTGCTTTTGACACGGCTGCCTCCCTCTCCTTTTTACCAAAGCATCTTCTTCTCTCTATCAGCCATGACAAGTGCCAATCAAACCTTCTGTTTCTAAGGTTCTGAGGGAAAATGAAACATGAAACATTTTCTAACAATCACTGACCAAAGGTCCACTATCAGTGTGTGGTCTGGGGGAAGCCAGCCTTTTCCTTTTTCACTTCTAATCTCTGACCCACTGTTTACCTCTTCTTTTTTATATACTTTAATCTCTCTGTTACTCCAAAGGATCCTAAACAAATTGTAGGTCAGCATGGATTAGGCTGCTTTGTTACCAATGATTAGTACATTTACTTTTGCTTTAACATCTTCAGCAACAGCTGAATGTCAAAAAGATCCAGCAAGAGTTTGTTTAATCACAACAAAAACTATACCACATAGTCTTACAATTGCATTGTCAGTCTCAGCATAAAAAACTGGGACCCAATAGAAGACAGTGGCCATGGACCTGCATTGTTAACATGTTTTGAGAGGTATTATTCCAGTAATTCAGTATTACTATAATCAGATTCACAGTAACCTTCATTAGATCAGGATAATAATTAAGCTTCAGATATTTGCCTGAGTCTTAAATTCTGCTCCCAGTTGCACAGCAGTTGCGCTGCATTCAGAAACAGTTTATGCATCTTGACAGTTGTGGAAATATTTTCAGTAGAAAAATGATATAAAGTTGCTCAGCAAACATGCAAATGCATGGATCAAAATTAAAGAGGGGAATTATTGGACACTGCATTAATTTCAAAGGTATGTATAAGGATCAGATTTGTTAAAGCAAGGTAGACCTCTCTAGACTCAGGTAAGCTTTCTTAAACCAATGTTGCATCTGCCCAGCCTATGTAATAGGCCATAAGAAAACAAAAACAAACAGGAGAGGAGATGATTTTTTTTCAAAGTCACTTGACATTGAAATTGCACCTACTTACATCACCTTATACATTAACAAGGCCAGGGCCAGGAAGTTTTCCTATGATCCCCACAGCAAATAAGATCATCTTTTTACCCTGTTGCCCCATCATATCTTTCAAGGTTTTTGTCATCAATTTCAAAGTGAGTTTATCATTCCTGGCAGTTTTTTTCTCTTACCTGCCATTGCTTCCCATCCTCCAAGCACCACCAGCAACACCAGACCTGGCCCCTATTTGCCCTCATCTCAACAACAACTGATAGACAACTATCACTGTTGTCTTCCCACATGTACTTGATGTAGGAAGGGACAGTCCTAACCTGAATTCTCAAATCACTACCCTACTCTGCACCAAACCACTCCTGCCTGCTCTCACCATGTATAAACCATTCTCATTCAAATTTCTATGGGAAATTACACAGAAAAAACAGTTAGGATGAGAAGTTGTTGGCAGTATCTGATATACCTGACAGCTTAGTAAGGTTTCCAGTTGCTTTTAATTTTAGATCTTTGTTTGGGGGTTTCACCAATAGTAATAATGTGGTGATATGAAGGTTCATATACCAGCAGCTATTCATATGTTTCTTTTCACTGGCAAAAAAATAAAACTCATACCCAGTGAACTGTTAGAAATTTTTGAGCTATTTGGAAAATTGTGATAATACATGCAGATACACAAATCCATATAAAATATAAGACTCATCCAAATTTGCCCGTTGTAGCGTTTATGAAATATACTATCTGTGTAAATATATCACTATACTTAAGGCCAGAGAAAGAACATACATAAATGCATGTAATATCGGATTAAAAAAAAATCAATCATTGAAGTATAAGCCAGCCAAGAGCTTTTAGGTCTCCAAATCAAGCAATCAAGCCTTCAAAAACAAGTGCTATTTGAGACCAGCCTTCATTCAGCAACCTGAGATGTGTAATAAAGACAAACTGAGAGATCAGAGACCATGTAAGAGCAGAGATCAGATAAGAAAAGGGACTAGAAACCAGGGGATAAACCAGCAGTTTATCAAGGGAATCAGTAGTGTTTATTATTAGATACACAGGCTGGCGTGCTTTAATGAAAATGTAAACACAATACACAAAAGTTAAGAAGGCCTGAAGGAAACAATCCTCAGCTTACCTGTACCATCCTGAGTCTTAGACAACTGTCCAGTAAAGCGAGAGTCTCAGTTCTCCAGCATGGATTCAGTTTCATGCAAACCTGTCAGAAAGTGTTACAATAAATTAGACTGAACAAGGGCCAAGAGATTTTTATCATATTCTGAATATTAACAAGTTTCTCAGCACAAGTCACCAACCTCTTATTTTACCATAATGGCCTTTTTTTTTTCCATAGTATTCCAATCAAGGATACCTGAATAAACACTTGACAATAACAGTGTTAGAAGTTTTGAGGGTCAATGGAGTAACTGATTTTTTTAAACCCTTTCTAACATTTAAAACACCTTTTAAGAGGCCTATTCTTTCCTTATGTTTTCTTTTTTATATACCTGAGAAAGCAAAAGGAAACCGTACCAAAAGAGCACTTTCATCTGGATGCTTTCTCTGCCAGTTTTTGCACGTTAGCAAGAGTTTCTCTAACAATGGTGATGGACACAGTGCAAGTTTAGCCCAGACTGCTTCATGCCCAAGTCTCCCACCCTCTGCCCAGTGACTCGTGGGGAGGCAGCCCCAAGAGCAAGGATCAAGCGCGTGTTGCCAGCATGGTTCCATGACCACTTCACTCCCCAGCCACTGCAAAGGCAAACAGGGCTGTGCAAACCATTTCAAGGCAATCTGCCTGTATTTGCAGTAAGGACCACTTCCACCCACACAGTGGAAAGCTGATTTTAGAAGCTCTTCCTCTCGGTTGTCATCACTTGGCATAAATTTGTGTGTGACTCACTGTTGCTTCGTCCCCAGTGATGGCAGCCAAGCTGCTCAAGTAGGTTTGCCTCAGCCTCTCCCTCCTGCAAAGCCCTCAGATCAAGCCTGGCTGTGAGGGGGTGCCTGGCTAGGTGGACCACAAGCTACAGCATAAATTCGGCTTCAGACCTCAACCAAGCACATGAGGATAACATCCCTCAAACCAAAACACAAGCCTGCAGGAAATATCACTTTAGTCACCTCACTTCTGTTAGCTCTCTTCTCCAAGTTTGGTCTGCTTTCACTGTATGTTTTGCCCTGCTGCTGCCAGAGATGATGAAAATATTGCAGTTAAGGGTCTTGTCTCCTACAGAGAATCCTTTTGCCTTTAAAAAACCAGAGACCGAGAGAAAGGGTCTTTACCTCCCCACAGTACAAGCTGTTGAGGACAGATACCTATGCTCACTTGGTGCCTCTGAAAAATCTAAAAAATAATTACATAACATATTGATAAACAGCAGCAAGTACCATCATCTGCAAAACAAGCTGTAAATTCAAGTCACTTTATTCAAGTAAAAATGCAAGGAACTAAAAGCACTGTACTTCTGAATGTGAGAACTCTCAAGGGATCTCAGGGGAACAAATGATAACCTGCACCTTGGTCTGCTGCTGAGGCACCTTAAAAAGCTCATGTTCAGGTCACAGTTGACTGCTTGGTCTTCAGTCAGGCAAAAATTCCCAAAGAATCAGGAAGAAGGTGTAAAGACTTTATCTGTAAAGACTGAGATAACGCAAGCAGCATGTTTGCTGAAGTACATGTGTACCTCCTTGCTCCATAGCAAAGCAAAGGAAAATGGGTTAACTTAAATCATCTTAAGTGAGGCTTTAAACCTGTTCAGGGCTAAGACCATACACATGTTCCACTTCTGCATCTGGTCTGAAGAGCATCATCTCCTCTATATGTGCTCTCTGAGGATGTCCTATGCAAGAAGTAGGGAGGATATAAAAAGTTCTTAATAAAAGTATCTATGTAAGTAACACTGTTTTAGCTGCAAAACATTTAAAGGTTAGGATTTCATTGGTCAGTGTCTACTGTAATTAACTTTTTAAGAATATTTTTTGCCAACTACAGCTCATAAATAATTGTGGTTAGATCAGCCTAATTACAGAACATGAACAGACCTTTCATAAATAAAATACCACTGATGTCTTCACACTAATTGTTCTGTAACTCTAGCCTCACATGTCCAGGACTAGCTGTGCTAAAACACTGTAAATCAATTTACCAGTTCCATTCACACATTGACAGACCCTGTGACAAACAGGATCACATTTCCTACGTAGACAGGCCCTGCTAAGCAGTCAGTTCGAAAAGAGTAATTTGAACAGGGTCACATTAAAAAATATATAGAGGAAGCTGTCATGCTCTTATTTCTGCCCCTAGCCCTACAACAACATATTATTTTGTTACACGGCTAAATGTTCCTTTTGTGGCTTAGTTCACTGTAAAACTTTAGCAAAACAAAAGGAAAATACTAGGCAATTAATGAAAATAATGACTATATCGTTCCTTGAAGAGGGCAGTTTAACAGCTAGCCGGTCTCGGTGCAGCCCCCAGGTCTGCAGAGGCAATCCCCATCCAGGAGCCTGCCTGTGCTGTCATCAGAGCATCTCTGGAGCCCATTATCCCATGCAGGACGAGCATGAGGCAGCAGTGAAGGTAGGGAAAGTCAGTTCTTACCCATGTACTCCAGATTCTGACTTTTTTTTTCTTCTTTATCATCAGTGTCCTTTATCCACTACTCAGTCTCCTGCTTCTCTCCAAGGAAAGAGCAGCCATGCAATACACATCACAGCTGTTATGCAGGATTCTTCCTTTAGAAAGTCAGCTTCAAATGTCTAACATACCTGAGCAGTGCTTACTCAAGGCTTACTAATTTATTTATGGAGAAACTCTAAACATGTTAATTCCTTTCTGCAGCTAATTCTTCAATACACTTCAAAAGGGTGAATACAATTTATTTCCCCCCACCCCCCAACTGTAACTGAATTTGAGGATTTTTTAGCAGAGGACATCAAATCTAGTTCAGTAAAAATGACATGAGGAAAAAAGTTCAGAGAGTGTTGGGCAACTCTGCAGGAGAGGGTGAAGACTAAAGACTGCTTCTGGCAACAGCACTAATATTTGGTTATTAAATGTTATTTTCAGTGACATTTTACAGATAATGAGCTACAGGCACAGGGTTGCCACTCTGCTTCCTCTCCTGTATTACCTGCCAAAGCATCAAAGGTCTGGTTCTCTCTAGAGCCTGGGGTTGGCTATGGACTGAAGCAAAGCTGGCTGGTACTCAGCCCTGCTGCATGCAGGTGGACAACCACACAGCTCTACGTGTTTGGGTGTAGTAGGAGATACTAGGGATAGGAAATGCACATACAAGATGTTCACTTGACGAAGGCATAAATGTTCAAGAACAGCTGAACAGATGCAAAAAGATTTGACTGGTGGCTCTCTAAAATTTTCAGGGTGTTTCACTGCAGTTGAGGGGTAGGAAGTTCTTCACCACTTTGAAAGAAACCATAAGACTCACCACAAGTGGAAAGGCTTGGTGGGGGCTGAGGAGAAGGTGTTCCTCACAGATGTCTACTGAGGAGCCCACAGACCCTGCACAGAGCCATCCTGCCCCAGAACTGTCCTTGCTTCCCTTGTTCCTTCACCATTTTACCTAAGCAGCAAAGTACCGTGACTCCAGCAGTTCTGCCCTCATTGCTAACCTTGCAGGGCTGGTCCCAAACATGCTTTATTTGTGGGTACCACTGCATCATTACTGAGAGACCGAGCCTTCAAATACCACTTTTTTGCTATACACATCCTTAATAATGAATTCAGGACATGCAATTGTCTGTTATGTCACAGCTGCTAGCCTTTTTACTGCCAATTCTTCTTAATCCAAACGTTTTACTTTACCCATTCAAATATCTCCTTAGAGAGGGAAAAGGCCACTGCCGTACTTCCATTAACTATTTAACATTGAAACTGACTTTGAATTTATAATAATTCAATATTATGTGGAAGAGTACAGCACTTGCTGAAGGGAATATGTCCAATGTTAAAATACCGTGACAGGTCACAGGCAGACTCTCATAGGATCACATGAAAATTAATTTTTGTTTTGGAAAGAAAAAAAATGCAGTCCAGAAAACAAGCTGGGTTTGATGTTTTTTCCCATACAATTGAAAAATTCAGCTTTTTTTCAGTATGAAGTCATTCAGGTAATTAATTACCACAGTCAGAAGTGGGAAAGGAGCAGAAGTTTATATTCAAGAGCTATCACCACAGAGCCACTGTGCATTCCCCCCGGATGAGATCTGTGGCCATTTATTACACAATTCCAACACAAGTAATTTGCTACTGCTATGAAAAATAGCCCTGGTAGAGTCCTGTGGTTGTTTGTATATTGTACCTGTATCAATTGTTGATAAAATGACTGATGGCAGCAACCAGACTTACATCTCCTTCCTCCTCAGTGTTGAACAACACACTCATACTCTTCCTTTGTTCCCTTTTTGCCCGGTACATTTTGACTTCTGTTTTGCACAGAGGTACAGCTTCAGCAGGTGGGTTATAAGGGCCAGTGGCTGCAACATGGGATCCTGTCATGGATGATGTGGGGTTGAATCCCCTCAGGCAAAGGCAGGAACTCACCCTGAGGGTCCCGCTCCCTCGGTGACAGCTCTCTCCACCCTCGCCTCTGCTGGGCTTTTTTAGAAAATTCAGCCAGAACTGCATTTTGGCTCGTTGTGTTGGGCAAGCTTTGAGGACACTTGCTGGACCGAAACCCACAGAGGGTTTATGCTGGGGAAACTGGAGCTCCCTATTCTCCTTCAGGTTCAGGGCAAAGGTGGGACGGATCAGATCAGCGTTGGATGAAATGTAGCAGTAGTAGATCTGCGGTACCTCTGGACTTGACCATCAATAAACATGGGTAGGGAAGCAGTGATAGCAACTTTCCCAAGTGGGGAAAAGCCAGTCAAGAGCTTGTAACTCTTGAGGCATCAACCCTATTTATCTGCATTAAGGCAGAGCAAATCGGTCTGAGGACCTGGTAGTGGCAGGCACATCAAAGAGAGGAGGCCCTTGCTTGGAGGGCTTAGGGTCAAAACAGGAGAGACCTAGGGTGACCCAAAACACAGAGAGGTGAAATGATTTACCCATGTTTGCCTAGCACACCAAGCTGAGAACTGAGTACATTTCAGTGCTCCTCTCTGTGGGTTTCTGAGAGCTTGATATGAGCTGGCCTTTAATGCTGGAGGTAGAGTACAACTGCTGTTACACGGCAGTTTTTTTGAGAACGGTCAATACATTTCTTGGTTTTGTCTCAAAACGATGACATGCTCACAATTTTCTTTCTGATAAGTCTAGTCACAACTTTTTTCTTTCATTTTTCAATGGTTTTATCACTGAAGACTGTCTGGCTTACAGCTGGTTGCCTGCTGCTACCAGGTTAGACAGCATTTGCTATGCTTGGGTTCAATGGTAGTGGATTAGTCATTTATACAATACAGACTAACCCCAACTGTAAAGGAAGCAAATTTAACTAAATATATGGATCAATCAGGGAGCTTGTGAATTTTCAGCAACACTTGTAAAAATGGTGAGAATTTAAAAAATCATTAGTACTATTAACAGCTATCTTATCATTTTGAGAAGTGCTGTATCTAGTAATCTCATTTACTTTTGTATGTCTTTCCCTCTCTCTTCTCTTAGGGAAAGAAAAGTAGGCAGCACATTGCACTTTGAACACTACCGTTCACCTGCTTCTGCTTCCTACTTACCTGGTAACTGGTAAGGTGAGCAACAATCTTTAACCAAAGAAGATTCAGATATTTTTATTCCCAATTGCTTATTGCAATGCATTTCAGGAGTAGGTAAAGAATTTCTGAGGGTTCTTGGTAATTTTATTCCAGGAGACTGCAAACAAAAGTGCAATAAGAAGTCATTTACCTTCAGAAGTACAGTACATCTTGCAATTATCTCCTGGTAATAAAGAGATCCTCAAGGCTATGTTAGACCCAGTCCCACCCTAACGTAAAAAACGAGATCTTTTACACTGATTTCAGTATGGTAAATCAGACACACAGTGCACATTAGCATCCTTCTTAATGGTTGCAAGGTTGTGCTATGAAGACACTCTGCACTACGTATAAGGACAGAGAGATTGAAGATTTAATTGCACAAGGCGCCAAGTGCTCTGGCCATGAACTAGCGTGTGAGCAGCTACACTGAGAATGGTCTATAATCCAGCAGTCTGTGCATGCTGAAACTCTCAGCTGACAGCAAGAGGAGGGCCAGGGTGTGAGTGCGCTTCAGGACTCAGCTCCAGGAGTGACAAACCAGGGGATGGTCATCAAACGGACCAGCCATGTTCAAAGGCAGGAAGCAAGGAGGAGGACTTCAAAACTCAGGGTGACTTATGCCCATGCAGTGCCAGTGAGTGCCAGAAGAGACTGCAATAGCACGCCTTGGGGATCAGCCTTGTACTCAAGCCTTATACTCACAGACATATATGAGCCGGAGAGCAAAGACACCAAGCCATAATTTTTCCTCTTCCCTTCTTCCCCCAAAATGTGAAGCAAAATGATGGTTTATACTGATTCTGGGCTGCAATGTCTGTGCCAGTTAGTTATCTTGCATGTGTTAGCCTCCGGAGTGCTTCAGTGAGAATGGAAGCACTAACCCTAACATGGTGCTGCTGTAAATCCTCACCACAGGAGGTCTGAATTTGGAAACCAAGCTAGCTGTAACTACATTAATGTGAGTAGGAAACAATTTTTTACTGAATCTCATTTTATAGCCATGATACACACAATTTTCTGTGGTGTCTTTTTTTCCTCTCTCTTTTTACGGCTTATAAAACGTTTCAGTAATGGAGAAGTGTAAAAATGTATTCTTAAGTATTTACCAAAAAACTGTCCATATTCCCAGAGAACCATCAGAGTCCCACTTCACAGTCATACTGCCCCAGGGGTAGTCATTTGTTTCAGTGTCAAATATATGCCAAAGTATTATCAGTAGCTATCTGCTTTATGCAATATGTGAGGTCTCCAGGCACGGGTGAGGACCTCACTGCACAAGGGTGTATATGCCTACAGAGAATATAATCTGGAGCTTGTTCTGCTTATTTTAGACTCCCTTTGCACTCAGGTAGGACGTGTAGCACACAACATTGGGAATTCAGGGAACCCCTTTTTCTACCCAAGATCTTTGCTTAATTTATTTGGTTTTGGTGCTGAAAGCTTTTCTTGATTTTGATGTGGAAATTTCCAAAACAATTGGCTTAATTTAGCCATATTTCCAGGATGACAGAGCTGTTAATAGTTTAAAAAATATCCTTCAAATATCTTGCAACTAATATACTAACTAGAATAAAGCTTTTTATCAGCTAAATTGCTTAGCATTAAAGGGAATATAAATTAGCTGGAGAGGTGTATTTTGGCCACTGGAGGGCTCCTACATTTTTTCCATTACTAAGTAAAAGCACTAAACACTGGCTGGCCTCATTTAAAGTTACTGAAAGAATAATCTGCAGCTACCAATGTATTTCATAAATGTCACCTGTATTTCTACTTGGATCACTGTGGACAGGCTGTGAAATTATTGAATGTATAAATTATTCAAATCTAGTCACAAATGTTTTCACCAAATATTTTCAGATTTGCAAATTGTTCATATGTTGACATTCCAGTTGAATATCTGGTTCGTGATTTGCAAGGTTACTTCAGATATTAGTGCACCAAAGCCAATCTAAACTTTTAATTGTGTGTTCATTTGTATGAATCATTTAATTTGTATATCATTTGCCAAATAGTACAAATGGCCTGATAAAAGGCCACTGAAGACAAAGGAAAAACTGCTGATTTGCATTGCTTCTGAATGAGGCCAAGCCTGCATATTGCTCATCCCTTCTTCAATTCCATCAGTGAGAAACAGAAAAAACATCACTACACTGTTCTTAACCAGAAAAAGCAGCCAGGATTTAGAACTTTTATATCCCAACACACAACTGAATTTAAGTTTTCAGGGACTGCTTGAGCTTTAAAAACTGATTTGCAGGCCTGTTTGGGATAGGAAGGTGGGATCCTCTCAGATCTTTGCAGAAAATGTACAAGTAGTTATTTTCAGGGTTCAGATCAAATATGTTCACGTCTCTGATCCTCACCTGATATGCATATCATGCTCAGAGTAAATCACGAGCTCTTCTCAGCCTGCTCAACAATAACAGGTCACTTGACATGTTCGAGGGAGCTCTACTGATTTAAGATGATCTGGCCCTATTTACAGTTTAACACAGTTTCTTCTTGTTCCAGACCTCCAGTGCCTTCCATGTCAATGGGGTGTGTTGACACTCCCTGAAATGTCTCATGGGCTTTTTTTAGGCTACATTTGGACCTTTGCGTGGAAGTTACTGTAGCCCTAAATCGCACTACTTTCCATTTCCAGTGGATAAAGGTTGTTAGTCTTTTGGGGTCTGCCCAGATGTATTCTTCCTGTCTTATCTGGGTTGGTGCTGCTCATGCTACCAGCAGAGAAGATTTGCTGGGATCTCAAGAGGGGGCTACCATTTTTCCTCTTTCTCTTGCAAATGCAACTTCCTTTATAAGACTGTTTTGGCTTTGCCCAGTACTTGCAAGGTCCACCCATGACATAGACCTTTGGTAGGCATTTTCCAATTGAATGCTGTGCGGTTAGCATAATTTATATGACAGAGCCAAATTAAACCTGTCAGGTTGACAAAAAATCTACTACTACAAATTAATAAACTACTTTATGCACTTCTGATGAAAGGTGGATGTTCATACATGTTAAGAGGTTGCTGGGAGCCTGAGGAACTAAACCCCTTAAGTTCTCTGGTTTCTGATAAAACACTGGATGAGTAAATATTTATCAAAATTATAGGTCCAGCTCATAAAGTAAGTGAAATGGCAGAATATCTTCTCCAGGAGAACAGCAGTAGCACAGGGACAAACTAATTCTCATACATGTTTTTAAAAATTTATTATGGATCTTTAACATTTTTAAATGTTCTGAAGAAACACAGTACAAGGCTTCCATCCTCCGTAGGTTTTAATGCTGCAGTGGGGGAACACACTTTCTAAAAACAATTCACAATATAGTAATGAATTGTCTGTATTCTTACATTTTTACTCAAAATCTGTAATATTTATAAAAACTTTTATATTGATTTTGAATTACTCAAGGCAGGACGCTTACCTTAAGCCCATTTACCGCTTGTGAGTGGACACATCTGTGGCTCTAGCAACATGACACAGCGTATCTGCTTTGAAGCTTTGCCTCACTGCCCACCAATGCAATGAAACCTGAGTATCTGCAGGGTAAAACAGATTGGCAATAGTCAAGTCCTTGGTAAGTTTTGACGAGCCTGAGGCTCTTCTCCTTTTGGAGGATAGGAAGTTCTTCTCACCATCTGTGTTAGTTTGGTTCAGATCTAAGCACAGAGGAGAAGACTGGGTGCTGTCACAGTGGGAAGCTTTTGCAGTGGGAATGGGCAGCCACAACTTCTGAGTGGTAGTTTGACTTCCTGGTCCTCATGTTCTGGGTTTGCCTTTTCTCCTCTGGAAAATTATCTCCAGGTTGCTTCCTCTCCTCTGGCCATGCTTTCTTGCCTCACTGCCCACAGATTGTTGTAATCTCCTCTATAATGTATAACTGTCTTTGAAGCACAGATTGGATGGCACTTAAACCAGGGTGAGTTTTTCTCACAGAACTTTGAGTGTAAAAAGCTGCATTTAATGTTAAAAAAAAAAAAATCCCAATAGAAAGACCCTGCCTGGCTCATCTTTTGGGGTCTTTTCTTTCTCCTCAGATAAATACAACAATTGCCACCCCAAAATTACCAAAATAATTGAAAGTTAGATTTTCCAGTTTGGGCTAAAATTTGGCCACCGCCACCACCCCCCCCCCAGCAAAATAGTGTTCCAAGTGCTGATTGCTGGGCTCTGTTTCAGTCTTTCATATCTACTGCATTGCACAGGTTGTACCTGCTTATAGGCCATGCAGACCCACAGGTCCTGTGTCACTTCACTGAAAAACAGGAGCGCCCCAAGAGATGCAAGACTGTTTTCAGCATCATCAAACTCTTCCCAAAAGCTCTCACACTCGTGACACTCATGCATATGAACTGAACACAACACAAACATCTGCAGTGACAGCAGGCAGAGAACACCGTCTCTTACGCTCAAAAACTGCACACAGCTACTGCTCAGGTGTCAGGATAATTGTTGGAAGAACTGAGCCTATAACCCCTCCACGGGCTGTTCTGATCCCATCTCAGCCCATCTTCTCAGTGTTAACAATCCTGTTGTATGTAAAACATGCTCTTATTTCACTCCTCTTTTTAATTATGGTAGTAAAGGTTTGCCCCTGAATTAAATGTAGTTAAGAAAGCTTCCCACCATCATAAAAAAGAACCCCTTCATGTTTTTTTTATCTTTAATACAGTTAATTTGCAGGGTCCTTTAGGAGCAGCTGCTAGTTTTATGTGTCAAACGACTGCCACACAAAAGAGAGTGTGGCAGTGAGTTGTGGGTTTTGCTGACACAGCATACTGTTTCAATTGAAAACAAGAAATAGAAGGAGCAGTTTGAGAAACCTGACACTAGCCGTTACCTTCAGAAATCAAAACTTAACAAAATAAAGGCAAGCATACATATTACTTTTTTTTTTAAATGAAATCTTGTTAGATGCTGTTGGAGACACAGGTGATCAGCAAGTCCTTCTGAAGAAACATCTGTTACAAAGGAGGAGAGAAGGAGATGGAGAAGGTGCCATTTTTCTATCACTATAGTAAACACCTAATGCACCGTAAACAGAGCAAGTCATGCGATAAAACATGAAGCTCTTTTTTAATCATCTGAATAGAAATTTAATATCTTTGCATTTGCTAAGTAAGGCAACTTGCCCAAGCAACCAGATACACAAAGCCTTATGCATTTATTCTGCCTTTGTTGCTACTGAACAAAGCTTCTAAGTCACAAGCATTAAGGCTGGTATTTACTAAGCAGTTGCACACAGGGGCTTATTAGGAAAATTAGGGTATCCAAACACATAAGGAAACCTGAGAAATCAAATAGCCACATATACAGTATGACAAAAAAACCCTATGAGCATTCCCAGTAGTTTTGCTCTTCTAAGTTATGAGGTCCAACAGCTAGCACCAATTCCCCAGGCCACCCCCAGCTGTACGGTGCTGAGCAACAGCAGCACAGAACTAGGTCACACTGTGAGGAGTGGAGGACTCTGGCTTGTGTGGGGATGGTATACTGCAGAAAATCTTTGCTACCAAACCTGCCCATCACCACTGAGTTGCACCAGCACTATAGCAAGAACAGGAGAACATAAAAACCCCCCAAAACCCAAGCATTACCACCCAGGAGACCTATGAACTTTGCCAGTGCTGTTTTAAGTATTATATTGGTACTGCCTCTCAGCTTCCAGGAGTCCACAATACTCAGCTCCAGCTCTTTTTAAAGGACAGTTTCATAAGGTAAGTGAACTGCCACTGTGACTAGCATGCTTTAGTTTTCTTTCTCTTTTCTGCACTCCTGGCAGGAAGGGTGGCCTCTGTCAAACATCAAGGTCACATGAATGTAGCGAATTTCATCTTTCCAGTCTGGGAAAATGAAAACCAATTTGCTAGACAAAACTGAGTAGCAATAAAAAGGCTTATATTCAATATACCAACAAAGCTGTCATACTGCAACAGCAAGACAGCCCTCCACCAGCCTTTTGGCACAGCTGCTTGCACCACTGCAAGGACTACAACAGGGGAATGTCTTCCCAGAAGCCTGCCAATATACAGGCACTCTCTCCTAACTCTGGAGATAAATGCAGAACCAGGTCTGCAGATCTTCAGGAGGTAGCAAATATTTCTAATACTCAGCACAACAGCACAAATTAGAAACCCTTCTGTGTGATAGCTATAGAATTAGCTTTGTAGAAATCTAGCAAATCTTCCCTTTGCATGGGCAGAAAATAAAACAGGACCTCAGCTGAAGACCAGGGTATGAATAAATGCAAATTCCTAATCACAATATCAACATGAAGAATTCTTTCAGAGGAGACAGAGACCAGATTTAGCCTCTGGATCAAACAGCTTTTGCAGATGGTAGGTATTTCAGTAGGCAAATGTGACATTCTCAGCTAAAATCTTTCACGACATGAGCTTTAAATAAACAGCTTGCCTTAAAATACTTTGTTGTCACCGTGATAGTCCTCTGTAGCCACATTCAAAAGTTTAATGCACAACTGCAACAGCTCTGACAAGAAAGAAGGAAACAGGCCGTTTCCCAATCCCAAGGCATTTGCCTGGCACAGGGATTCCTGAGTTCAGGTTCCTGCTTTGAGGTGGGTACCTGGAAGAATCATTTGGTCTTTTAATGATTTGAGCAGCTCTGCACAGTACCTCTTCCCCAAGCAAGGTACCTCTACACAGTACCTCTTCCCCAGCACTCCTCTATAGAGTTATGACTTTTTTCCACCAGGATCCATGTGTGTCTCTCCTTCTGGTAAATTTATGGCAGAGAGAGAATTCTCTGAGGTCAGATTTTTATCTCATTTCTGTCTTAGCATTTATATTAAGATATTTAAAAAGCTCAGGAACTTCTATCTATGCACCACTTGTCTACATAGGCTCATACTCTTGTCACTTTTCTCTTAATTGCTCCATTCTCACTGAGTGTTTCTACCCCTCTTTGTTTTTCTCATTAGATTGAGAGCTCTCAAGCAAGAATTATCTTTAGTTACAGCTCCTAACACAGCGGGTTGTTGTTATGGATTCTTAATAATCATAGATAATAAAGTATTCCTCAGTGGAATGTAAATTGGCTTTATCGATCACCATGCCGCCATATGCAGCTGTATTATTCTAGTATTTTAAATGCTTTGGCCCAAACACAAGAAGCTGACTGGTGCCTGCACGTACCTCTGATAACTACACATACGGACAATGCAAAGGGAAGGGTTACGATTAATTGTTTTACAGCTGGGACTCAGGGAAGCTAGAAGCCAGACCCAGGGTATTGGTGGCACCACAAAGAACTGGTTTCCACACCTCAGGCTAATGCCTTAACCAAAGGACCCACCTCCCAGGCCAGCAGGAACATGACATCCTGCTTCCTAGCAGTTACAACTTTTGCTTCCAGTGAGGCTTGTAAAATGCAAATTTCCGGTAAACCACAAGACCTTTCCTTTCATATTTATGAATAAGGTTTTATGTATCCTTTTTCATGAACAGTTTCTACCATTCCCTTCCACCCTGACACATAGATCTAGCTTTCCTTTGATTTCTTCTTTATTTGTGCATTAAGGCTATAATCTATTCTTCAGAAAGTTTATATATACACACATGCACACACATATCTATGTGGGTGTGAATACACATATAAATACACACACTCACATATATCTGTAACAGATGCATGTATCATATGGAACAAATACAAATGAACATACAGTTTTGACACTTATTCCAGTTTGTTTGCCTATAGGGAATTACTAAGACATAGTAGCTTCATGACTTGAAAGCTGAGACCATGATATCGCTATTTCTGCACTCCCAAGGAGAGTGCAGGTGTTTCAAAGCATTTATGAAATTGCTTGATTGACTCTTATATAGAAATCTATTGACAATAAGTTGAACCTTTGCAGCTAGGCTGTAAAAGATTTGATTATAGTAACAATACTAACCGTCATGAATGTCATAAATCTTAAGAGAAAGGACACATATGTCACATATAATGCATGAAAAAGTTGTCCTTTTATCATGGATAACTTACCATTGTGTAGATACTCTGCTGATCAGCTATTGCATTATTTGAATAAGTATCTGATGTCTTGTTTTCTTTCAAGGAGGCAGGTGCAGGAGGAAGCAGGAAGCCTGCCAAGAAAGATGATAAATTGCCACTCAGAGCTGGGGACCAGTGCTTAACATTAATGCAATGCTGCCAGGAATTAAAGCAGTAGAGTAGTAAGAAACTAGGAAGAAAATAACTTCGCATCCCCCATTATACATATTGGCTCCATTTTCTTTATCCATTATAATTTCCAGTACATCTAAAAAAAACCATTGACATTGTCTCATTACAAGCAAAGTAAAATAGGTTTGGAAAACATCCTATGACTTACAAGGTATGGAACTATATAATAATGATACCAGTTGCTTTTCTGCTAGAGGAGTAATCTTGAAGCTAACAAGTTCAAATAAAATTATACAGAAAAATAATTGCAAAGTATTGCCTAGATTTTGAAATCCTTACCCATTTTGGCAAGTGTTACTCCCTGGGTGAACTGGTTCATTCAGTAACTAGACCACGGTGTAGACAGAAGTGACAGAGGGCCCAGAATGCCCCAAGTTCCCTTGTCTACTGTTTATCCCTTACTGCACTGAATTTGGACTAATATGAGATAACTTTGAAAAGAATTCCATGTGACTGATGTTAGTTCACATGAGAAACAAAGATAAGCCTTGTAGCTTATTTACAATTGGGTACCTAAATGTGAGTTAGATACTGCACAAAATGCTGACTGTGAAGCTTGTCATTCATATTGACTGAAAATAAAGAAAATGTTTCATGAAAAATGGGTTCTTAACATTTGACATTAGAAATGAGATCATGCAGCCATTGTATCAATAACAGTCTAAGGCCAAGTTTCACACAAACTTTCCACTTTCTGAAGACAGGAAATAAAAGCAAAACAAATACGTATTTTATTTCTCCTTTGTGTGTACAATAGAATATGTGGGGGAAATGTAAGTTTCCAAACTCTCCGGATCTTGAAAACTTTGACTTTTGAGGCAGCTAAGACCAAGCTATAGCCAAAGAGACAGGCAGCAATGTTCTGCTGGCATTTTGCTTCCCAGGAGCAAAACTCTGCCAGGAACAAGGATGTTCCTTGCAGGTTGAAGCAGCCCATCTGTTTTGGAGTGTTCTTTCCTAAGTAGCCAGATCATAGGTATTCTGGAAGGTAACTGGAAGACTTGGCTTTGGAATGTTCCCTGGTTTATTTGGTCTGGGCAGTGGTGCAGGATCAAGTCTGTACATATAACCAGTGACCCTCTTCTGGTAGTGAAACAAGCTTCAACACACTGTAGACATGCTATGCTACATTGTCCCCCACCATTCGGAAACAAAACTAGTCCTGCTGATATAGAGCCAATTCAAGAAGAAGCTCTGTTCAAATTAGCTGTTTTGAAAATATTCTGGGTTTTGCCAACTATGGAAAATATAGATCTGGGATTCCCTTCCTCCCCTGCATATAATTAAAATATAAATAAATATATCACTTTGGGGCATCCAACCCTGATCTTATCCAAATCAATAGGTACAAGGGAAACCCGCATCAGCATTTTACTGGAATGCTGACACACACAAAAATTAACTAGAGCTGTTTTCAACATTAATCCATCAGGAAAATTAAAACTAAATTGAACAACTGATGATCAATGACATTCTTCTTGCACCACAATAACTTACACTAATCTTGATATTTTGAAACTGGGCCATAAGTCAAACACTTCATCTTTGGAAATCTTCATCTTGGTATAGGAAAGCTACCTCAAAGCTATCAACATGAAAACCATTTAAGAAGCATCTTTTTAAAGCTTGCACAAGATCTATATTCTCATCTGTATTATGTCCAGAAAAGTGCATGACATTCAGAATGGAAGCTGAACAGCTGCGTGCTATTTAATCTCAGCTGCATTTCCTCCAGAACTAGGCATCATACCACCAAGACAAAGCAATGCCCAGACAGAGAAAGATAGCTCACCATTTAGGTGTTGATTTTTCAAGTTGTACATCCCTCTAAAACAATTCATTAGCAAATGTAGATTACATCCTAGCTTTACTTGTTACATGTGCAGTGTGTCTGTCCGTGTCTCAGTTTATCTTACCAAAGGCAAATTTCCTCTTTGCAGATATGACTATGTCATGATTACTTCAGTTTCTCACATAGTGTACGTAATAGGAAACTAAAGACAGCAAAAACTCTCAAAATACATGTCAAGCCAGTATGACACATTTTAGAGAAGGGAGAGAGTAAGGCTGTCGCAAAATCTGAGGAAAAATATGCCTGTGCCTGAGGTGAATGTAATGAGCTTATGCCTGGGAACTGAATGTGATGGTACCATAAAGGAGGTAACTCATCACCACAGGAGAGGCACAAGTGCTATTTAATAACCAAATTCCCTTCTCAGTTACACTCAAACATCTTCATGATGCCATTAGCATATGCATAGCCAAGGAAAGCATTGGGCCTTGAGAACCTGAATTATGGGCTTACATTTCAGCATTTCTGAGGGAATGAGGAGTTCCCAGGATCATAATTTCCAATTTATAAGCCTTGTCCATAACTTCTCATAATAGCTAGAATGAAAAAAAGTATTTATTCCTAAATAGCACTAATGATTTTACATCTTCAACCACTGAGGTGTTACTCTTGATCACAGGGGATATACAAGGGAATAACAAGGAGGTCTTCAGGACTGGCCTTCTAACAGCTTCACCAAAAGGAACAGACATCTGAGCTCAGTGAAAACTTCCTTGGCCTCTGTAGACTGGTACAGCTGACACACATACCCTCATAGGCAAGGTGTTGGGTTCCACTGTCCTGCCCCTCTCCTCCCCCATTTCTGTAGCCTGGCCACTGCATCCTTTCAGTCTCTATTCAGCTGTGCCATCTATGTGTTTGGTAACCAGCATAACCTGTTTATGACATACTGGAACTAGTTTCAGCCCCAGAACACCATCATGGTTTGATCTGGGATTCTCTCTCCATCTTTTTCCCCTCCTCATTCTTTCCTTTGGCTGAAGGAAAATCCTCAACAAAGCTACCCTGCCAATTAGTTGGACTTAGCATATTTGAAGACAAATACATTAATTGCTGTCCAAGTGAAGATCAGAGTCACTCCAAACTAAAGCCCTGTTGACATAAATGTCTTCCTACCATTTATGTTGGCGGTAGTAGGTCCAACAATATTTTGCCTCTTACATGCTGAAACATCTTCAGAAACTTTGCTTTGTTCCCAAATCATTCAAATTTTACTTTTTGTAATGCATCTTTTCCTATTTCTGGTGCTCCCGTAAAGAAAGTATCAGACTCATACTAGCCACTCATTCATTGTTGCATACACAACCAATGCTCAAAACTCAGTTCAAACAGGGAAAACAATGCTATTAATAACACTGAAATTTCCTGAAAGCATAAAAATGCATTTGCAGTTATTTGCTGATTTTGTTGTGAATTGTTAAGAGAATTCCTATGAAATATCCCTTCAGTCCTGGCGTCTTAAGTGAGAAGGAAAGAAAATATGCCACAAAATTAAATTCCAGCAAACCAGGTGTTAAAGAATGAGTATAGTATCCAGATTCTCCAGTCCCTTTCTGCATGGGTAGTCATGTAGTCTATACAAGGTAGGTGCGCTGGTTGTGCTTGACTTCAGAGTTGCTAAGTGTTGACTCAAAGCAGGTAACAGGGAAGAGACAGCGTCCAAGAATTGTTTGCATTTCACAGGTAAGTTTTTGATATAAGGAGAAAGAAAAAGGGATCTTCAAATGATTTCATCTTCATTTTTTAGGAAAAGAATTGTAGCATTCCTCTTACAACATAGTACTAAGATGCCTTTTGTGTTCCTTTTTTTTACAGTCAACATCAGCAAATGTGTTTCAGCTAAAGTCATGTTCCAGGATCAGGTGATCTGCACTAGTATTTGCTGAAATGAATGACATTATTAATGCAAGTCTCAGTTAAATAGTAAGAACTTAATTCCTTCAATTTACCTATCAGTCACCCTACTAATGCTAGTGGTCACCCTCAAGACTAAAACCAGGAAGATTAAAGCCTAGCCAAGCGATTAATTTCAATTCTCAGTCAAGCAAGAAGACCAAGAAATCCTGAAACAGCAACCTATACATAAACTAAACTCAGTGCAACAAAGAGAAAGCAACAATTGCTTGTTTATTAGTTTTCTATATCATGTTCAGGTCTGATAAATCTGAAAACAAAAATATACAGGAAAAGTAATGGGCAGCATCTGTTATACTTCTAACTACAAATATGTTATGTTGATATTTCCCATGGAAGCAAAATGAAAAAATTTTGTTGCAGAGATCCATACAATGATGGATTTTGTTTTGACATTCTCAAATCTTTCACAGTGATATTTTATCCTTCCAATTTTTTTTTTTCTGTCTTTTATCATAACGTAAATTATAAAATAATGAGCAAGAAAACCTGGAACAAAATAAATTGAACTTGAAAACAAAAAATCACTTGGGAATTTTTGGTTAAAATAGTAATAAAATCAGATTGATTTGGGGGGAACGTTGTTTTTCTAAAATCAGGATTTTGTAAAAGGAAAATACATGAAAACGGGAAATTTTCAAACAGCCCAAATAAAAAATGCAAAGTAATTCAGAACAATTTTAGAAATCATTTAACTCCTATATAAAATATTTCAGTAGGATTCAAAGTAATGATGAGAACTTTGCTTGGCCTCTGTACACCATATCTTTCAGTTCATCCTTAAATTATTACATGAGGAAAACCACCCATAAATGAAAAATCTTAATGACTGAACACGATCATTATGATGGAGAGAAAAGATCAGAGGCAATTCATTCTCAGAATTTTCTTCACTACATAGGCAATATAAGTCAATGCATAGATGAACTTTTTTATAGCTATGGAACACAATATTGTAGTTATTCAGTGTAGCTCTTAATTTACACATTCAATTTGATTAAATATTTCAAATACAACAAATAAATCATTGTACAACATCTGAAACTAACCTTACCTAGAAAAAGGGATTAACTTTTGACTAGCATGTTTGGATACAAGGCTAGATGGACATCTTAAGAGTTTTACCATATCTCACCAGCATCAAATCAGTACTGAACTGAGACAATGGATAAGAGAATTTTATGTTGACCTGCATAATAATGAAGATCAAAAATTATGGGTCAATCCTTTTGTTTGAATCTAGACACACAGAAGTGTACTTTGTTGGCAAGAAGCTATACGAAATATAGTGGGTTTGGATTCATAACTTTTTATGCCTTTTAATGGGGATTTCATTATCATCATTAATTTTGTAGCATGCTAACATCCTTTGAAACAGAGTAGAAACTTGAATAAGTAAATGTGGACTTAGAAACTTAGTTTTAAGTTTTTGTTGGTTGATTTTAAACCATTAGGTGAAGAATGCACTCATAAAGTGCTATAGTCTCTGCTAGTATAACATGGTGGTTATGAGTAGAAATCAGCAGAAAAACATACCTAAGAGGTATTACCCCGTCTTGCTGGATGAGTCATTTTGTGCTGGGACAAAGAGGAGCCTGTGTATGGATGAAGCTCTCCAAGTACATTAAAGGCCTCTTGTGACCCACTAAATTTGGATGTTCAAGCTGCCATCCTACTCATGGGATCTAAGAATGCAAAAATATATGAAACACTCACATTAGGTTAAAGTTTGTGTTCAAACAAAAATATGTTCAGGTGGTGGTATTCAAAGTTTCATAAAGCAAATAAATGTCAAAGGTTTTCACCAGAAAGCAGCTGTCAGTGATAACACTAATGTTGTTGCCTCTTGCTTAACTCAGTGCTCTAGAGCTGGTCTGACAAATTACTCCTATCTGTGGAAAGGAATAGAATAGAATAGAATAGAATAGAATAGAATAGAATAGAATAGAATAGAATAGAATATTTTCCGTTGGAAGGGATCTACAAGGATCATCTAGTCCAACTGCCTGACTCAGTAGTAGTCCCTTTCCTGCTCTATGGGCCTGGAATGGTTCCTGAACACCAACCAGGGAAAAAAGTGGGATTTTCTCATGTTCTGTCACTCTAAGAAAGCCTGCATCAATCTGGTGTTATTCTGCCAGTCAGGTGAAAAGATTCCTGCGGGAAAGGATGTGCCCAGCATGGCTTTCTTGCTAATTAATGGTGTGATCCAGATTTCACCAAATTGCTGGAAAGATTCCAAGTTGATTTTAAATGGCTTTTCATTAGTGGATTCCTTACAGATTATTCCACACTCAACACTTCTAGGGTAATTCTATCAGGTGGCAGGCGCACATTTTAGTGAGCATTCGGGAGTCAGATTGATTACCTGGAGAGCAAGCACAGCTCTTCTCAGTGGCGGGAACACATGGCTTGGCCTCAACCAGCCTTGGGGTCTCTCGTTCATACTGCATTCGCTCACAGGATTAACATGGGAATTAGCACAGTCAGCTCCCGTATGAGCAGCATTATGTTATCCAATTTGCATAGTCTCCCCATGCTCACAACTCGATACCAATCCTGACAGTAGGAGCCTATGTGTTTGGAGCAGAAGTACAGCGCTCTATCTCCAGTGACAACCATGACGTCTATATGGCAAGGGCAAGCAGAATACTTGACAACCATGAAGTCTGTATAGCCTGTGAATTGTTACAGTGGGCATATTTTGAGACATCAGCAGCCTGTGAGAACTCTGCATATTTTCCTACAGGACCTGATCAAAAGAGCAAGCACCTCCATTTGTTGATGAGAACCCTATAGAAATTTCAGATACCAATCAAGTAAGAAATACCCATCTCACTGATGACCATAACAAGGACTCTGCCATGCTTACACTGAACTCCTGTGAAAAACGCGTGGGTTCCCCTTCAACCTATTCAGCTATGCAACGTCCTCAAACAGTGAAAGGGAAACCATAAAACCGAATGTGATGCACATCGTCCCAAGAAATTCATGCCTTGAGAGTCCCTTGGCAAAATTCTCCCAGCTTCAGAAATACTCTACTTTGCAAAAGAGCCTGAAGCAATTTAACATTGGATCAATTTGGTTCTTCCCTGAACAATATCAGATCTCTTGAGAACTTTCCATGACACATACCAATTAGAGATGGTGTCAGTAGATAGGCCTCTTGCTAAGGCCATCCAACAATCATCATAAGAACCTGTTCTCAGCTGCTTACAACATATAACTACAAAAATCTGTTGTGAAATTTCCAGCGTTGCAAATACATTTTCTACTGTTGTGACATAACAAGTTTCAACCAGTGGTCAGTCAATACCTGAATAAATCTGCAACCAGAGACTAGTGGTAACAGGTGAACATAGAACATGGATGGCAAAAATAATGGGTTTTCAGCTCAGAATGGCTACTAAAATTGAGATATTTTGTATCTTGTTTGCATGACTGACTACAAAAGCAAGAGTTACAACATAAACAGGCATTATTTGAAAAAAAGTAACTGAAGAGACAGAAAATTTCAGTGATTCCAAAGAAACACTTTTGCAATCAAGTATAACAATTATTAGGACCCTCCCACAGCAGCAGACAGCATTTCAGACAATGCTTTAGCCGTGTATTTCAGATCCATTGATCTCACACGCTTAAGTACTGCTGTAGAACACTTTGCAGCACTGAGGCATCTACTAGTAAAGAAACAAATATAGCCATTCACTGTTTGGGGTATCCCAAGCACCAGTCAAAAGCTTCTCATAAATTTTATCGTTTTAGAAGAAGTAATTATATATTTTTTTTAATGCAAGCATACCCAATATATACTATAATAACACATACAATTTTTAAATTGCCTTGTAGGCTAGGATTCTAGAGTAAGATACTCTAAAACATTCCTCAGAGTGGAGCAGATGAATGTGAAAAACACAAAAGTTGATGGGTTCTTGCCATTTTTGGAAATCAGGCCACCAGGTCACTCAACTGTGGTTTACAGAGATTTAGCTGCTAGTCCCGGAAAAATCTTGGTACAAATATTTTAAACACAGATGCCGTGAGCTATTAAATCAAGTTCTCAGATGTTCTGGAAGGATTCATAAAGCAAAGCTTTCCAAGCCACCTCTCCCTGTTACAGTAAATTATGTTGTCCATTCCTCTATTTGATTGGCAGCCCTTAAATCTCTCTTCCCCATTGAGTTTATGCCATGTGAAGCAACAGCAGCAGAAGATCTTGTTTTCAATTTTTTAGGGTCAGGTTGTCTTTCAGTAACACGGATGTCATTCATGACACAATGAATGAGAATCATACCCAGGCCACCAAAAGGAGGGATGTTAACTCTGAAAATAAAAAGAAAACATCAAAGGTAATAGTAGGAAAGTCTGGTTTAGCCCAAAACAGGCGGGCAGGCAGGCAGAAGCAGGGGCTGATATAGAAAGATAGTATCAGGCACAAATCCCAACATCTTCTCTGCATGACCAGTTTAACAGTGCTGCTATTTACAACACAGTAATTCATAGCAGGACTAAAAACCCACAGAGTTGATGCTGCAAATTGACCACAAACATAAAACATGCTCTACACACTCCAAATACCTGACTGAGAAATACTCTCTGTGGTAACTTTGAGAGTATTAAGAAAGAAATAAAACATCCTTACTAGGAATAAGATAAAACATTTAAGTTTTAAAATTTTAGCTTGGAGTTCTTCTTTTCCCCTCAAGCCAGTTTTGATTATGTTATGGGGCTGTGGTTTTTTTTCACCTAGGCCAATCCATAGATGAGTAAAGCTAAATCATTCCTGCTCTGAAGTAACAGCCCTGAAACCGTCTTTTTTATACGAGCATAGTTCAGTGCAACCAGTGATTAGATTATAACATGATTTTATTTGAGGTCATGCTTTTGTGTGTCTTTGCCAGCTCTTTCTCTATTACCATTATAATTTTCTGAGTTATAACCGTCAGTTATCATGATCAAAAGGTTGGAGAGAGAGGTTTAAGTCATGGTCACTCTGCCTTCCCATCTGGGTTAGCTACATATATGCAAAGAGCCATTAAAAAAAGTGAGAGAGGGAGAGAAAAAAGGAGGATGGAAGGCTTCACCACACTAAATGAAAAGCAAACAATATGCATATCAGCATCCTAAGGAGACGTACCACTCTGCTGGGAAAAACCAAGACAAAAGAATTATCTGACACAACAGTTCAAAGCATATTGCACCTGTCAAAACGTCTGTCATCTTCTATAGAAATGCACCATTCTAAAAGAAAAAAAGGGAAACTCTAGCAAAGTCACTCAGAAACAACAGACCACTTTGTCTCCTTCCTTCCAGCCAACTCCTCCATCTGAAAGCCATTTAACTCAATGCTAAAGATTGCCTGGAAGGACCAGACAATAGGAAGGTCTCTTTCATTGTCAAGGACAGTTACACTTTGAAGATGATGCTCAAAAGGGGTTAAAATGGGTCAACAAGCAATTGTTGGGCCTATCCGAGGAAATGTGAACAGAACATTGTTAAAGTCACACACAAAAAAATCTAAAAGAGCACATCTTTAAGCTGGGGAAGTATGGGGGGAGCAACAGAAAATACTGATGTAATCTCATAGTGAAATGGAGATAAAAAACCTAGCAGTACAAGTGGACAAACCGTGAATTTCGGTTTAGATATGGCACTTCTCAGCAATATGCATCCAAAGTACAGAAAACACAAGAGAGATACAGGTTGACTAACAGAGGGAAAAGCAACAGCAGCCCTGAGAGAAATAGATGTAATTTTCCCATCACTTTTTCATTTGTCTGCTTCAAACTTTCACAACATTCCCCGGGAATCACTGTGTGTTGCAAAGCTAGATGGAACGGGTGCATCTTAGGTACTGAAATAGACTTAGTAATTTGTCAATACCAACTTTTATAGGAAAAAAATGGAAAACTGCAAAAATATTTTTGCTTTCTTGCAGATTATCTAAATCAATACTTTTACAGCCTACTGAAACCTCTTTGTGTGTGCATGTTCTCTTCACACATATGTGAAAGCTAAACATTTTTAAAAAGCTTCTAGACTTCATTTACACAAATTTAATTCCTTAGGTAAATCTGTGAAACAAAAGATTTATCAAAAGCCATTTATTTATCTAAACCCGATTCTTATTTTTATTATTAGAAGTCTAATCAAATTTTGGCTTGGTTTTGATTCTTAAATGCAGCATTGCATAGGAATATAGGCACCAAGCCTGAAAAAGCCTCAGTTCAGCAGAACTAGTCATGAAGTGTATTCATTTGCATTTGCAGTAAAGGGACATTCCATTATGAGCAACTTCAGACAGGAAAAATGCCTGAAATTTCCACTCTGCTGAAGTCAGTGGCAAAAATTCCAGTAGCATCACTGGGGGCAAGAAGTCAGCTCTGTTTTCACATGCTTGTACTTCCGAGCTAGGTCAGTGATGGTCTTGCACATGTTGTTTGTTAGACTACTTCTCCTTTTTCGCTCTTTCAAACCTTCAGGCAAGACAACAATGAGGACAGAAAATAGTCTTTGCAACTGCGTAACCAAACTGAATGGGTCCTCAAATTTTCGAAAATCCTTGAATCTGGGGCTGGATTTCTTACATCTTCCTATATCTGCTAAGATGCAGAACTGGCCTCTGGTGTGGTGTACTTTTTATCTCTCCCAAATCAACGGGCCAACATTCAGCTGCTGAGAACATGGTCCAAGGTGTTCTCTTTTCGTTACCAATGGTGTTGAACACTAAATGCATGAAGGCCATGAAAAATGAAATTATTTGAGACTTGAGGAAGTTCAAATTCACATCTCATTTCAAAATCAAGATTTGTAATGGGATGCCATTTCTACAAGAAATAATGAATGTAACAAACGTTATTTACCATTACCTTCCCTCCCATTAAAAAAGTAACTTCAATCACTTAAAAGTTCTATAAACTTTCTTTTTTTTTTTTTTTGTATTTTGTTTAAATCAAAGCCAGCTATTCCTAAAATGCTAATTGAGGCTCAACATTTTCAAAAGTTTGCAAAGTCATTTCTCAGGTATAAAATCTTTTTCAGCCATCTGTTTGCCAGCAGTGTGGGGAAATTCAGGCTATGTCATTATTCTGGTTTTCCTCCTCCATCTTCCATTCTCACCCTCTGCATTTCCTTCAGGCAACTTCTTCCCCTCCATGGCTCATGAGTCTCAGCAGACAGGATGCCCAGAGAATAAGGGAACCATTGTCCTCTTGTTGGGTTCTAATGTTGAGGATGAGAGCAGGCCACCGCAGCCAGAGGCAAAAGAGGAGAAAAGCTATGTTCAGCCTTGGACGTCATGAAATGGGGATGCTACACACACAGTCATCTTCTCAGGATATGTGAAACCTGTGCATGCTCAGGGCCAGTGGCACTGCAGAAGAATTGAGATGCCAAACTCTTAACACAGTTACAGTGCACATGCGCAAATCTTGCTTTCAGGATCTAAAGACTGAATCTAAATTCAAATTCTGTATAAGATTCCAGCTATAAATACAGACACAATCTTTTTTCCCTTTTTCTATTTACTATCATGGTCATGTACATTTCTTTTCACTGTAAGAAGAACATTATCCTGCCTACATCTATTTATATTGTCAGACTTTGATAAATAATACCTGCTGAAATTTTCCAAAAAGTTTTATCCTGGCATTGACACCTGGCAGAAAATTTTCAGCTTTAATACTAGCTTGGCTAGGTGACACACATGAAAAAACATTTTGTGATGATAAATGTGTACAGACATCACTAACAGCGCCATAAATTGAATAAACTGAAAATGCAGTATCAAGTACAAAGACTTTTCATGACAAATGTGAGGTTTATTTTGTTATGGCTTTTTCTAATTGGAGTATAATTAGGATTTAAATTTCCCTGTGATTGATAGCACTCTCTAGATAACACAAAAATGCTGGGTCAAATTTTCTGCTGGTGTGTCTCTGTGAAAGACAGAGTTGACAAGCAGCGAATTTGTCCTTTTTTTTTTTTTTAACTTGGCCACAATCATGTGCTTTTCATATATGTCTGTACAATGTTAAGGCAGAAAAATTCTCCAGTATTCTCCATTCTACTGTATTCATGTATGAACATGTGCCCAGAACAATCTTTAATCACAGCTCATTACTCTTCTTTTTAGAAAGACCCAGTCCTCAATTCAGGGGAAGGAGACGATCACACGTGACTTAGAAAAGCAAATATACTCCATGAATAACGACTAGTTGTGGATCAGAAGGAACAACAGTTCATACAAAACACAGGTGAAAGTTTTCTGAAACAAACTTAAAATTGTTGCAGGTAGTAAATAACTTCAAAAATCCAAAATCTTTTAATTAATGACTAAAGAACAAAAGTGCTAAATGCATCTGATAATATATTTGCAATGAATCATTTAGCCAACTAGTGCACATGTACATTTCAGATACACTTCTGAGAATGACAAAAGAAAAAAAAATAAAATTGAAATATCACCTTCAGATACTTGTTTCCAGTACTTTCATAAGATATCAGGGGTTTTCCTCTCTAAAAAAGCTTGTTTCCTCTGATGTCAGAAGTGTACACCTAACTGACACAACCCAATTCACTTCTGTCATTAGTAGAACAAATATAGCTTTGTCCTCTTTCATGTGTCACCATCAAATTGGTTAGTTAAATTAATATTTCAGGATTTTTTAGGAAAAGGTGAAGTTCTAACAGCAAAAAGGCTGTGCCTTGATTTTCAAATTTCCAACAAACACTGTACTGGTGGTGATTAGGAAAGCACTTTTTTTTTTTTACATATTTCAACTGTGCTGTGAGGACCCCAGACAAGACAGAGCTTTTGTAACTTTTCATGAGTAAGCTTTGCTCTTTGCAAGGTTACCTACAAGAAATAGGGGTCCAAGAATACTGGATTTGGAGGGTCACACGTTCTCACTCATCTTGGCCCCTAATGTAAATGCTGCAGTTGAGGCTGCTTTGAGGTATTTACTTAAATATGAAACAGCTAAGTGGATTAAACCATTTCAAGGAGCAGAAGGAAACTCCTACTCTGATTTAAGGCTCCAAGAAGCTCATAAACATTTGATATTTGACCTGAAGCTGGATTCCTTCTTGGAAAAGCCTGGTGGTGGACAGGAGGAGGCTCCAGGTGGAAAAGCTCTATGGCTGAAATATATCCTTTTGGGGAATCCCAGTTATTTCATTCAATCCTCTATCAAACCCTTCAATTTGCTACAGAATTTCCCCTACTATCCTCACAAGAAATTTGTTTCTGTCCACTAATGAGAACAAGGAATCATATACAGTCTCCTTGTCTCCCCAAATAATTCCCCTCACAAGCAAGGTCCAAAAGGCAGCAAGGCCAGGCGCACACTGCAAAGTTTAGCCAGCTGAGCCACAGCAGCCAGGGTATGAAAAGCACACGGCCAAGAGCCGGTACGTAACACCAGCCAAGCTCCTGGCTGAGTTTCATGCAGCTCCCATCCTAGTGTCGGAGCGGAGCTCTGGCCACCTGCCCGGCCAGCCCAGGACCAGCGAGCTACGTACGTCACGGGCCCAGCACCATCGGCTGCACCTCCTCGGGCTCTGCCAGCGAGGGATGCTAACAGCCATTACAGCTAGGCAAAGGCTCTCAAAAGCAGAACAACTGACAAGGTCACTGGTAAGACAGTGCAAGCGGAGAAGAGAGCAGCCGTGATCAACAGATGACACGTTACTTAATGCAACATTCAAATATATTCATTCTACGGGGATGAAGGTGAGGTGACGCAAAAAGAGCTGAATTCTTGATCTCTTCTGAGAAGTTCTGCAGTCTCCAGGAAAAGAGAAAATACAAATTGCAGGAATAGGCATGGCAAAAGAAACAGCAAATATCAATCACCAAAAAATCCTTATCTTTAGGTTCTCTCTCATAGTCAATTTAATATTAAGGTTTAAATCTTCGTCCTGTCATCAGCAGTTGCAATTTTTTTAATTTCATTTTTTTTTCTCTGGGTTTTATGCACTAATGAAACATAGTCTGAAAGAAAAAATATCTCACCAGAACCAATGAAGATTCCCCATAGGAATTGTATTTCATATAAAGGAAAACAAGTGTGAAATGTATGAACTTGCCCTTGGAAATACAATATCATGTTTGCATCTGAAAGGCAGTGAGTCTCAGTTCAAATCAAATTTGTATAGTTTCAAACTGTGCACACACAGAGACGTATCAGTAGTCACAGCAGTATTTTTGGCATATGATGTTCAGAGCACCCACAGCACTGTCACTAGCTCAGCAATGCTCATGGCTACTGCTTAGCACACCTGATGCTGCCACACTCCTCATGCTGGAAATTAATCAGGTTGCTCAGATCTGTTGCTTTTTTTGACTTGTTGCCAAAGCCTGACAGCAATGAACAGATTTCTTCCTTGCCCTCTGCGTGTCCTCTTGCTTTTCCAGCCCACCAGGTAACCTTCATGTTTTTAATTACTGAGCTAAACCTGACTTGTAGGTCCAATCTAGGTCTCTGCCCATTGCAGAAGGACTGCTCTGCCTCTACTATCTGTGTTACAAGGGCTTTTCTTTGAACATGAACAATAAGGTTAGGCATATTGTTGGTGGTATAGAGAGGTAGAAAACTACAGATCTCTCAAGACAAAGAAAAGATGTTTCATGGGCAAGATAAGTACTTTGGGTTTCTTCCAGTGATATAATAATTCCATCAATCATTTGTGAAAGGGAAAAAAAAGTTCCTGTGTATTCTAATTATCTAGGATGTCCAAGAGATCACTATTTCTTTGAACCATCTAAATCAAACTGTACAGTGTAACTTACATGGACAACTGCCCTGTGTATTGAAGTACTAGAGATACATCAGACAATCCACACCATGAAGGTCTTTGAATCCTTCCTAGGATTCTTACATAAATTTCTCAGAAGACCACACATATTTTATTAGAGACAGTCTCAGTACAGACCATATCAACCTTCCTTTTTTTCCTCCGGCTGTTCTAAAAGAACCCAGATGAAACCTTGTAAAAAGTCCCATACTGTGGAAAAAAAAGACTGAGATTTTCTAAGGAAAAAAATAATCATTCAAACTCTGACCTTCTTAGCTATCTCTTACAGTAACTACATGTGAACTCAGAAAACAATATCTGTTACCAATGTAACTGAGCAAGCAGGCAGCAGAGACTTAAGATACCTTGGGTATAATGAGTCAAGCTAGCCACCTCAGGTACCAATGAAACACCAGCTTCAGCATGGCCTACCTGCCCAAAACACTTACTGGGGCCTGTTTTGTGTCTGTGACAGTGCATTTCTGAAGCTAACTACATTAGAGCAAGCTCATACCCACCATCCTCTTCACCCCTGGGTGAATTGTGGTTAAATGTTTTCCTTTCCTTGAGAGCAGAGACTTCAGTAGGCCATAGCTCCTGCATGCTGTGAGGAGAAGGCAGAGACTCTCATCAGGTCAGTTTGACATCAGGAGGCTGGGGGTCACCCCTTTCCCCTTGCCCAAGGCAAAGGCAAGAGCAATGACCAGAAAGTGTCTCAGCCTTGCATGGCTACAAGTAGTCTGTTTGAGGAAAAAAGGACAATGCCATTAGAAGATTATTACCATTATTATTCAATTTTTCAATAACCGGAGCACCCCCTGGCACTAGCTGGGATGAGAGCCCCATTGCCTTAGTACTATTCAAATTATAGGAATTAGTCTACCCCAGGGCACTAGCCACCAGGATTCAGGAGAAGGGGGAAGACTCCCAAAGCCTTTCCAAAGACCACCGCACAGGTCCATGCCAGCATGCCTCTTGGCAGGACCCTGCAAGGGTCCTGCACCCGGGTCAGGGCAACTCCTGGTATCAACACAGGCTGGGGGATGAAGGGATTGAGAGCAGCCCTGCCGAGAAGGACTTGGGGGGTGTTGGTTGATGAGAAGCTCAACATGACCCAGCAATGTGCACTTGCAGCCCAGAAAGCCAACCGTATCTTGGGCTGCATCAAAAGAAGCGTGACCAGCAGGTCGAGGGAGGGGATTCTCCCACTCTACTCTGCTCTTGTGAGACCCCACCTGGAGTACTGCATTCAGCTCTGGAGTCCTCAGCACAGAAAAGACATGGACCTGTGGGAGCAAGTCCAGAGGAGGGCCACGAAGATATCAGAGAGCTGGAGAACCTCTTCTGTGAAGACAGGCTGAGTTGGGGTTGTTCAGCCTGGAGAAGAGAAGGCTCTGGGTGGACCTTATGGCAGCCTTTCAGTACTTATAGGGGGCTTATGAGAAAGATGAGGACAAACTTTTTGGTAGGGCCTGTTGCAATAGGAAAAGGCATAATGGTTTTAAACTAAAAGAGGGTAGATTGAGACCAGATATTTTACAATGAAGGAGGTGAAACACTGGAACAGGTTGCCCAGAGAGGTGGTAGATGTCCCATCCCTGGAAACTTTCAAGGTCAGGTTGGATGGGGCTCTGAGTACCCTGATCTAGTTGAAGATGTCACTGCTCACTGCACTAGTCAACTGCAGGGGTTGGACTAGATGACCTTTAAAGTCCCTTCCAACCCAAACTATTCTATGATTCTGTGACAGAGCCAGGCATCCCCATACCCAGCCAGCAATTTAGACACAGCAGCGCAGCCTCTGCCTGGGACCCACTTTTGGCGATAGAGAAACCACCACACGTCACATCATGGCAGCCTCTGCCACCAGCCTCCAAAGCCTCTAAAACAGCTTCTTCCCCTGGGCTGTCCTACCTATCTGACTGTAGACGTATGTAACAGTGTTGAGACTGTTGCTGTTCATAGCCTCTTTTATTTTTCTCTAACTTTTGTTTTTTTCATTCATCTGTAAGGAAATTATTTCTCCACTTTAATAAAGTAGAACAATGGCAGCATATGTATTGTGGTTTGGGGGACTTGGGTCAGTCATGCCTTGCAGCAGTGTTTCAGTGTTGTTCAACCTAACATAAAATGAAAACTGCGAGGTATTATAATTACTATTTTAGTGAAACTCAAAATAATTCTAAGCTAACCCTAACCTCACTCTAAAACTCATTTGGATCCACCTAAGTTTACGAGAAAAGTAGAATCTCTCTCAGAAAGAGAGCTTTCTGTTATTTAAAATTATATTGAGTTTTCAAATATTAGGAAAAAGTTCAACATAATTTTTTTATGTTGTAACATAAAAGAAAAACACAACTATACTCAGAAACTATTATTGTACCTATCTTATCCAATAGATATGTTTAATCCAGTATTCCTTTTCATTATTTCAATAGTAAAACTAGATTCTTAATACTTCTTTTTGAACTTCCACACAGCTTTTAAGGTGTGGGTTTTTTTCCTTTTCTTTTCTGGCAGACACTTTGATAATACTGTTATTTAAATTCTAACAGTAAAGCATTATTACTGCCTAAAACCTTCTCCAGAGAGATCTTTTATTTTTGTTTCAGCTTACAAGTTAAATTTGAAAGACAGCAGTTAAAAAAAAATCTACAAAAATTCCATTACTAAAGTTTCTGCTAAAATTAATTATTCCCTGCACAGGTAACATGCATCTCTGTTTTCAGGGGGGCTTCTTCAGGTGTATTTTTCCAAATCCCAAAATTCATACCCTTTTCCTACATCAACAGACAAAGTGAAGATATTCCAGGATTTATCAGCACTTTAAAAACGTGTTGATAGCACTCATTTTTCTCCCACTCCAAGGGGATATCATGTGCCATCCTGCACATGGTGTCCCATCAGCTGGGACCAGCAGAATCCCCTTTTCCCTGGAGAAGCCATGACAATCGGCAGTCCTCACTCCTGCCTCCCACTGCTGCACCATTGCCATAGTTCAGGGGCCAAGAATACTGTATCCATGTGCAAGGACATTTTTTTTTTTAAAACATCATAGAATCATAGAATCGGTTAGGTTGGAAAAGACCTTTAAGACCATCAAGTCCAACCATTAACCTAGCGCTGCCAAGTCCACCACTAAACCATGTCCCTAAACATCACATCTACACATCTTTTAAATACCCCCAGGGACGGTGACTCAACCACTTCCCTGGGCAGCCTGTTCCAATGTCTGACAACCCATTTGGTGAAGAAATTTTCCTAATATCCAATCTCATCCTCCCCTGCCACAACTTGAGGCCATTTCCTCTCGTCCTATCACCAGCCACCTGACAGAAGAGACCAGCACCCACCTCACTACAACCTCCTTCCAGGTAGTTGTAAAGAGCGATAAGGTCTCCCCTCAGCCTCCTTTTCTCCAGGGCACCTCAGTGTCTTTCTGGTAGTGAGGGACCAAGACTGAACACAGTATTTGAGGTGCAGCCTCACCAGTGACGAGAGTACAGGGGGACAATCACTTCCCTGCTCCTGCTGGCCACCCTGTTTCTGATACAGGCCAGGATGCCGTTGGCCTTCTTGGCCACCTGGGCACACTGCTGGCTCATATTCAGCCAGCTGTCGACCAGCACCCCCACGTCCTTTTCTGCCAGGCAGCTTTCCAGCCACTCTTCCCCAAGCCTGTGGCATTACATGGGGTTGTTGTGACCGAAGTGCAGGACCAGCACTTGGCCTTGTTGAACCTCACACAATTGGCCTTGGCCCAATGATCCAGCCTGTCCAGATCCCTCTGCAGAGCCTTTCTACCCTCAAGCAGATCAACACTCCCACCCAGCTTGGTGTTGTCTGCAAACTTACTGAGGGTGCACTTGATCCCCTTGTCCAGATCATTGATAAAAATATTAAAGAGAACTGGCCCCAAAACTGAGCCCTGAGGAACACCACTTGTGACCGGCCATCAGCTGGATTTAACTCCATTCACCACAACTTTTTGGGCGCAGCCATCCAGCCAGTTTTTTACCCAGTGACAAGTACACTTGTCCAAGCCATGAGCAGCCAGCTTCTCCAAGAGAATGCTGTGGGAAATGGTGTCAAAGGCTTTAATAAAGGCTAGGTAGACAACATGCACAGCCTTTCCCTCATCAACTAAGAAGGTCNCCTCATCAACTAAGCAGGTCACCTTGTCATAGAAGGAGATCAAGTTAGTCAAGCAGGACCTGCCTTTCATAAGCCCATGCTGACTGGGTCTGATCGCCTGGTTGTCCTGTACATGCTGCATGATGGCACTCAGGAAGATCTGTTCCATAATATTGCCCAGCACCTAGATCAGACTGGCAGGCCTGTAGTACCCCAGATCCTTCTTCCAGCCCTTCTTGTACATGGGCGTCACATTTTCTAACTTCCAGTCAACTAGGACCTCCTGGGTTAGCCAGGACTGCTGATAAATGATTGAAAGTGGCTTCATGAGCACTTCCACCAGCTCCCTCAGTACCCTTGGGTGGACCACACCTGGCCCCATAGACTTGTGTGTGTCTAAGTGGTGTAGCAGGTCACTAACCATTTCCCCTTGTATTATGGGGGCTTCATTCTGCTCCCCATCCCTGTCTTCCAGCTCAGGGGGCTGGGTACCCCAAGATACTATTAAAGAGTGAGGCAAAGAAGTCATTAAGTACCTCAGCCTTTTCCTCAGCCTTTGTCATTATGTTTTCCCCTGCATCCAATAAAGGATGGAGATTCTCCTTAGACCTCCTTTTGCTGCTAATGTATCTATAGAAACATTTTTTATTGCCTTTTACGGCAGTAGTCAGATTAAGTTCTAGTTGAGCTTTGGCCCTTCTCATTTTCTCCATGCATAACCTCACAACATCCTTGTAGTCCTCCTGAGTGGCCTGCCCCTTCTTCCAAAGGTCATAAACTCTCCTTTTTTTTCCTGAGTTCCAGCTAAAGCTCTTTGTTCAGCCAAGCTGCTCTTCCCTGCTGGTTCGTCTTTCAGCACACGGGGATGGCCTGCTCTTTTGCCTTTAAGATTTCCTTCTTGAAGAGTGTCTAAACTTCTTGAACTCCTTTGCCCTTCAGGACTGCCTCCCAAGGGACTCTGTCAACCAGACTCCTAAACAGGTCAAAGTCTGCCCTCCAGAAGTCCAAGGTAACAGTTCTGCTGACATCAACTGTAAAAGAAAGTGAACACAGACATAAGTCCACTGAACTATCATCAGGAGTATTAGAAGCTTGATTTATCAAGCCCCAAATGGGGTTTCATTCTCTACTACAATTGCAGTGAGCCAAAATTTGTTCTAGACCCTCCCATGTAATACCACAAGTAAGCAGTTCCTACTGTAGACCTAAGATTATTTCTACTGTAGCCAGAAAACAAGATAAAATGTCTCTTTTAGCACTAAGCTGAAATGAGATCACTAAAAAAACCTCACAGTATAAACAGTTGTTTAATACAGATAGCATCCAACAGCTTTGGTGCCACAGAGAAAATGAATGCACAGAAATGTGGGTTTTGACATTTTTCCCCAGAGCCCAATTAAAATAAGGAAAGTAAAATGCGCAGAAATAAAATATGTCTAGCAAATATGTTTCTTCCTAGCTTGATTTGCTACACACTATATTATCCACACATTAAACTACAGATTAAGGACAGCTCAAATTTATCGTTAATAGGTCCTATATAAGGTATAATGAATCACAGTAAGTCTCCAATTAGAGTTTTTTCCAGAATAAATAGTCATTAAGGTGTAGATTAATAAATATTACAGCCAGAGGGGACTACTGTGATCATCCTTGACCATTGTTATCATTGTTTTTCAGTGCATAAAGCAATTGTTAAAACCTTGCTTTAGACTTAATTTAATTATGAGTTATGCAACAAAAGTGAACCTCCACAAAGGAGGTTCACTGAAGTAGCATATAATTAAGTTCAGCGATTTGTTTTCCTTCCCTTCATTCCATCATTATTAAGATTCAATCCTCCTGTAGTTTGTGAAATTCAGTAGCATTAACAGCAGTGAAGTTCCAAATGATATGGTTATTCAAGAAAAAGTAACATTTATGTAAAGAAATTGGAATGGCTGCCCAGAAAAGAAGGGTTCGCATCTTAAAATAAATTTAAAAAAAAAAAAGTCAAAGCGGCACGCGATATACCAGATTCCTATTGTGAGGCACAAATTCTTCACAACACTGGGAGACATCGCAGAACAAAAATACTATTAGAACTGTTTCAAAAGGAACATTTTTGGCTAGGATAGAGACTTTTGACATTATTTATTAGGTTCAAAAATGCTTAACAAAGGCCTAACAATAGTCCTGTGGAAACCACTACATCTGAGGCACTTTCTGTTGTTATGTGCAGGCATTGATTTGAAGATGGCCAGCATTAGTAGAACAATTCCCTCACAGCAGTCAATGCAAGTGAGCATTCATACACACACAAGCAAAAGCCTGTGAACAAACCATATGGAAACAGGAAAAAAAGTATAAACATTTATTAACCTCTTTGTGGGGAGATGGGTGGAAGAACAGGCCAACGGCGAAGGAGACGGTCATGCCAAATTTCTGCAAAAGAAGGTGTTTTCCCCGAGCATTTTTTTTTGCAGAATATGAAGAAGCCTGGAGAATGTCTCCAGTGCCATGGTAACTGGGGCTACTGGGGCTGCCAGTGCCACCACCTCCCTTTGCCACCCAGACACAGCCTGTATGTGGTGCAGGTTGGCAGGTTTGGATGCTGCTCCTACCCCCTTCCACACCTGTGGCCAAGGGGACCCTGGCAGGCACGGAAAAACCTGAGCAGATTTCTGCAAAAAAAATGTAAGTGAGGATTTTACTTAGCTACTGAGCTGACATATAGTCATACACACAAAAAGACAGAGAAAGACTTATATGTTGTTCTCACCACATGTATACAGAGATACATAAAACCTGCACAATTGGTGCAGGCATAAGTTTTGTGAATGATGGAGGCGGAAGAAGCAGTGCCTGCAGACCACTCAACGCATGGGCTGATTACCTTCCTACCATAGTGGGGCCAGAAAGTCACCTCTGTCCTCATCAGTACATACTGAGACGGTGACCAAAACTTCATTTGACTCAAAAGATCATTGGGGACCTAAAGGTGTTCCCTTGTTGAACAGGCTCTATTCAACCAGAGTAATGTCTCACAGTTAGACTGTTTAGGTTTACAGCTTGGTTCCTCTTTTTTTTGTAGTAAGATTCCTTATGATAGAAATTTCCATTTTCCAGTGTAATCAGTATTTAAATTGCTTTTGAAGGAAAGGAAGAGGAGCTCCAATCTATGGAAAACACACTCTAAAGATAGGTTTTTCACTTGCATTTAAATTGTGATTATTGGTGTACCTGGTTTCTGAAATATGTTACAGAATAAATGTGCTACAGATATAAAGAAATCTCAGATGGGATTGCTTTGGTGCTGCTGAAGGTGAGATTGAAAGTAAAACAGAGCAAGTGAGTCCATACGGGGAAGGAGGAGGTAAAACAGAGGTAACATCTACCTGGCCCATCAGCCACTCTCTCGCAGCTGAGCGCTGCCTGATTAACCCAGGCATTGCCCTGCCACAGCCCCAGGCAGCACCTCACCTCTGCTCTCACCAGCCAGCAGCAGCCTCCTGAAGCTTTGCTAGCACAACCGACACAGCAGCATCTTTATCTGCAACCAGGTTGGCCCCCAGGATCTGAGGAGGTTTGGGTCCTTTCTTGCCCTCAGCCTGGTAAGGAAGTCCCCCTGGGTGAGGGTGACTTGGAAATGCTGTGATGGCACGACCCATTTGTCCTCTCCTCTAAATCAAACTGAAACAGATGGAGAAAAAAGTTAAAATGCTATACAGTGAAGGAGCAACCACCAAGCTGAAGTTATTAGCTCGCCACCTCTCTTTCCCTTTTAAATGAAAATACTGTCTTTCCAGTTTTTGTAGGATAAAAGCAAAGATCCTGAATTTCTAAATGCCAAGTGAAGAGGTGGTTCAGTTCATGATTTCTGAGTGCTGGGAGACAGAAATGCTCTCTGCTTAGATCTAGCAGCTCAGTGTCTTTTAAATTAGCCCACAGATCCACACAGCTACCCTTACTTCATAATCAGGTTGTGTGCACAAACCCTGAAGACCCACATGCCTTGGATTGCTTTTAATTTTACATGAGTTCAATGTTTCTAGCCTGACGAAAACAGCTTTTTGTAAGGCTTATTTCCATTCATTTCTGCAAACGGGAAGATTCCTAGCGCTGGACACTCCTGTTTGCTGTGCAGCAGACCTTGACAAGCAACAGCTGAGCATTTTCCCACACTACCTCAAGTCTGGTTGGGAGGGAAATGCTTTTATATAGACTGTTTATTATATTAAATGTGCATACATGAGCTTACTAGGGGGGTATGCTAAAAACAGCGCTTTAAAAAAAGAGAGTAACAAACATACAATTCATATTAATTAGTATGTGCACTTAGAACTGCAAAAAAGTTCCTGGATGCATTCAACAGTACCATATTTTATGAGCATATCTCACTGCATCACCTTCAAATACAATGAAGCATGTGCTTAAGGATGCCCATTCCTACAGTAAGCAAGCTCTGAATTGGGAAAGTGTTGCCTTTGAGGGCAGTTCATACACATGCTTTTAACCCTGACTGTTCATTTAAAGTCGTGTCCAAGATCAGAAGTGATTTAAAATACACTTTCTTCTGAATGATAGCTTACTTTAGCAGAGCACTTGAACATTAGTGTGACTACTATACTATAATACATATAAAAATAATAATTGGTATTAAATTAGTATAAATCATTGGCATTAAATTATTTATTAAAAATTAATTTTAAAATGTTGATTCAGCTATTTTAATTATAACAAGAGACAATATTTTATGGTTCTTGCTGTACCTTATAGCTTGAGGTGAATTTTGAAGTTTTTAACATTTTCATAAATTGTTTACTGCCTGTACAAATTAGTTTCAAGCTTTACTAAACATGATGATAGCTTTTAAAAGTAATTAAAAATGTCAAGTTATTTACTTCCAGTAGTCCAGAAGGCTTTGGCCACAAGGTGTACATCAAAAATTTGGAAACCAGTAAATGTTTATTGTAATAACAGTAATCTAAACGTGAGATTCCAGAACTTGGAAATCAATAGGATTGTAGATCCAAAGAATCTAAGTTTTGGAAAGATACTGAAGTCCTCAGTTTATGTCCAATTCAAGGGGAATTCATGGTATGAGTATTTCCCAAGAGCTTCTACAGATAAGACTGTAGTAGAAGCAGTAGGAGAAAAAACAGTAATAACAGGTCTAATACGGAACTTTTTATCTGAACGTCTCTTGAGATGTACATATACAAATGATTTGACATTAAAATTATGCCGTTAGCTGCTCCATCAGTCATTAAGTTCATGTCAGGTTTAAAATACTGTTCTGGAGGACATATCGAATTTCTTCCTAGCAATACTTAAATATAAAATGAACTAAACCAAAAGGAAAATGAAGTGTCATAGCCCAAGAAATGCACAAACAGAAACAGGGAAACACACAGGAAGTTTTGAAGCACATTAAGGGTTAGAAGGCCAGGAGCTCTCTCAAGGCTGTTATTTGAGGATTGCTGTGGAAATATATGTTCAAACCCTGCTTTTGCCAGCAAACACCTGGGAAGTGGTCAGCAAAATAAATGTGACAGCCCTATTCTTGTCCCAAAATGATGCAGTATGTAAAGAGAGAAAATAACCATCTATGCTTGATTAATTAGGTTTGTAAGTATTGTTCAAGAACTAAACAATATTTCTAAAGATTTCAATAGTTCAAAGTTTGCCCTATGGCCGCCTGGCCAATACATCTTCCAGCACACACAGTTTACAAGCATTTTTCTTCCCAATATGTTGTCTTCGTTTGGTGCGACATTGTTTGAGCGCAGGTCTATTTGGGTCAGCGTGGTTTTCTTCCCATCACAGCAGTGGTGCTGAGGACGGCACTCAGACCATACATCTTCCATGTCATTTCAGTCAAAGGCACATGATGCTTCCCGGTGCCCAATCAGGAAGGGTCCGGCGCTGAAACAGGGGGGCATATTGGCAACCTCAGCTTTCTTAATGACAGCCATTGTTCCAGACAAACAAAAGCACAGTTCTGAATATTAGCATGCAGCCTTGTGTAAAGGTCATCTGTATGGCACATTCATCATCGCCCCAAAACAGGGGGGCAAAACACTTTAAAAATTCTGTCAAAACCTGTTATTGTCAGAATATGTCTGAAAGTTGGCAACTGATGCAAACACAGCGACCGCTTTGAACGGTCCTCCTCCTCCTTAGCGGCAATTCTGCAAGGGGCTGAATGCACAGTGGCAGTGGAGAAAGAGAACGCAAGATAATAGATATATTCTTCCTAACTGCTAGTAGGGGGGCTACTTTAATTAGGCTACTCAATTAAAAAATTAATCTAATAATCTGTAATAATTAGGCTGAACAGCAGTTCTTCCCATAAGGTAGAGCTCCCACAATAGCTCTTCTATTGGCTAACTAGTAATGGGTAGTCAGCAATGATGCTCTGGATTTGAGGCTCAATAATACACTGTTTGCTCGTAAAAGCATTTGAAAATTGAAATAGAAAGGATATAGTGCAGCAGGCTAAAATCTTTCTGATCCTTCAGTAGTCATGAAAATAATGCCAGTGAGCTTACACAAATTAAATGCCAGTTGCATTACTTGTATCAGCAACTGTATATGACATTCACAGTCTGGCCCTTAGATGGCATGGAAGGGACAAAACCATTACAATTGTTTTAAAGGTCTCTTTAGTAAAATTAATAGATGACAGGAAAATTCCATTATCAGTATTCATTCATTTAGTTAAATTAAATAGTTTGACTCCTTTGTTCACTGAACAAATACTGGTTTCCCAATCATTTTCTGCCCCACTAAGCAGTTAGAAGCCAGAAAGATAATATTATTTATTAGTCACTTTGGATCTAGCAGCTCTTCAATGTATAGCAGAATTGTACAGATACATATTTAAAATTAAAATCTGAATATGGCAAGTTTTTGTAAAATTTCCTTTTTTTTTTTTTTCTTTTTTAAATTTGCAAAGACTGTTTGCTTAACAGCTGAGCAATGAAGAGGAAGGAGAACACTCTGCTTCCAGATCAGTTTTACAGCCTTAGACCAAGCAGCCCAGGAGTGATCCCTGGGCGGGCACCAAGAACAACACGGACAGGTTTCCGCCAGCCTCAGACCCAGCAAAGCACATGGCTGTGCCGCTCGCTGCTCAACAGAGAGGCTGAAGGCTGGATGGAAACTGCTTCTCTACTCACCACAGCAAAGATTCAGCCTGAGCTTGTGACTTCCTAGGCACCAGAGGACATGCACTTGTGATCAAGGCTCCTTCCAAGCAGCTCCCCTCTGCTCTAATAAATATTTTAACACATGCTCTGGGGAAAGGGTGCTACCAAAAAAGGCAAGCTGCAGCCCTAAGCAAAATGTGACAAACATGAGATTCAAATTCACTGGGAGCCAAGCTGAATTAATCCTTATGTTCAGAGATCGATAGTTTATTAAGGCTGTTATAGCTCTATCCTGCCTATACCATCGCTTACACAGCCTATTCAGGAGAATACAAACTAAGAAAAGTGTTAAATACCTTCAGTTCAGAGTCTGAAACACAACTTAATCAGAATTGGAAGGCTGTAGTTTAGTAAAAGCAATACCAAACTCAGCTACAAGCCTATATGCTCTTAACAATTATGTTCCAAGATTTTTGGCTAGATTAATTTATATTTTCAGCAGGTGTTAGTGAACTCTGTAATGAAATTCAGACAGCATACCAAGTACAAGATTTTTTGATTTTTTTTTTCCCCATACTTATAATGTGGGGGTAAGGAATCCACCATGTTCCACAGGAAAGCAAAACTGAATGACAACAGCCACAGCAGAACAAGATGGGAAATAATTTCCGGAGACATTTTCAAGAAATACACCCCTTAGCTCTACAATGAGCACAGCTTAGAGGCACGCCCCAAAACACAAGGAGCTCTCTAACTTCAGCCCAGCAGAATATTTCTATGCCCATTCAGCTGCACATTCTGACTCTACAGACAGTCTGGCTCAGTCCCACTGTGTCCTCAGCCCTGGACTTGAGCACAAAAATCTGCAACTATATTCCTATAGCCTCCACCCCATATGTGTAACGACTAGGGCTAGCTCTGGGATAACATCAGGTACAGGTAACGTACAGTAACTGCGTCTAGAGCTTAAATCTAATTAATCTGGCATGTTTCAGCTAAGTGTCTGAAAGTATTTCTCCTGTCTGACTGCTCAGTAATACTCAATTTAAGCAACCAGTCAAAAGAGGTGATTATCCCATGTATTCCGCGTTGGCAGGGCCTCACCGTGATTACTGTGTGCAGTTCAGGGCCCCACAACTTAAGAAGGATGTGAAGGTCCTTGAATGCATCCAGAGGAAAGCAACCAAGCTGGTGAAAGGGCTGGAAGGCATGTCCTGTGAGGAGCGGCTGAGGACTTTGGGCTTGTCTAGTTTGGAGAAGAGGAGGCTGAAGTGTGACCTCATTGCTCTCTACAGCTTCCTGAGGAGGGGAAGCAGAGAGGGAGGTGCTGAGCATTTCTCCCTGGGACCCAGTGCCAGGATGCATGGGAATGGTTCAAAGCTGCACTAGGGGAAGTTCAGACTGGACATTAGGAAGCATTTCTTTACCGAGAGGGGGTCAAACGCTGGAACAGGCTTTCTAGAGAGGTGGTCGATGCCCCAAGCCTGTCAGTGTTTAAGAGGCATTTGGACAATGCCTTTAATAACATGCTTTAACTTTTGGTCAGCCCTGAAGTGGTCAGGCAGTTGGACTAGATGATCGTTGTAGGTCCCTTCCAACTGAAATAGTCTAGTCTAGTCTAGTCTAATTTTGCATCTCAGCACTAAATAGTAATATATCCAATCCAATCTTTGTCACCATTTAAAAAGAAACAAACCAAAATTGGTCAATCCAAACTTACTTAGAAGTTATGATGATGATGTCTGTTTTGCACAGATAACTTTGGGGCAAACCAGGAATCTCCAGAAGTGTGAGTTCAAAGCAAAGCAGGAGACAAGGTTAGCAGATACTGTGGTTTGCTCTCCAGGCAGGTCCCGCTCCTGACCTCACAAGGATTTCATGAGAGCATGGAGGAACCTGGCTTACACCCTGAGCCTCTCCAGCAAGAGGGCTGCCGCAGCATACGTGGGCACAGCTAGCACATCCCTCCTGGAGGCTCCTCCAGCAGCGCCGGCATGGCCCAGTGTCCTGGTTTCAGCTGGGATAGTTAATTGTCGTCCTAGTAGCTGGTATAGTGCTATGTTTTTGAGCTAGGTATGAGAAGAATGTTGATAACACACTGATGTTTTCAGTTGTTGCTAAGTAATGTTTAGTCTAAAGTCAAGGCTTTTTGGCTTCTGATGCCCAGCCAGCAAGAAAGCTGCAGGGGCACAAGAAGCTGGGAGGGAACACAGTCAGGGCAGCTGACCCAAAGTGGCCAACGGCCAGTGTGACATTTTAGGAACTGGGGGTGATTGCTGCTTGGGGACTAACGGGCACGTCAGTCGGTGGGTGGAGAGCAATTGCATTGTGCATCACTTGTATATTCCAGCCCTTTTATTATTACTATTGTCATTTCATTAGTGTTATCATTATCATTATTAGTTTCTTCTTTTCTGTTCTATTAAACCGTTCTTATCTCAACCCATGAGTTTTAGTTCTTTTCCCAATTTTCTCCCCCATCCCACTGGGTGTGGAGGGGAAAGTGAGTGAGCAGCTGCATGGTGCTTAGTTGCTGGCTGGGGTTAAACCACGACACCCAGCCTTAGCAGAGCCACGCTGCAAAGAAGTGTCTACCACCTCATGTCAAAGTGCCTGGACGCATGGCTGAGCTCCCTGAGCCCAGAAATGCTTCCCAGGGCCTTTTCAAATGGCTCCCTCCTCCTAAAAGCTCTCTCCCAAGCCTAAAGCCTTGCAGAAGGTCTGTTGCTCATGATCGTTGCCATTCTTATGCCCTGGGTGCCTGTCGGGAGCAAAGGACAGGTTTGGCCACTAACCTCTCTATTAACCATTGGCAACAGCTCATCCCGTGCTCCGAGGCTGCAAGTGGAGGTCAGCAGGCACCAGCACTGTCCAGCTGAAGGGGCCCAGAAGAAGGACTGGTGCGTGGGAAGCAACCCTGCTGTCACGGCTATGCCAGTGTGTGTCACTGATACGGCCATGGAGCGGGAATGGACCCCAGCTGTGGACCTCCCATTAACCCAGAAGCACTTCAGCACTGAAGAGCAACGCCATCTTACAAGCAGGCGGCTCCTGAGAGCTCACTGCTCCAGAGGTGCATCCTCACACCCAGGGAACATCACATGGGGATGACCTGCCAGTGAGCAGTCGGTCCCTGGCACCGCTGCCAAGGCTGCACACACCTCCCACCAGCATTTCAGGCGGACACCCACCTGCCAGTCAAATTACACCCACACAGCCGTATGTGAGGATTTGGCTTTCACTCAGGTAATACTAATGAAAACCAAGATGCAAACCCAAACAACCCACGCAACAAGTATTTTCATTATTATTGGAATGATGGGGTCAGCTTCTGCATTGACTGCAAAACTGCACTTGTTCAAAGACTGAGGGAGCAGTCAAATAGACAAATGTGCATGGAAATTACACTGAGGCACAGGGTACTTTCCTATTTGAGCCACAGAACCGATTGCATGTTCACAGCTGGAATTTGCTTTGGCAGTGGGTCCTTATTTGCTGAATTAGTGAGTGCCTGAGTTTGTGTAATGTTCTCAGAACAAAAATTAGATAGCTACAGAAAAGACCCACCACATCAACACATCCCAGCTGTTAACACACATATCTCCTTTTTATAATTTTTCAGAGATCGATTTCTTCCCCTCCCAACAAATCCTGTCTTTTGAAAAAAAAAAAAAAAAAAAAAAAAGCCAATCAGAAACATGGGGTTAGTAAAGTTTTCATTATTAGGATGGGGGAAAAATATTTCCTCCCTCCAAAGCCATTGTTTGTCTTTAAGCTTCTGCTTATTTTTTCCCACAGTATGGTTCATGAGGATTTCCTTAGCAGATGGTAGGTGCCAGAAACAACTTTTGGGTTATGGAAAACTGTCATCTGCACTAAGCAACCAGAGAAAATAAGATTCCTGTCTTGCAGCTACAGCTATATCAATAAGCTCAGAGTTTATTGGGTCTAATAGTGTCTATATGCTTGCTTGTGTCCATACATGTACATTTACAGGACTGTTATAAATTTGCATGAGACCAAAGCTACATGGAGAAAAAAATACACTTCTTGGCTAAACTGTGATGGACCAAAACCGAGTTTTTTAATATGGAAAATCTGCAGACCACAAATACTTGTATTCTCATTCTGCTGTGCTATAAGGGTACCACTATCACTTAAGCCACTAGGAAACTATCACCCCTTCATACATCCTTGGTTTTGTCGTTGCTATCACTTTTGTCATTTTTGTCAATCCCAGTGTCCACCACATCACGTGTTTGGCAAGTTTACCATTGCAATAAATGAAATCAACCTACTACAAACATTTATTCTATGTGTGGATATGCATAGGTTTAGACTCCCACAGTATATACAAGTATCTGACACCTTTTCTGACTTCCCTTATTCTTATCATAAAGCAATCTGCTCACCAGTCACTTTGCTTGTGTTTTTGCCAGCTTTCAGCAACACTGAAGCACATCGCTAAAGAGTCAGACAGTCTAAATTGGTCTCATATCCATAGATAATTCATTGTCTTTGTAAAATGCAAAGAATATTATCGTAACTGGAATAACATTACACACTCTCTGGTAAATTGAAGAAAACCACAAGACCTGTTTACCATCAATTTTTTTTAGGTACACTTGACAGGTGACACAAAAAGCTGAGGCTGACACAGACATCAAATGGAGTATGGGTAAAGGTGGCCAGATCAAATAACAAGCAAGGCATTTTATGGCATTAAGATGAGCACAGATTTATGAGGCCACAGAAGTATTGATAGCACGGTAATGGGATTAACCTTATTGGTGTCAAAAAAAACCATCCCTACATGCCAGGCCATTTGCAGCTAGTCTGAAGCAACCTGCTTTAAACTCCAACCGCCAGATACTGCTGCCTGCAACGCAAAAGTCTTCTAAGGCTCCAAGTTAAAGTGCTTTTGAGTGCAGTGGCAAACCCATGCAACCTAGTCCCATGCAAGAAGGGTATGTGCAACTGGGTTACGTTGCCTGAGGGGTTGCAGACACCCCACCTCTGGAGGTCTCCACAAGCCCATGATACAAGTTAGTCAGGAACCGCACAAGTATAGCTGATCTTTGCTTCACTGGGGACTTCCAGACACCCTGACGTCCCCTCAACCATCAAGTTCAGTGGTTAGTGTTAGTTTTGTGATAAATTTTCTTCTGAGGAAAATTATAACTAACAGCAAGGAGGTTTGCTCTCCACCCGAATCTAATTAAAATCAAATTCAGGTTGAATTGTTTCCTAGGAGATGGACACTAGAGTTTTGGATGAGATTCCCAAAAAAGGGGATTGTACAGTCCTTGCTTAATCTCCCATTTAAACCACCTGCTTGAACTCAACTGCTGGAGGACAAAAACAGAGTGTAAATAAAACACAGGGAAATATAGAAAGAAATATCCATCCTCTCTTTTGCTTTTCTTCTCTTTTCATTGTTTATGGCCCTGAAACTGCTAATGTGTGACAGGAGAACGGCAGTAGAGTATTTCCCAAACTATACTGAGTCAATGGCCAGCTTCAGCAGGGTGGGAATGGTAGCAAAGCCAAAACATCCAATAAACATTTGTGATGATTCAGCAAATAAGGCTGACAAAGCCAAAATGAAGCTAATTCAAAAAGTATTTAAGATGTTAATCTTGGAAAAATCCCTATATTCTCATTGGGGATTTCTTATTACTCTCTGTGTGAATGAACTTACAAAAAATATACACAGCAAAGTTTTAAATACCCAACTTAACACTTAGAGACATCTATAATCACTGCACATCCCTCAATTAACCTCCCTTTTGAACCAATTTGGTTCATATAATCCACATAAGATGTGTACTAAACAATGATGAGAGCAACACAATTCAGCTGTTCTTAAAGTAAGAGGCATTTTAGCCTAGCAACAGAATAAACAGCATGTCCTATCCAAATGGGTGAGTCTGTCAGCTCAGCTAAGGATTGTGCTTAGGCAGAAATGGCTGCATTGCTCTGTAACTATAATTTATGGCAATTTATAGAGATTTTTTGCCAGGCAAGCATTCACCAGTTCTCTATATGAAGGTCACGGCAGATCTTGTGCCTCAACACAAAAAGACAGCTTTTTATTATATCTGGGGCTTCAAAGCTCTTCTCTTGCTGGTTGCATAAGGGGGAGTTAAATAAAAGCTAAACTTAAACCCTACAGTTCAATGTCTGAATGTCTGGTATTTAGTTCCATTTAAAAAAAACAAAAACAAACAACCCTTTTTGCTACAACACTTCTTCATTCATAAAACAAAACATTGTGCTCATCTATCAGTTTTAAAAGCTTGAACACTTTGATAAGGTTCCTGTGAAGCAAACTTTGAAACCAAAACTGTTTTGTGAGCAGCAGAAGTACCAAAGCACAGCAACAGATCAATTTTCACACGAGGAATTCGTACAACCCGTCCCCATCTCCAGTTCACGTAGGAACCTGAGCAAGCAACAGCAAATTCTGATTTGAGAAACATTTCTGCCAAATTTCAGTCTTCCGAACACTTGAAGCAAAACAGTCACCGTGTTAAATCTTATGTTTCCCACAATGTGTGATATTCCAGCTGACTACAAAAGAAAAACTGTATTATCTGAAGTCTCATTAGCTATTAACACAGAGACAAATTAATTTGTCTTTTGTAACTGGAACATAATCTGGGATATTGACCCTGACACAGATACTTGGGCTATTCACTTCCTTCATACCAAACCGTTTTTAGATTTTAAAGTCTAAAGATCGCCATTTATGTTTAATGTATTTCATAAGCAGGGTAGAGACACAGATTACACTTCCCTAGTTGCACTGTGAAAAGGACACACATACTCTTAGGAAAATACTCAGATAAGAGTCTAACAAAGAGATGAGTAGTTGCGTATGGTGAAATCACTACAAAATCATCTTTTGGATTAGAAGCACTTTATGAAGAAACCGGTTTGTAATGTTTTTCCATCATTGTCTTAGGGCAACATCTGGCATTCTAAAAAAGGACCGCTCTTATGTTCAGGTTCTTTGGCTTTGTTCTTTGTGACCCAGTATTGTTAATATGTATCTTTTATTTTTAAAATAAATGAATTTGCTATTAAGTGTATGCTCGTATACATATATGTGCATGTCTGGAAAACAGCAAGGAAGTATGTGTGTGTATATATATATTGTATGTTTATGTGTAAATGTGTATACGGACATGCTCTCATGCCATCTTCTCCTCTCTTTAAATCTGCAAAATGCCTTTACACCTCACCTGAGGCCTTAGGAAATGTGTTGAGTTTTCCTAATAAATATTTATCCTCTTCTGGATTTTTCTCATGAGAAAAGAGACTATCAGCCATCACATTTTGCAGGCATTCAAATTTATAAATTGCAACCATAAGAATTCCTTGCAAATCTCTACACAAAATCTGAGGGGTGTTTTCCAGCCCAGTGAGCAGAGAGGTCTGCAAGCTCAGGCGAGCAGGTGGAGCACGCATGGAGGAACACCTGAATAGGCACTGAGGGTTTGGAGTTACCTCCAAAAGCTAAGGAGAAGCAGTGATCTGAAAATCCAGCCCTCTAGCTGTCTAACCCTAGCAGTGCACTAAACCATGTAAATTTGCTCCAGCAACTGCTAGAGGATAATGGTCCCAATCTTCTGCTGGACCCACTTGCTAAAAACAGAAGTATTCCTTTCTTTAATGCTGATAGGGAAACCACTGAAGGAGGGTGGTGTATGCACTAGCTGAGCAAAAGAGCCATCACAGACCAAGGAGATCACAAGAGCCCAGAAATGGAGGTGATGCACGATGAGGCTAAGGGGGATGCAGCATATCCCCACATTGCGTTTGCTCAGATCAGTGCAGGGAAAAAAAGCTGATGAGAAAATTCATCAAGTAAAACATACTGGTTTACTCCTCCAGAAGAAATACTCAGTGCCAGCAGCATTATAGGCTAGTGAACTTCCTTCTCTCAGAGGAGGTAGAGCTGGTAAAATGGGTTCCCCTGATCACCTGTGGGAAAGTATCACACCCTAATGAAAACTAGTGCTATTTATCCCCTAGCCTGTGGTAAGTATCAACAGGAGAATCCAAGATAAACACACATGATTTTCTTTTTGCTCAATCTCTCCTGTGCACTTGCATCAACGCAGCAAGTGCCAGCCTGTGAGCACCACCACATAGAGCAGCAGATCCCACCTCTGAAACCAACAGGCCTGGGTTTGGTCAGGAAGAATGGAAAATGGGGTTTGCACGAGGGCTGATGAGAGGACCCTGAAAGCCACATAGTGTTCACTCGATGGCCTGCGTCATGTCACCACTCCGTCTCTGTGGCACACAGCTACAGAAATGACAGTGTTGCTCGTGAACAGCCAACAGTTTAACACCACAACGATAAGCCACATGTGCCCGTTTGCTTATAAAGAGAAATCTCAAAAACAGGGAATTGTAAAATATTGCTTGAAGTTTGCTACGTAAGAGATTTTAATTTCTTTCTGCTTTTTTGTTTTGGGGGGGTGTGGGGGGGGAGGTAGGATATCCTCTATCTGTTTAGGTAACATATGACAGTAAGAAACGTTTACAGAATACAAATCCTGAATCAAGACCTCACATATCACCTAAGAAACTTTATGTTTTGTTCCTGACAAGACAGGCCCAAATCCCAAATGATTGTGGTTGATTGACCTGCAAACTTTCCCTCATGCAGGGGAACTTCTCGCACAGTCCTGCTTTCACTGCACCTTTCCTTTCCCATCCTACATCTGCTGTGACCAGTCTGACCAGCACCCACCTGGGAAGGCTGCATAGCTTCAGAAGAGATCCAGCAATACCTTCGTCGCTTGTCAACTTTTCCTCCCAAATCCTGTGAAAGGAGACGTGAGAAAATTCTCAAAAGCCACAATTTGCTATAATCAATTAAAATTTAATTTGCAGATAGTTCAAACTCACCCAATTTAATTTTGAGTGACACTAAAGCTCAGCAAATCTCTGCTTGGAAACTTGCAGTGCCTTCCCCATTCAGGCACTGTTGGGACGATATGAAATCCAGAAAGCATACAAGTTGCAAAGGCAGCTTGCTCAAATTAATCTTACCCTCCCTTACTAAGCTCCTCTGGAAAAAACACTAACTCATTTCAGGTTTGAGTATTCTGAATCTAAAACAGCTCTTATCTTAACTTGCCTATGTGAGATTTACAAATGAGAAAAGAACAAATAAGGAGTAATTTAAATTTTAATTTAAACCCCCTCCATTTTCTTATCCCTTATCAAACTGCCAGCATTTTTCCTGCTAACAATGAGCCGAGTGTCATGGGCACAGCACAGCCCCCTACCACAAACCAAGTAATCTCTTTCATCTAAAACCCTGATCCCTTTAATAAACAAAATACGAAAAGGCAGTCAAAATTACGCTCTGGCTTTATGAAAGAAGCAGGGAAATCCTCAGAGCACAATCCCCTACTTGTTATTTTCACAGCCCACGTGACCCAAAGTCATTCTGAAGGATAAAAAGACAGAGGCTGCCACCAGATCTCTGCCATGATTTTTCCACAGTTCCCAGCCTTAGCCCATCTGTTATACAGCGGCCACATGAATGGCATGTGTCAAGAGAGTCATCACTGTGCAAACTGCCCAAAGAAATCAACCAGCCAACTTCCTTTTGCTTCCATGGCTTCAGCAATTGTTGCTGAGCCGGCCACCATATGGTGAATAATTAGTTTTTCGACCCCACTCTAGAAAAATGTTCGCTCCATTGCCAGGCATTAGCAATATGTGTGTTAATGAAGAGCAGATGATGAATGCCTATACATTAACAAAAGTTGGGATTTTCTGGCAGCAAGCTGCACTCACCGTAAGAATCCTGATGACTCTTAAGGCACTGAGTGATGGACGGTGGCAAGTCATGGCTGAAAAGTACAGTTCAACCAAATTTCTCCATTTCTCAAACACTAAAGCAACTTTGCAGCAAACCTGCTCCTGATCCTCTTGTCTTGCCACACCCTTTCTTAAAATGATGAATTCAACCCATGTAAAAGATTGGCAATGTAGAGCTCTCAAACAGACGTCTTCTGTTCTCGGGCAATTGAGGTGCATTGTGTAAATAACTGGGATGCAGGTTCCTCCACACTTCTCTTTGTCTGACTGCTTGATGCATATGAATTTATACTGAATACCTGCAGTGTGCAAGCCCCTTGAAGAGTCAGACCCAGACCTCTGAGCAAACACTAACCTCCAAGGACCAAGGCTGGTAAATATGTCTGATCGTTCCATCAAATGGTCTTAAAAGCTCAGCTAAGACCTCTAAGCACATTTCACTCACTGAAGTGAATATTTTTTCTAGACTTCTAATTAAAAAGAGATCTTACCTACATTCCTCTACAGGATGAAATATCCCCGTATTGTGTTGACATCCTGAACTGGTGATCACGTTCAGGAAAGCTGATGATTCTAGCTATTGCCTATCATTAATAAAGTCCCAAATGTACCCCAAAACCATTTTAAAAATAAAAGCAATTAGTTACAAACAGATCTGTAAGTCATAAAGTACAGCTGTTGAGAACTACAATAACTCTGGCATATATATTGTGTGTAGTACAGAAACGCACATTTTAATAGGCATTGCAATTCTAACACAGTAGGCAAAAACAACTCTTCAGAAGATAGGGGATAACACAGGCAGCCAAGACACCTTAGTTTCCTTCACATAGGATCAGTGGGGAAAGGCACAGAGCAAACCCAGGTGTGCAGCCTGATCCCCATTCAGATCCTGTCACTGTCACTGCCAAACCTTGGGTGCATCGTTCAACCTCTCTGCATCACATGGCCTGGCTGGACCACGGTACCGATGGTGCCCAGCTCCCTCCCCAAAGCATCTTCTCAGCCATACAAGCAACCCAGGAGCAAGCAGAAGTCAGTTGGTCCACAAAGACTAGCTGTGCACAGGTCTGAACTCACTTTCTGGATTTGACTAGAGGCAGGTCTTGAAATCTGTATCTGCATTTGTTATATCATGCCTTAAGCCTGTCCACTAGGCAGGCAGGTTTTTTCCAGTACTACCCTAAATTTTGGACACAGCTAACGTTCATGGGCAGTGCCGATGGCTTTTGTTTTTCTTACGTTTTTATGAACAGATAGCAGTTGCAAATTTAGGTCCTTTTGGAGCAGTCCCAGGCAGTGATTGTTCCATTTAATTTGTGTGAGAGTGTCAAATGGAGAAATTATCATCTGACAGCTGAATGCTCCACTAAATCTTGTTGATAAGAGTTGTTAATTTACCCTGTTTAGTTCAAATAGTGGTAGTGCCTATGGAGAAGTGGATTTCACCTGCACAGACCAAGGCACCTTTTTCCTTTCTAGTATTATTTTTATTCTCTTTTCTTCATTACTTGCAGGAGTTTAAAGAATTAGAAAGGTGATTTAACTGATACTATAATTCCCTTGGTAGCACCTCACTATAGCAAACATTCATATATTTTAGATATGGCCAGCTGCTTTCACTGGACCTTTTTGAGTGTTTTGGACCTTCTTCAGGGACATGGACCTTCTGGGAACAGTATTTTAATTTTGATTAACAGGTAGCAATGTCATAGAAAGAACACAGAGTAGAACTATGTCAACACAGCAAGAAGTGGAGTGCCAGGACTCAAGTATGAAGCTCTGGTCCAGTTTCCAGGCCAAGCTTGAGATCAAGGTTAGTAACTCCAAGATGCAGTTTCATGACTCACAAACTTGCAGGCAAAGCTGTTTAAGACATTCCTGTCCTCTGTGCTGACCTGTGCTACTGCCTCCAAACTGCTTCCACCACACTCTCAGCTGTTCCATGTCAAAGAAATAACTTTAAAAAACCAAAATACCTTGGAACTCCACCCCAGTCAGTAATTAGCTGGGCCACAAGTTGTTTTATGGAAATTACCAGTGTTCAAAATAAAGGTGAGCTGTGCCAATTGGACAAAGCATTAGGCAGTTATTAAACTCTTTACATTAGTAGGATTTTTTATATACACAAAATATATTGTAAAATACATCAACAGCTGTCTTTCAGTATTCCAGGGTCTGAGAACTTTTGTATTTTATTTAAATAAATGTCTGATTCTTTGTGATCAAATTGATGCCATTCGTACCCATGCCACTACCTAATTCCCTAATTATATACTTAAATAAGTAAATAAATTTCCATTTTAAAATACAGATTATGATTAAAAGAAGGTGAATCTTCAAGAAGTTTATGATCCACCAGCTTTGATTGTGGTTGAGAGAGTATTTCAAATCAAATTCTTCCCTTCTTCAGCCATCAGTATGCTTCCCAGGGTTGCAAGATTTTAAACAACACAAGGAAAGTTTTTAGCCTTTTTTAAATTGTTTAAGGAGAGACATCCATCACCTTGCGGATATCACATTTGCTGGCTGTGACTGGTCACAATGGATATTTCAGTGTCCCTAACAAGCTAGTCTATTTAACTCTTCACTTCGTGACACGGCCAGTTTTCCAGCACAAGTAAAACAATAGACTATACTATCTGCCCACTGTCATAGAAATCTTTCTAAATATTTAACCACCTAAAGCATCCAGCCCGGAGACCAGCTACAACAGCTAACCCTATTTTACTGAACAATAAACCATGTTTTCCTGTATTACACTCAAATTTTCAATCCATTCCTGAAGAATGAATATTTGTATAATTTTTTTACCGCGCTGGAAAATCACAAGGCGGACCAGGTGCTTTCACCTCTCTGTGCGAAGAGGGCTCTCCATGGCTGACAAGGTACATGTGAAATTACAGGGGCTTGGAGAAGGCCACAGAAAAGCTCTTAAATAGAAATTGAAATTATTGGCGTCGTTTATCTTAGGAGAAAACAGCAGATATGATGTAAGTGCATACAACAACAGATGGCCTAAAACTTGGGAGCTTTTATGAATGCTGGCTCAATAACTACAGGAACAAGGGGACAGTCAGTTGAAAAGTGTCTCCAGTTACTATAGTGCAAATGTAATGAAATTTTTCTAAATAGTGGCCTTGGAAAACACTTTAGATGCTACAAACAGCCTGGGATGTATCACCTTGCATATCACCAGTAATAGGAAAGAGAAAAGTCAGTCACTTCAATGACAAGCAGTGTCTTGAGATGGTGGTCTCAATAACACCTGTGGAACTGAAAGGTGAAGGGTTTGTAGGCATGAGGATATCAGGTAAAAATAACATGTTTGCCCAAATGGAACCACAGCTCCAATTTTCTCCTGCAGGATCTTTACTTTTATTGATGATAATCCATACAGGATGAACATGTCTTGATTCTAAGAGGCCAAGAAACCATATGGCAGTGATATCTGGAAAAGATAAATCTTATTTGCTAAATAATTAAATTCAAAATCAGTGTCCCACCATGAACATGGAACCTTTCATGCTATTTTATTGTCACTGTTCAGGTAGAACTAGAATTTAAATAATGGGTGCCTGGAAAATTTATGAATGTGATCCTTGTGAAAAGAATAGAAGGAGGAACAATTAAGTACCTTTATTATCTCTACAGAAAAAAAAAAAATTAAATCTGAATTTTAAAAAGAATAGCATATACCCAGAATAAAACAAAAAACAGCTAGAGTATTTATAATGATGTAAAAGTTAAAAATATTCTCAGAATAATTGTATAAACTACAAAATCATTGTGCAATCTAAAAAGCTTAACTGTTTTCCAAAGATCAGAGAGATGGAATTAAGTTATCTTTAAAACCTGCATTGAAAACCTGTGGAATATCTTTTTTCAGCTAGTCTGTGAAAAAAAGACCCTCCATTTCAAAAAGAATATCTTTAAAAGTCATTATGTAGTTGAATGATCTTAAAAGGCCACATAGAGATAGACAAGGAAAATTCCTGACATGTATTTTAATGGCACTGGTGCAGTGGCATTTATAATAATGTTCAAGATAAGCAGCAAGAATGTATATCATTATTTTAATTCTTTTTTGTTTATCTCTCTTTATTCTAGTAGTTAAAGAATGCATCTGTCTAAAAGATACAAATTTTCTGAAGTATTTGTCTTTAAAACACTGAAATATTTGTCTAAATAAAGGTCTTTGAAGCAAAAGGGCTAATACCTTTGCCCAGATGAATCCAAATTTTGCCAAAGAGGGCTATGCTGGCGACCTGCCAGGAGCTTTAAGGCTGAAGCTAATTTGCATGAAATGGAGAAAATTGCAGCTGCCCTCAGAATTAATATGGAGACACAGACAGCCCCAATTGAGACAGAACATTGCACAATGGGATTTGTGAATACAAACATGCCGCACTTCCTTATTTCAGATGAAAGTAGCTATAGGCGACAAAGTAAGTCTCCATGAAAGCTACTTGGATACCTTTCCCCCACCTTTCAGGTCCCATGACCTCATTTCATATCCAGGTGGGGGCTGTCTCTAGACCACAAATGGAAATGAAAGTTGATTCCAGAAGACAACCACTTTCAGAAAAAGTGCTTGAGCATAGGATTTAATCCCATTCAAATACTCTCCTGGAGAAGAATACAGCTCAACACGTCCTTAAAAGCACTTAAAAATTCCCTAATCAGGGCCTCCAAAACTCCTCCTAGTTATTCCCTGTTGTCACCATCAACACGTGGTGATATGGCTCAGGGCCACATGAATCACTGAAGCTGGATGCAGGATGCTTGCACGTCTGCTCTGAACAACTCTTGAAAAATTGCATCAGCTTATTATTAGTTTGATCAAACTGACAGTATTTCATGCTCTTCATATAAAATAACCTCTTACTGTTGTTTCCAACATTTCTACAAGATATCTAACTGCTGTGTTTGCTTAATTTCTCAGTTTAATAACTTAAGTACTATTGTTACGACTTGCAATGGAGAAAAGACATACTGCGTTTGGTCTTCATCATACTCCTCATCCTACACAATGTTGGGCTGACTCTCAGAAGTACAAAAACCTGCTTAATGACTGATGCTGGAAGATGCACACAAACAAGAACATCACAAGAAGTTAAATGCACAAAGATAATCTCAGATGCTGAGCAGAAGGACACAGGCTGCAATTCTCAGTAACCAGGACTGGCATTATCAGCCAGTTCTATTTATTGTCACTTTGATCTTGCTATATCCCTTCAAGAGGAAGGATGGGTTGGTTCCTTACTCCTGTAACACACATTGTCTCAGAACAAAGTCCCAGAAAAATCGCACTCTTCCCTTTCTTTTCTGGCTGTAGCAATTAGCTTCTGCACTATTCGTTATTGCACTGGAAACAATCACTGCTCCAGTAAGAGAGGCCATTTACAGTACAGTCAGTTGTTCACTTTTTGGCATGTATTACAGAGGGTGTGAGGCTTCTCCTTTATTAAAGGAACACTCATCTTACCTGTGACTTAGATTAAGGCTCTTTACTCTCCTCTCTCTTCCTCTCTTTTTTCCATATCCCAATCTGCAATAGCTTTAATCCAGCCCAAACCAGATACCCAAATCTTGCTGTACCTTGCAAGAGTCATTGCTACTTTTCTGTAATTTCAGGACTCGTACAATGATGAAGGACAAGGCAGCCATGTAGGGTCCCTGGGCAGAGACAGGTACTCCTGCTTCTAAGGTAGACAGCTAAAGCAGAGAGCAGGGATCACATGAGAAGGTGCTTATCTTTCTCTCCTGTTTATAAAAAGAGTTTGGACAAAAAGATTAGTTTGGATTAGTTGCCTGACTTCTAGATAGCTGCAGTCCAGGGAGAAAAAATAACACATTAATCTAGAGAAATTAATGGAACAAGACAGAGCAACTACTGATTTCTGTTATCCTGTTTTCATGTGGGATTCCCCTAGGAATAGGCACATACCCACACTGGTGTCCCCACACTATACGGCATTCTGTAAGTGGTGGGTGCAATATGACAGTCATCCAGCACTGTAGCAATGTATGCGTAAATGGGACGCTGCAGTAGCATGCCAGGACAGGATATCTCTCTACAGATGTGCAGCTTCTTGGTTTTTTTCTCCCCTTGCTGGACTGGTGTTTCTGGTGTGTCTTCTGCTGAGTGGAGCTGCGTGCCAGGACAGCTCCAGCGTACACGGGAGCTCTCCCTCTGCTGACCCACCAAGTGCCCTGTGCTCTGGAGCAGCTCCCTCTCCACCACTAAATGCTGCACAAATCCTCCACAGCCCCTCACTCTAAGCAGATTTTTCTCTATCCTTTCCTTTCTTACCTTTCCTGTCACTTCGGCCTTCTTCATTCCACCATGAGGGGCTCCTTAGGAGAATTTTACTCAAGCCTTTCTTTCATTACCAGGAAACTTGGGGTCTCTCCAGACTCACCACATGGTCAGCGGTCTACCTGTCATCCCATTCTCTCCTTCCTGCTTGCAGAATAGATTTGTGCTTCACACCAAATCTTACAAGATTCCCTGAAGACATGGGACCTAGCAGTCCTTCCAAAAACTTCTGCTGGCAGGCCCAAAATCACCACATATCAGACCTTTGGTTGAATGACGAGAACAGCCTTGTAAGGCATATCTGCTCCTCTCCTCCCATCTCAGCTCTCCCTCCTGAGCCCAACTGGTATGCAGTCTTTAAACCACAATTTCATCCATCCCATGTACTAGAAACATGTGTTATGCTCCCAAGATTTATGAGGAAGGCTAAAAGCAACTGATATTAAACTAATAGTCCTAATAATAAAAAGTTGGGGGCTGGTTTACTTTTTGAGCTTTCAATTTGCATTTGGACTGCATATTCAAGTTTAGTTCTGCTAGGAAGTCACTTCCTAGCAGAAGTTTTCTAAAGGTTGATCCTTTTTAAAACCTGCATTTATAAAAGGAAAACCATGTTTCTCCCACATCACTTGCTTCCAAATATACATCAGAAATTTGTCCGTAGTTCTTTTAACCAGAGTAAAAAGCACGTATTATGTTAACGTTTCATTTACAAGCAATCAGGATAGCCAGAGCAAACCTTGATTCTAATCATTATGTACAAAATCTGCAGACTGTACAGCATACATACACTACAAGTGCACAATAACCTCCAGGTTAACTGCTTTGACCAGCAGACAAAATCCCTGCAGTACACAAAAACAAATCTAAAATTCAGAATGCAATACGTCTGAGACTGAGGAAATAATTTGGAAGTCTGTGGAGCCAGCTTAAACTGACTACCATTCCAATTTTGGGAGATGAGATTGACCTAAGCTGGTTTATACTGTTCCTTCTGAGCACATTAAAATTTAACTTCAGGCAACAACAACAAAGAAAAATACTGTAAGAATGCACTGGGGCAATGATTTTGCTATTGTCCCTTTCAGCTACAGGGATGCGTCAAATTAGTATTAAAAAAATTGAAAAAAAATTATCTCACCACTCCCCTGCCAGCCCACCTAGAAATGTCTTTGATATATTAGAATAAAACCTTTATGTGTTCTTTATATGAACTAACTTACTAAATGGTAAACACACAGCAGTTCTGAAACATGTCTCTAGTCAGATGTTGAAATATGGATTTAGAACCTAACACAAGGCAGTCACAGTTAAGAAAATAACTTTATTTAGACACCAGGTTTTAAAAGAAGCCCTAGTTCTCCAAAACATTCAACCTTGGATTTATGAGGCTTTGCCTGACGAGAGGCAGAATGCCTACCCCGTTACTGGTGGGAAATGTGACAACAGTATTAAGAGAAACACTTTTAAATGCATCTGTACAGGATCAGAGGAGCTCAGATGTCACTTATTCCATCTCCTGCTCCAAGGCAGGATCAGCTTTACTTCTGCTAGTCCTGACAGATTTCTATCAAAGCTATTCTGAGAAATGATGAGCACTCTAAGTATATATCCTTGCCATTAAAAAAAAAAAAGTCCAAACTAAATCTGAGGCTGTAGTTTAAAAGTACTATCTCTTGCCCTATCAGTCATGGACAGGGAGAAAAAAATTACTCCCTTCTTCTTTGCAACAGCCTTTCATATTCTTGAAGACTCTTCCCTGATTTGCCGAGACTCTTACCATCCCTTCTGCTCCAACATAGGTACTACATTTTTCCTGCAGCCTGCTACCGAAGGCGACAAAACACTCCAGCAATCAGGGCTGAGAAGAACAGACAAGCTCTGCCCTGTGTCTGCTAGGGTATGCCACATTTCTTAAGTCATCATCTCCACCACCGCAAATTGTAGCTGTTCACCTGGCTGAACAGCTATGTAGTCAGTTTTGCACCCAGTCTATTCTAGAGTAACCTAGACTATAACTCTCTAGTTGCTTAGAAGAGTGTCACATCAGGTGGTCTCTAAAGCCTTAATAAGCTCAAAGTGTAGGAAGTCTAACACTTCTCATTTAGCAATAGAGAGGAATATACATGCTTCTTTTATCATACTTCCTTCCCCCAAGTGTTTGCATTTGCTTTTGCCTTGGTGGATGAGAAATACGTTTGAACAAGGAAACATTACAGGAAAATGGGTAGGTGTTTGCAGTACCTAGCAGTCATTGCTCCCACTTTAGGCAACTATAATTCTACAGTTGTTGCTCATATTGGCAGTAGTACTAGTATATATTCAGATATCTTACGTGATTCCCTTGCAACATATCACATATGTCAGTAGCCTTACTGTATTATCAGGGACATTGCTTCTCCCTTCACCACAGGATTTTGGCCAGCACCTAAGAGATAAAAGGAAGATCTAAGAAGCTTTATAGTGGATACTTGCATGACACCAGTCTGTAGGGGAAAATGTTTCTACATTCATCATTAATGAATGGCACTTACCACAGAGTGAAAGAGCTTGTACCCCACATATTTAAAATTCTGTTTATTGAGCAATTCTTCCCATGTCATTACCCTTTTTTCTTTCAGAATTTCTATGGAAAATTATGCTGCACAACCCTGGAATCACTTATTGCCAATACATAATAGTCCCAAACAATATTTTAACACTTTTGACTACAAAACACAATAGCAGAAGGAGGTGCTTAGCACAATAAAACTGCAGAACAAAGTGCCACAATTTCTGCAATACATGGTAGAAAAATTAATATTATGTAGTATGAATCAATTACACAACATGATTCATAGGAGAATTTCTAAAACTCAAACAATAAAGCAGGCTATAAAAAAGGGAATCCTAGGCAAAGCAGATACATTATGAAAGTAAAAGAGGAGCTCACTGCAGGACATCCTGCTGCTTGAAATTGACCTTATCAGTCTCGAAGAAATTCCTTTTCAGAGTAGCATTTGAAAAGAAAAAGTCAGGTCACTGATGGTGTAATGCTACAGTCAATCAAGTACCAGTCTCTGGCAGAGGGGAGGAAAGTTGGTCTTAGCACACAGAGAGAAAAGGAGTCTGAAGACCTGTATCCCGTGAAGGTCAGGGGACACGGGAGGACTGAAATCAGTGGGGCTGACCCTGGAGCATTCTGTAAGTGGTGGGTGCAATATGACAGTCATCCAGCACTGTAGCAATGCATGTGTAAATGGGATGCTGCAGTAGCATGCCAGGACAGGCACGGGTAGGAAGGTAGGAACAGAAAGAATTTAGGAAACCTAAGAAACAAAGAGGAATATAACAAGAAAGATGTTCCCCTGGCCATGTAACAAAATGTTCATCTCCATAAGGGTATAGAAACTCACTTTTTGAGAAACTTACTGTGCTGGACTAATTTGTTATGGCACCTACATGCTTTATAACAGATCTTCATCCATAGAGTAGATAACTTAGTGTCCAGAAGGCCTATGATAGATGATATGAGTTCACATGCATGCTAAGTTACTGTAACAGACCATTCCACTGTAATTTGTTAGGTTCAGTGTAACCCAGGTGTCCTGAAAGGTGGAACGGCTGTGAGACTGCACTAACAGATAAAGGCAAGAATCTCTAATTACAGTGGAAAAACAATGAACACAGGAACAGTTATAGGGTCTCCTTGTATGTATATAAAACCTACGTATGCAAAGTTGTAAGCAGAATATTTTAGAAAGCCTTCAAGTGATTTTTTATTAGGACTCTTTTTATTACTGTATGCCCAACCCTATGAGTGAAAAACATAAATGCATCAAAAAAACTTCAAGTACATTCTACTCATTAAAAAGAAGTGATTTTGCATCTTTGACGTTATCTCCCTTAGGGTCATCCAGGGACCCTAATGTGTCCTGTCTGAAACATTTAAAGCTTCAATTTTAGCTCTCCTAAACCCTGAGATTTCAGGCCTTTAACCTAGCTATAACACAAGATTATTACTACTCATCCTACATCTTGCACTGATGAAAATAAGTGGGGGCCTACAGCAGAGGAAGGGGTTAGACTTACATTTACGAGGCAGAAAAGAACACCTTTTGGAAAGCAGACGTCGGAAAAAACACATAGAGAAGGAATCAGTGCACAGAGAGGGAGTTGAACAGTCAGGTGCCAGACGCTGGCAGCTTATGTTGTGGCTTCACAAAGGCTAACATTAGCGTACGTTTTCATGTGTGAGTATATATTAATGAAAAGTATGAGTCTGTACCTCCTGACTCCCTCCTGCATATGAAAAAGTTGCTAGAGTTAAGGGTTTCGCTGAAGCTGACCCCTGCCCACCAGCTCCACTCTCCAGCCAGTGACTGAAATGATACACAAAAGTGTTTGCTCCACAAAAGCAGCCAGATGAGAGTGTTCCACATGTGCTGCCTGCCACACTCTTTGCAGAACTAAACAAAAACACAATGAAAAAAAAAGCATGGGTTTTAAACTCAGTGTATTTCAGGAAGACAGGAACACTAGCACAAGGCTTAGTACACAGACAAATCTGCAGTGCATGATCCATGGGGAAAAATTCAAGAAGCATACCTTATAGAAGGAGAGGTTTATAGAATTCCCAGTGCCTATGGTACTCTTATAAATGCTCCATCTTTTGTTCCTGCAGGGCTCCAAAGAATAATAAAAGAAAATACAAAGCAGAGGAGGCACCACTGAGTGAGTGCAACAGTGTTTTATTAATCCATGTGATTAATCCAGCATGCTGAGGAAGATTCTTTACAGAATCAAAACGTTCGTGTTTTTGATCCACATGGATTAAGGGAACACTGTGGCATTCGCTCAGTGGTGCCGCCTCTGCTTTGTGTTTTGGTTTTATTCTTTGGAGTCCAGCAGCAACAAAAGAGGGAGCATTTATATGAGTACAGCAGCATGGGGACTTGGATAACCTCCCCTCCCTTCCTGAAGGATGCTGCATGAATGTTTCTGAGGACTATGTCTCTTGTTTGTGTCTACAGCCTGCCCTCCAGAAACCAAACCACTACCAAATAATAGAAGGCTGTTTCTGCCAAATCCTGAATGACAGTCGTGCTGCTGAGTGGGCTTTCTATAAATCAGGCACATACCTGTGTGAAGTAACCAGACAATAATTAGAAACACTGGCTACATTCAAAATTTATGTTGGAGGGGAGGAAAAAAAACCACACATAATTCAGCAGGTTTCTTTTTGGCAAAGCAAAGGATTCAGGCATCATACATGGGATCTGACAAAATACTTAAGTCTATGCTTAGGGTTAAAGCCAAACCCAGACTTAACTGCTTTGCATTTAACTTTTTACGTGCTCAAATGCTTTGCTGTACAGAGCCTGAATTTCCCTTTGTTTGAACTGAGAGTGACTGCAACAGCAAGTTTCCCTGTAACTAAACTGGTTTTAAAAGCCAGAGGACAACCTTTCAGCCTAACTGACAAAAAATTCAGGATCTGATTTCCAGTGAGCCATTCCACTCACATTCAGAGGACCACTTGTTTGCTAAGCATGCAAGAGTTTATAAACTCTATCTAGTACTGTAGCAGCTCATTTCCTATGGCAGTGTCTAAATTTTGCCTTGCCATGCTCAAAAGCCATCAGTAGTCTCTACCTCTATTTCTGAATTTTACCTACAGGCTTCCTTGCATCCTCTGCTTCTCTTCTGCCTCTTGGATCTACCTTCTCCCTACTACTTCCTAGTCTTGCTGGTTTTACTCAAGGTGAACTTTTTCTTGGGAAATTAGCTGACTTTCATCTTTCCTGGATGAAAGGAAAAGAAACACATACTAACAAATACAAAGGCTAACCTGACCAGCCCAAACCGAGAAGAGCAATTCTGTTCATTCAGCTCTAAATAATAATAATGCATAAATGTCAGGCACACATGACTACAAGAAATGCTGTGCCTTTGGGTGATTTCTGGTGAAAGGGAGGAAGGCAGCTCGGACAGGGAGTGACCAGGTCTAAGCTAGCGGAAAGGAGCAGCAACTGATCTGAAGCTCTGTAACTTCCTACAATGCCTCTGTGGTTGTGCAGCATCTTCAGCCTCCTCTGTGCTTCACAGCTGTAATAAGAGAGTACCTGAACACGTCCCCAGTCCTTGGGTTGCCAGCCCCACACCACCACAGCTCTGCCTGGGCAGGCAGCCCCGGGGAGGGATGTTCAGAGGGATGCGAGGGCACAGCACAGGAGGTTTTGGACTTTTCAAAGACTTTAGCTGCCTAATCTTTCTCTAACCTCATACTTTTTTTTTTTTTTTTTTTAAATCATACATTTGGCAAAGTTCAGGGCTCTGGCAAAAGGCAAATCCTGCATAGAGGCATAAATCCTGCTTGACAACTAGGCCCTGCTCCCAGGGAGCACCACTGTTTCTCAAGGAAACCTTCTAAATCTTCCCACATTAGCTAAGTAAAGTTATTCTCCTCAAGACTCTTCTCAGAAGCAGCATCACTGTTGCAGCTGAAACTGTTAGAAAGAAAATATTCTGCCTGAGGCTGACAGCAAATACAGAAAAATTAAACCCGAGTCATTAAAATTTGGCAATATGTCCTTGTTGCCTTCAATCACTGATAATAGCATGCAACTTTAAGAGTAGGATGTCCATACTTTATAATAATGAATAAAGATTAAAAATTGCAGCAACAATATCCAATAATCAATACATCAATAAAATATTTTTGCTCTTATTCTAGGAACTACAACTTACTTACCAACTCAACATAGGGTGAAGTTAGTCCATGTATAAATTTGAAACACACTCAGAATGTTCAACTTGTCTATTTTCCCAATATTCTTTTTGATGCCCGTGAATCAACTATTTTTCATGTCTGTTTATGTCAATATTCTCTATTTCAGACATTCAACTTGCAACCTATACACAGATACAACCTGAGAACACTTAAATACATTATGAATTAATGCCAAACAATCTTGCAACCTAACACAAAGAACATATTTTGATTTTGCCCCATATATTGCTGGAAATTATATGCCTAGGTCACACTTGCTCTGTCACTTTCAAAATACATTTCAGAAAATTCTCACATCTCTAAGTCTAGAAGACAACAATTCGGAAAAGTTCCCCACCCCACCCCCTTCTCAGCATATCTTTTCAAACACCTATTGCTAAGGATTTGAGGCAGTTCCTAAATTTGAGCTTCTTATCAAGACTCCCTGTGATGAATCTCTGCCCCCTCTTAGCAATAATTTGAGGTAAACTGTAGCCCTTAGTCTATTGGGAAAAATTTCCAAAGCACTTGGCATTTGGCTTCACACCAATTCTCCTTTGAAGCTGGAGACTATACAGAAAATGTCTTGCTCCCCACTGAGCAAACATTTGACCCTAGACTACCGGGAAGGAACAAACTAGACCTTCTGTTTTTCAGGGTAAGCTAAAACGTTACACAGTCCCTCCTGCTGAGTCCTAACAACTCAAGGCAATATTCTTAAGTAGGTTCAGCATGCCGAGGTGTCGTCATGGCTCTTTCCAAGAAACAGAATATGGTATTCATAGAAATCAGTAAGACATATTCCTGCTGCACTTCCATCCCACCTTGAAAAAAGTAGAATTTTGTGTCACAGCCATACAGAAACACAGAAAAGAGAAACCACAATGAAAGGTTTCTTCACCTACAGACTGCAACATGGCAGGGGAGAAAGGCCAAAATTCCCACCTGCAAAAATTATCTTAGAGATGACTGTCTGGAAGAGATCAATAAATGCACAGTATTATCCAAAAGTGGGAAGGTGGATGTAGAAAAGTATAAGGTGCTGAGGATGACGTAGCTGTTGGGACAGTTGGCCTGGGGGAAATACAGCAGCCTCCTCACTCTTGAGAACTCTTTAAACAGAGATTGGACTGCTCTGCTCCAATGCTACTGCCATCCACCAGGTGACCTCTTCTGGACTATGAGGAAGATTAAGCCAGGTAATTGACATAGTTCTTAGCATGAAAAAAAGTACTGGTATGTTCAGGCAAATTACAACCATCATTACTGGAAAAGACAAGGGCAGCAAGAAAGTAATGCAATAAGCAATATATGATGCCTTTATGCTAATAATAAGCAAGAAAGAGGAATTCACTGCCATATATTTTTTTACCCATTTACAATTGTTGAAAATTAAAAATTTACCATAAAGTGGTCTGGTTCTACTGTATGTCTATGTCACAAGATGATGCTACCACATGCAATACAAGAATAATTTTATTGTACAAGTATAGTTATAGCAAATAACTCCTCTCCACTTTGAGCCCTATTAGACACTAAACACTGAATGTTTTTGCATACAATATGTGTTCATGCACCCACACTACCAGTACACATCTGAACTTCTCTTTGATATTCCATTTTCTTCTTAAAAACAGTCAGACAGCAAGCTTCAAAATTATAACACTGACAACTCCAACACCCTAAGCCTCCCTTGATTGAAAACACAGATTTATTGCCTAGATTTTCACACGTATTCTTCTGAGAAGGGGAACACCCCTCCAGGTTTGACTCCCCTGTTTAGCTGGAAGGCCAGCTCCAGGGAGCTCGGTGCCGAGCCCAGGACCATACAACATCCTCAAAGGTGCTGCAAGTCTGGGGCCTGGCAGAGAAGGCTCCTCCTCTGTGAGTGCTGTGTAGCGTGAAACACCAGTGAGATTCCACACATCTCTGTGCATGTTGCATGAGATACTGTCCTATTACCCCAGAGAAACAGCACTGAAGGGGAGATGTAGGATATATTTTCCAGCACAATCGGTCTTTTTTAAATTCCAGGCATATGAAGATGAAGAGTTTATAAAGAGAAGGAGATATATAGATATATATATATATTGCTTTGATACAGTTTGAAATTTAGACAGGTTTTTCCATTCATCTTCACTCCTTGTTTTCTCTCAAACAAGTAACTTCATTTTTGTTTTTTAATGTGGGCTTTTTAAGGGTAAGCAGCAGAAGCTGGGCAAGACAAGGCCCGCAGACTCCCCGGAGCTACACAGAGACCAATTAAACACCACAGCATGACAACTACTGGAGAATCTGTTTTGGTTTATGCAGAACTAATGTTTGTCAGATGCACAGTAACTGGCATGTCAGCCCTCCTGTGCCAGCCACAGCTCTCATCGAGTCCTTCCCAGCTTCAGGAGCCAGGTGAGCATTTGTGACCTTGGCCAGTCCCCCGTGCACACCAGCCTGGCCCTCTGCCTCCCCTCGCATCCCTCCGAGCTGCTCAACCCACTGGCTGTCAAGAGAAGCATCTATGACTGAAAGAAATTTCTTGCCTATATTATGCATGGCAGCTCTACAGTAGTCACCCTGGGCACTTAACCCCAATCTCCTGGATAAGTCAGCGAACCCCATGAAAAGCTAAGGGAGAAGGTTTGGGCAGCATCAGGGGGTTAGGCTCCTGGGGACTTAGTGGGAAGAAGTAGCTCAGTGGGAGACGTCCCTCCACCAGACCCCAAAGCCAAGCCCTGGTCTTTGAGCCAGGCTCGGGACTTGGGAGCTCCTGGGGGACTGAACACGCTCCCTTAGCACCCTTCTCTGTGGGCTCTCATTCTCTGTGCATAATATGTCCAAAAACATTTCCACCCTTTAGTTGCATACAGACTCCCTCTTCCCCTCTGGATTCCCAAATCCTAAAATCCTGGCAAAGAAGACAAAAGAAAAGTGAGTGCAGCAAAAAGCAGCAAAGGGGCTGACTTTGGAACTCTTACTACTCTCCACCACTCCATTTTTTTCATCAAAGTATAAGTAGCACTCATAGTTTCTGACATGTTTGAGAGCATTCCACAGGATCAAGGTAGAGGATACAAAGTAGAGGTTTATGCTCCTGCATAACTGAAACCCATCAACAGAAGTTAAAGTGCGGCACTGTAAACAGCATCTGCCTAATAAACCGTGGAAGAAGAGGGAGAAGAGCAAAGCCAAAAAGTGAAATGAACGATAATTTCCTTTCCATGAGTAAGTACATTTCCATTTCACCAAACTGGCCTGCAAACTTCATAGCATCCCTATAGCCATCTCTAGGATCTGTTTTCAATTTTTTATACTCCCCAACTATGAATTAAAAAATTACAGATGAAAGGCTCAGTGCAGGAAAAGGTAGCATGAGAATTTATCACAATGGATTAAACTCTCCTTTCATAATGTGGAGTGAAAAGAGGTGGAGGGGGAAAAATCAATGCAAAACAGAGATCTGAGTCTTTCCAGTAAAACGCAATCTCAAAAAGTAAACCATTATTACTGGGAAACTGTTTCTGAGATTTCTTAATTGTATTATTCATTACAAATGTTTCCTTGGGGGCAAAAGTTTATTTCCCCAAGTAGTGCCTAGACCTGTATTTCAGCACTTCTCTGTACCGTGGGTTTGATGCATCCTCCGCTGGCCTTTGCTGCAATCCCTGCCAGGAGAACTGCGCTCTTGCAAACCGTGACGAGGCAGTGGTCCAGGGGTCTCACCCTACTAGAGAAAAAATACTGGTTTTACCGTTGTTATTAAGCATATTTATTATATCCCAACAAATACTTTTAAAGAAGAGAATGACTGCAAGCACCTCTCAGATCTAACCATTCAGCTGATTTCGGTTTGATTTTTTTTGCATAATAAATGAACAGACCGGGACTGTAGGACATGGAGGGTTAAGTGTGACTCATTGTAGAGAACGTGCCCTTTTCAATAATACCCCTCTTTTGATTAACTAAAAGCAAGGCCTTATATATTATACACAATCCTCTTTTTAAACAAGGCAAACTCCCATACCACAAAGATACTGGAACAGTAAATATTGATTTTCTTGGCTGATGGTACACCTCATGCCACACAGCCCACTCAAGCATCTGCTTGTTACCACAAGCTATTCCCTTTGTCAAGGAAGAAAGAAAAGTGGCGTTATGTGCTATCGGTTGTGGATTGCAAATATTTAAAAGAAATAAATTTCTCAGAATGAAAGGTACCTTCTTTTGATTAAAAAAAAGAACCAACATAACTATTTACTTTAGGCCTATACCCACTCCTAGCACCTGTACTTTGCAATTGATGGCTTGCCAAGAACACTGCGGTTTTCTTCCTGGCTTTTCTGTTAAATAACTATTTATTATGCACAAAATATCTGTTGAAGATGTACAGTATTTTACTAGAAAAGGAAGATAGCTTGCAAATGCTGCAGAAAACTCCAGCTATTAAGGTTTGTATGTATGACGGTACATTAACAAGTGCTACATACATATATATATGCTAAGAGACAAAAAGCATTCACTAAATAAATTATTTATGTACTCTTACTCTTCTGGTTTTGTGGTAGATTTAAAATTATATTTTGCTAAAGTTACGTCTTACCACAACAGTAACTATGGAAGCAGATTTGCAATTATATCAGAGTGGAATAAGAGAGATCAGGTAGCGTAAAATAACCTTTCTGGTGTTTTGCAGAGAATAAAAGTTATCACTGCAAATTAAAAGTTGTATTCAGTGAAGAAAAAGGGGCTTCCAATCCTCTAAACAAATAAAAAGAACCAAATACAATGATTTCCCCAGCTATATATATAAAAAATAAAAAAGTTTCTACTGTGTTAAGTGTTCAGAAACAAGAAGCCAGTAGATACAAAGGATTAGGAAAAAAGGCAAATCAAAATCTCAAATGTATGGAAAGGCAGAAACAGGCATTCTCCAAATGCATCTTAAAAAGTCTTACACGCAAAGAGCAAGGCTAGAGAACAATGTGTCATTGCTTGCCCTAAACTATGGTATAGGGCTTCCTATGGGTCTCCTTTTCTGCTTTATTAATAGGATAAAAGAATCATAATTCAATTACTTAACGATTTATTACAAAATACTTTGCCCACACAAGATTTTTCAGCATGTGAACACCATACTATTAGACTATCTACTATTACAGGCCTAGCATTTCAGATTTCATTAGTAAATAAAGCCAGGTTTATTTGTAATAAAGTTAAGCCCTTCCAACCACTGACCATGGAAACCAGATTTTGAAATAATTCAGATTTGTGTTTCTGTTCTTTCTAATTAAGGGTAATATCGGGAAGGACAGACAGTGGGTAGCATTGTTCAAGCACCATGGATTTAAGCAAGAAAATCTGATTATCAGCTCATGTCAGAAGCCAAGCGATAATGCAGCTTAGCATTCGTTTGGGCTTTTTCTTTAGCCAAAAGATAATTACTGTTCGTTAAGTCTTACGTAAGTGTATCTAATATCTGTGGTCCTAAAATTATGAATAGTAAAAGCACACAACAGGCAAAGAAGAGTTATTGTATTTACTATTTACTTGGCCTGTTCCATCATGATAATTTCATTAGCCAGGAAAGTTAAACTTAATGTCAAACTGGCATTTCTTAAAGGCCAAAAAGTTAAACATCAACTCTCATGCAACTGACACCAGAAGTTACTTTTTTTTTTTTATGAAGACACAAAGGCCATATTAGAATGACATCGAGCCCATCGCTGCAGGATTTGCTCTTTGGGCTGAGTGTCCGCGGGGTGCCCAAAGCCCTCTGCTCCTGCTGAAGTCAGCCCAGTTAACTTTTAAGTGTTGGAGCCCTCTGACAAAATGGTAATGTTTCATCACAAAAACTGGTGCTTTTCTGGGTATCTCATCACTGACGTGATGCGTCAAATGAGCTCTGTGCCCTGATAACTTCTCATCGTATAACATAGTGGAAGGAGCTGAACTCATACTCACCATCTTCCACAGGCTGGAAGGTACTGGGGGGAAGGAAAAGCCCCTTGGGCAGGAGGGGCAGGCAGCATGGTTGTTGCAGGCAGCACCAGCACTGCAGGCAGCAGGGCACCCTGGGGAGGGAGCTGGGAGCCATGCCATCACTGCTGGGGTCCCACAACATGCACGTAGCAGGGGTCTGTCTTTGACAGAAACCTTGGGAAATTAAGCAGCAGGGTGCGTATTCAGCTGCCTAAATAAGGAGGCTCAGCTTCCTAAAATCCCTAAGATATAAACCAAGAGAGAGAGACATCTCTGGCAGAGGATTCAGAGCAGGGACCTGACTTGGACATTTGAAATTGCAGCAGCTCCCCTAAAATGACCGTCTGCTGAGCACCTCGTGAGCATGAGCCCCTGGAGCTTCAGGGGTGACCTTTGTGCCCTAGCAGCAGCAAGGCCCTACCTACCCCACTGGGAGAAAACAGGCCAGCTACCAATGCTGAGTTCTGTAGGAATACACTCTTTAAGTCTCCAAATTGCCCTGAAAAACTAAAGGCAATTCAGCAAAATGTTAGCCCAGATCTGCCAAGCCCCAAGCCCCAGCCACCTGGCAAACCAGGCAGTAGGTCCCTTGGACAAAGTCATTGCTGACCACCTGTATTTATCCCCAAACCCCTTCTTTAACTCAAATACAGCCTTTAAACCAGTTGGCATTTACACAGCCACCTCCACATGCAAATTCTGTATAGTGCTTTATGCTAGCTGAAAGGCTTGGTTAGGCACGATGTATGCTAGAGGTGAAAAGCGAGCCAACCACAAGTGCAGAGCAAAGAAGTTCCCCGATGAAAGCATTTGACACCCATATTAACAACGAGAAGTCCTTAGCAGCTAGGGGACATTTCTAAAACGCAGAGAGCCTACATTGTTCTATTTACTTCATTTTACTTCTGGCAGGGGCAGACCAGGGAGAGACCCTATCCCAAAGAAAACTACAGTCTTACACCCTCGTCCTTAGGGGATTTGCACTGAACTCATTGAAAGCGAAAGGGACTGATTGCTGAGTAGGATAACACTTGCTCAGGTTGTCTGTCATGCTAAAAGGCAGGAGAGATGAGTCTGACAGACAAACAATATGAGTGGACACAGGGCCTCTGGCTCTGCCCGGCGCCTGATTCAGTATATACAGTCACACCTGCTCAAAGTTGCAATTCGGCTCACTAAGCATTACCCTTGAAATAATAAACAAATTTGCCCAATGAAAGCAAAGCACAAGCAAGATGGAAGATTTCTATACCTGTCAAGCATGCTGAGAACTAATTTGAACAAGGTGATCAATGAGAAATGAAAAAACAAATTCAGCTTATTTGGCCCAGCAGGTGCAATAATTCTATCCTCCCTGTTAATGATATGTAACAGCAATTAGGAGACAAAGTAAATAAAGGATAAGAAATACTAAAGTTGCCCATAAAGTAAGTCACTTTAAAAAGACACCATTTTCATGAAGATTAGAATATCGTGCAGGGAAAACAAAATTCTCAGGCAAAGAGAAACACAGGTGTAAATCATGAAACTCCATCTTAGGTTTACTTTTTATATGTGCATTTTATGGCTGACAGGGATCATTAGGATCACTTACAATGACTTTCGCCACAAGGCAGGGCATAGATTTGGCACCTTTAAAGCAAGTCACAGTGGCAATTGCTAATGCAAAAATCCTTTTGCCTCTCAGAAGAGAAATCATGGGATTTGTAACCATAGGTTTCTTTCATGTAGAGGGTGGTTCTTTGGAAACAAAGAAAGTGAAGCAGCACAGAACCAGATGAATATTAAATATTAGTTGGAGAAATGAAGCCACCAGAGTAGCAACGGGATGGGAAGACATGGCTGAACTGCCGTCTCTCTAGAGGCACCTACCTCTCCTCCATCAACAGGCAGCAAAACCTCTCCTGGAAGAACTGTCAGGCTGCAGCATTAACACCATACTCACCCAGGATGTTGAAACTGGTCTTCCACAATAAAACAGAACAAAAAACTAAATACAGGTGTCCTGAATCACCTCATAACGCTTCAGCCTGTCTGCCACAGACAAAGAGGAAACAGCCAGGTGTGCTACACTGCTGTTCAAAGGAAGCTCAGTGCTGGCACTGCTGCATTATGGAATGGCTCCAAACAGCCTATTCGGGCTACACGAGTGCCCGCTACACCTCCATACAAAATCTGCTGCTTCAGAAGGCAAAATAGTTCATTTGGGCTTCTTTTGGACACTAGATAAAAATCTGCTGAGAGAAAGAAAAAAAGCAGCACATCTTTTTAACCCGAAGTTTATTTTTAAAGGCTCTATTAACCTATATTAATTAAAACCTGGTAGCTAAATAATAATAATTATGAGAAGACAAACTGCGATGACCAAGGAGACCACTGCTAATGGTAAAGGTTAGCTCATAGACATGAAGGTTTTCAAGCACCTCTTCCCAGAAAGCATGACCTGGAGATAAATGGGAGTTTTCCCATTCAAGGAGGTGGTTGGGCAGAAGTTCGCAGTACTCTTTGGTCCTGAAGATTCCCAACTTCTGACACATAAAGCTCTGAAGAGGTGGCTCTTTCCCCCCAGTGTTCTCCAGCATGGATGAAGACCCCCTCAGAGGTAATGGACGCAGTTAAGCCCAGTGTGGGCCAAGCAGGGTAGGCATCACCTGTGGGGCCATGCTGGCCCTCTTCGTGGCCCTGGTAGCCACCTCCTGGCAGCAGCACCCCCCAGAGTGTGGAATCATACAGCAGGACCAAGCTGTACTTTTCATTACCCTGATACCCAGAAACATTTTATGGGTCTAAAGCCCACCTGGGGATATCAGTTTCTTGCTATCTAAAATTGTAACACACCTCATTACCTTCACTATCTTCATATAAAGTTATACTACCATTAAAAAGCTCACCCTTATTAATTAAAAAATACTTGCTCCAAAAATTGACAAAACATGTTTTTTCTTTCTCTTGCAAATACTCATGACTATATAGTGCCTTATTGTTTTCCCTCCTTGAATAGATGTCTTTAAAAAGCGCAAATAAAGAGAATTAAATGCTGTGTCAAACTGCTGGTATCGCATGTTTAAACACCTGCTTCCCTTCATCAGTCCTTCATAACATTGTTAAACGATAATTATACATTCTGATGAGTAACGAATCAAAATACTGTAATCTATCTTGAAAGGGGTATTGCTAATATTAGACATAAGGCATTAATGGGATATTTAGACTGTTCTTGTGATAGAAAACATATCTTTGTATATAGAGAAAGAAAAACACCAGGAGAACTTACTGCATTTTTCTCTCTACAGCTGGCATCATACAAAACATGGTTTACAACTCCTTTACAACTTTTGGATTTTATATACAAAAAGAGGGATTTGGGACTATTTTTGTGTCTTGGTCTGAATCATATATTGCAGTTAGTTTCACAATTTTTGCTACATTAACAGTGGGTGTGCTAAGCACTGCCTCCCCTATGTCCTTGCCTCCTAGCACTGCCCTCCCACACTTGGTCCTGCACTGTAAGCTCTGGAGGCAGCAGCCATGGTCCAGCCCCAGCATCATTCCAGAGCAGGATGAGAAGACAAGGGCAATGTGCTGCCTGCAGGAGAGTGATGGTCCCATGTTTCCACCCATCCGTTTAGCTCATGGCCACAACTGCTCTGTCCAAGGACACAAGGATTCAGGGCAATCAACATAGCTGCTCCAGTAAAAGCTGAATTGCCCTTCCTCTTCTACTCAAGGTTTCATTTTCTAGCAGCTTTTTAAAAAAAAAAATTAAAAATCACCACAGATTCATTTCTTCATGCTTTGTCTGAGCTTGATAAGTTGTATAGTTCCTAGGGGACAAGGGAGTCCCTTTCAAAATGGTAAATGAAAAATAGGCAAACGTTTTACTGCTATTTGCCAATGTCCTTTAATTTCAAGGATCTGGGGGTTGTTCTGTAGTTCTTAATAAAAATAATGCAAAACCAAACTCCAGAATTCTGTGATAAAAACATGTGAACCACTAGCAGGGCAGCACTTTGCAGGCTGGCTGCCTTTCAGATCACAGCCAAAATAATTCGCTCCAGAGCACAACCGCGAATGGGAGTGCCTCCAGGGACCTGCCTGGTAGGTGAATTTAAGTCACTTATACCTGGAGGGAAGATTACGCAGTTCTGCCGCTGTGCCTCTTCCTCCCCTCACACCTTATAATATATAATAGCCTCACACAATCCTAAACTGCAATTTCATATCATTTGATCTTTAGAGGTGTGATTTTCCCTTGAACAGAAGCTTTCCATAGAGAGTAAACAAGCCAACCACGAACTCGTCACTCCAGAGCCACGCCAGCAATGTGCCGTTGTCTCATTCAGCAGTGTGTCTTAATCAACACACCTTAACCCGACATAGCTGCTTCACTGTTCAGAAAGTAACCTTGGCTCCTGGTTTTATGTTTCATTCACACAAATTTAAGATGCCGAACCTAGTGCGCCAATGCACTTATGCATAATTAATCATGTTGGCTTCAGCAATCAGACAGCACTGATGGTATTTTCAAAACTTCCACTTAATTTCAAAGGAAGTGGTGTTAAGCCAACAATAGGCATTTTCTTTAAATGCCACCCTATCTGAGTTTGACTAAAACCATAGGAAGCAATTTAAAAAGCTGAGCCCATAGGAATTTAAGCAGGCAACACAACAGGCCTAATTAAGCTTGTCATTTACAGAGGTGTAAATCTAGAGTCACTCCTCAGAAGTCAGCAAAATTACACCAGGTCCCAGCTGAATCCTGAGTACTTTCACCTTGGAAAGCAGACTTCTAGACCACTGAACTCTCTTAGGGTGTGGACAACCAGGTCGTTCTTCATATCCTTTCCAGCTGTTTGCAAAACAAAATGATACAAGCAGAAGTAAAGGTTGGTCTTTGCATACAAAAAACATGCAAAATCAAAAGTCATGGAAACTTTTCTCACTTAACTGGGTAATCAAATCAAAAGGCTAATTGCAGTATAAGCATTCCTATGTTAAGTATTGATACTAAAAGATCAGCATTGCACTTTTCCTATTATTTTTAATTTTGCAATACCTACAGCAGTTTGATTTCCATTTTTTAAAACAATAATGTAATCGCTAGGATATTTTATGTTTAAATGCTTCCCTATCTGCAACACTGATACAAATAATATCAAAATTATGTCAATTGTATTATTAAATAAACAGTTTCTCACATAGCTTTTGAGTGAAAGGTAACTTGTAAAATTGCTCAAGAAGCAAAATAGCATAGATCGCCAACATACTTTCTTCCTCCAACATAACATATTCCAATAGGAAGTAATATCCTTTAAGGGATAAATTATTTAAGGCAGAGACCAGAGATTTTTTGGTTCATGTATATTGGCCCTTTCTTGAGGCTCCTCCATAACACTGATACTATCTCGTAACAAAAAAGAGACATCACAGAAGAGCAACAAGTCTTAGTTCTGTTCCTACTAAAATCAATGTGGTTTATATCAGAAGTAGAGGATATGCCAGAGTCATAATTACTGGAAAATATCCAGTCATCCCAGTATAACATTGCTATAAATCTTGACAAATACCATGCAACTTTCCATATGCCAATGACTTAGGAAAAAAAAAGAATGTTTTGGTATTGTTCACTTATTTACTTATTTATTCAGCTGAATTTCCATATTTCTTTTGCTATTTCACCAGCAGAAATTTCAGCATTCCCATGGAGGTTGCAGACAATCAGAGGAGTAATAGCAGTGAGAAACAGCACACAACAAATTCTCCCCTCTGCTACCTGCAGTCATCAGGAAAACACAAGTAAAAAAAAAAAGTGCTAACAGCCTCTATATTGTGTAGTTATGCAATACATAATGTTAATTACTTAATCAGAAATACATTGCTTTAGTCCCATGTAGATGTATAACCCTAAGAATGATGTAGCAAAAGATTGGTCTACACTACACAGCTCTACCTGCCTAATAACAGTGGCCAGGAGTCTCAGAAATCAGTAACATTCTCTAACTAGCACAAATGCACTCATAAAATATTTCCTATACACTAACTTACAGCAGCCATACAGTTATTTGATAAAGCTGTCCTGAAGCTGTTCAAGTTGGCATTTAAATCTGCAAGCAGACCCCCTCCGTTCGCTGGCAGACCTCGTGTCTCCACTAGAGGGTATTACCAGTATATCTATATTGCCTGAAGCACACCAGCACCACCAGCCTCCCCTCTTCCCTTCCCTGGGTCAGAATTTGCACCAAAACCTGCAGGTTTTGCCCATCAGGGACCAGCAGTCTCCCCGCAGCTCTGCAGTCAGAGTGACATTCCCGAGCTGCTGCGTTAGGGAGAAATGCACTGAGAGCCTGCACGCTCCTGCATACCTTGGCCAGCGAGAAATTATTTTGTTCTAGGTGCCGTTAGAGAGCCAGGACTGAAATCATCAAGGTAGCCCTGCAGACCTCTGCGCGCACCTGCTGCTGAGTCTAGCAGTACATCACACACCTCAAGGCTGTAAGACTGTGGACTTTACTTTTGTGTGTCCCAACATCTGGAAGAGAAGAGGAAAACGATGTGTCTTGCTTTAAGAGCCATTTTTAGCAGAGGAAAATGCAATGTGAAGAAGCCGCCACAAACACTTGGATTATTTGTACTGCAGAGGAAAAAAGCGTATCATGACAGAAAGGCAAGTGGGGAATCTTCCATATGTTGGCCAAATAAAAGCATGAGCCCATTGGAATAGCGATTTGGATTCATATAGGCAAATGTTGACTAGATAATTCCTTAGGGTAAACTTTATCAGTTCCTCTCCTTTATTCTCCCTCCCAGACAGATTGTCATCATTGTGACCATGATTTTTATATCTCTATAGCTTGAGGGTCAAGAACAACCAAGATCTATCATGCACAACATTGCACACTGAACAAGTGACAGTTCCTGCCCCAAAACCCTCACAGCCTAAATAGACAACACAGGCAGGGAGAAAGGTCCCTGGCCAAGCTGAAAGAACACCAAAGCCAAAACGCCAGGAACAACTACTGCCTCAGCACTGTCATAAGTAACATTAACAGTGACATTTGCAAAAGGTAGTGGAATAGCATCTTACGTGATGTTTCATCAGCTGCTCCACCAGCTTTATTTTCTGACTGCCTCTGCCCTAAAAACCTCATGGCTGAAGAAGTGCAGAAGGTGAATACAGCTTGGGACTGGCACGAGAAAAGAGAAAGAAAATAAGAAAATGGGGTAACTGTAGCCCTAATCCTGCCTCTGCCTTCTACAGTGTTGGGACACTTCATTGGACTACTTTCTGTGGCAGCCTAAGTCTTTTGGGTTACACGCAATCTTAGAAAGGTTAGATGTTGTCCTTGAGTGAGCTGCATGTTAAAGCTGAACAAAAGAAAGGAGAAAGACATTGGGTCTCACTTTCCAGCTCACACAGACTTGAATAAATAAAAGCCAGCCAACAAACTGGCTTTTATTATTAGCACTGTTTTTAATTATATCATTATGCATAGTCAGTGGATAATAATCAGCAAACTTATCTTGGCACCATTACTAAATATTGCTTCTAAGTGTGACAACCTTAAACATCTCCAGCCACAGCAAAGTCGCAATACTCATCCTCAGGGTAAAATATCACTCCTAAATTTAGCAACAAGCTGCATTGATCTATATTAAAGCAAATACACCCACTTGATGAGTAAAAAAGGATTTTAAAGTAACAGTATAGTGGATGTACATCACTCAAAGTCACCTTAAATTTTCTTCATTTAGTAGGTAAAAAAGGACATGAGCTGCAATGAAAACAAGGTCTAGCAGCTCTTCTGAAACACACTAATTCTCTATTCATCCAGGAGAAGGACATTAAAGGGTGTATTTCTCTATTAAAAACACCCTGGTAAATTCAAGCAAATGCTGCAGTTGACCACATCAGAGAGCATGGTCGAATTGAGCACTATTTTCTAAAACTAATGCTCAAAGTGCTGTCAGTTGTCACACAATATGTTATCAGTCATGAGTACATACGTATCTAAGGTACAGCATGTTGTCTTCCACAGGCAGACAGATGCAGGCTAAATCCTTTCTGTGCCAGAATAGCACAGGGAAAAAAAAATGTGGACAGAGTGTGTGGCCTGAGTTTGAAGAGTGTAGTGGTCACCACTGAAGGCTGACTCCCCTAACCATTCATTGTAAATAGGAAGGAAATTAGGACAATTAGAACAGTTAAAATGTAAATGACAGAAATAGCTGAAACCCTTTTTTTTCCCCAGTTCCTACTTGTTTAAACAAAGCCCTAACAAGCTACAATCAGAGAGGTCTGCAATGGATCCATGGCAACGGAAAGCCCTGGCCTATGGCTACCATCTTCCCCAGCACACTGACATTAATTTACCAGATATACATGTACACATTGCAGGAAAAATCACCAGGCTCAAGCTTCATTCACTGAAAAGGGGGATCATTAGCAAATGAAAGAAAAATATAACAGGTCAGCAATTTCCTTGATGAACTCATCTATTTATTTTTATTTGAAAGAGAAAGATTAAATTATTCTTGTAATTTTTGTGCTTTGTACCTCTAGTGAAGAGAAAATTGCACCTATAAAGCTGATTTTGATTCTTATACAGCAGATGAATAATAAAATCAATGCTTCAGCATCTATGTATTCCTGAAATATTCTTCACAGAGTCATCTGAATAGCACATTAAATGCAAAAGGTGATAGTACTAGAAATAGTGCTAAAGATTACAACAAAGGGGGGTTTATTTGTTGTTGTTTTGTGTTGCTTTATAATCCTTGTGTCTGGAAAAGGGGTTATTTAATCAGTCAGAAGATCAAGAGCTATCCAACAGCATGAGAACCCTTGCTCCAAGCTTGATCAGAACAGAAATTCCTAAGAACTACCTGAGAAATGAAGTATACACAAAAAATAAGCAAAAACAACTCCCATGGTTATGATGGGAATTTTGGATATGCTGTATACTACTGATGTGGCAATAGCACTTATTAAAAAATTGGTTAACTCTGTGGGTGGAAAAGGGAGGTCTAGGATGGCATTTCCTGTTGGATGTGTGCTTGCTGTCAGCTTGTAGGTCTGGCTCATCTGGCAGAGATGAGCTGTGCTATTCCATGAGTTCCCTGCGCTATGTACCAAGCTGTCCCATAGTCCAGGACTTCCACGTGCCTTGATATCTCACCCTTACCTATCCCCATCAACCCTTACACACAGCTGCCAGCAACAATACTGAGTTACCAAGCATGTCTGATGTCTACGGTCTACAGGTTACACTTTTTGCTACTGGAGATCTTTCTCCTCCTTGCAGAAGAATGAGAGGGTCAAAAACAAAAGACATCCCTATTCGCTTGCAGGATGGTTGTCAGTGAAGAGCCCTGAACAGCCAAACAACTCTCTGTGAAAGGAGGACTGGTGCCAGCAGAGAGCACACAAAGCCACACCAAAAGCAACACAGCGATTGTGAGACTGTATATACAGCACAGCAGTAAACGTCTCAACACATGCTCCAACTCTATTCACATGGACTGTGTAATAAAGGGACAGCTTGCAATGTATTTAAAAAGGATTTTATTTTTATTCTGGTATTGCAGACTGAGCACATCACTTCTAGAAGATACTTCAAAAGGAGATTTCAAAGGTATAACAGATCTAAGGAAACTCTCAGGTGGCACAACAGAAATTTTAGAATCACAGAATCATGGAATCAGTTAGGTTGGAAAAGACCTTTAAGACCATCAAGTCCGACGGTTAACCTCACACTGCCAAGTCCACCACTAAACCATGTCCCTAAATACCACATCTACATGTCTTTTAAATACCTCCAGGGATGGTGACTCCACCACTTCCCTGGGCAGCCTGTTCCAATGTCTGACAACCCTTTCAGTAAAGAAATTTTTCCGAATACCCAACCTAACCCCCCCCTGCCACAAATTGAGGCCATTTCCTCTCATCTTATCACTAGTTACTTGATAGAAGAGACCAGCACCCACCTCACTACAACCTCCTTTCAGGTAGTTATGGAGAGAGATAAGGTCTCCCCTGAGCCTCCTTTTCTCCAGNCTCACCAGTGCTGAGTACAGGGGGACGATCACTTCCCTGGTCCTGCTGGCCACACTATTTCTGATACAGGCCAGGATGCCATTGGCCTTCTTGGCCGCCTGGGCACACTGCTGGCTCGTATTCAGCCAGCTGTCGACCAGCACCCCCAGGTCCTTTTCTGCCAGGCAGCTTTCCAGCCACTCTTCCCCAAGCCTGTAGCGTTGCATGGGGTTGTTGTGACCGAAGTGCAGGACCCAGCACTTGGCCTTGTTGAACCTCACACAATTGGCCTTGGCCCAATGATCCAGCCTGTCCAGATCCCTCTGCAGAGCCTTCCTACCCTGAAGCAGATTTTGTTTTCTGCAAACTTACTGAGGGTGCACTCAATCCCCTCATCCGGATCATTGATGAAGATGTTAAACAGAACCAGCCCCAATACTGAGCCCTGAGGAACACAACTTGTGACCAGCCGCCAGCTGGATTTAACCCGTATTTCAGTCTTGCCTCATGCAGGTTTGGAGTATGGCAGGGTTATCTGCCATTACCAGATTTCCTCAGCTGGCTTCTCAGCTCTGTACATGTCACACTAGTAAACAGTTTCTGAAATCAAATACTTGGCTGATAATTTACTAGAAATTAAATCATATAGGGCTAGACACCATTTAAACCCAGACTGCCTGAACTGTGATTTCCACTCCCCTAGTCCAATGGAAAGAAGATATGAGATTCCTCCATCTTATATTGGCTGACATTCTTGACCTACTCAAAATAATCATAAGTAAGTAAAATCAGATACCTAAGACTTAACTATTATTCTCATAGTATGTTAAAGCCCTATGTCAGTATTAATTGCTCACCTCTCACTTTTCAGGCCAAAACCAGGAACCCATCATACACATGTACTAAAGCCACCCACAAAAGGCTTGCGTAGAGGTACCACAATGCTCTTCCATATTGCGTCTAGCAACCATTTCAGCTGTCTTTGCCTAAGGAGCATCCCCAGTACATGCCTACATTTGGGCACTTGCATTAAAGTTCAGTTGTGCAAAGTGCTGAGCAGACAGAGAGGGGTTGATGAAATCTGGGATGTCAGTAGAAATGATTCAGAAAAATCCCACAGCACATATTCGACTTTCAACAAATGAGATATACCCTTGGGAATCATTCTGACCATAAGCACTGTTAATTGCTCCTGCTAGAGATCAAAAAACATACGTAACACACACTTAGCTGTTACGCTGATATAGAACCCTAATTCTGATCATGGTTACTACCAACATCTGAGAGCAGATAATGTCTTCTGATGCAGCACTGCCACTTAAATACTTTCATTAAATAATAAATACAATTTACTGTCTTTCATTGCAAAAATTCTCTCATCTTATTTCACTTTGTAATTTGTTTGACAGGAACATTATAAAGAGTCAATTACATTTTAACTGTATTGTGTTTCTTTTTTAAAAAAATTATCTGCAATGTCTGACAAACAGCAGTCCGCACAGTCACTCTGGGGACCCTTTTTCACACCATTTATAATTAGGGTGAATGTGTTCTTTCAAGGTTTAGTTACCAATAAGGAGTAATTTATTTATAACTGTAGAGAGCCATTGTGCTTGGGGTGTCCAGAAGGACCATGTTCATCACCATTATTGTTCAATATGTTTGTGAAGTCCCTTAAAGGTCTAATAAGGCAAAACAGGAAGGCTGTTCAGGGATATCAATGCAAACAATACCAGATATTTTGCTTCCTGAGCCCTCAGAAGAGCTATAGCTCCAGCTCAACTGCTCCTAGGATCTCCAGGCCTTCATGTTACTATGGCAGAAGCAATAGCAAACAAAGATGAGCCAAAGCTTTATAAAACAAAATATGAACTATAGCCTAGTTGTTATGGACATATAACTTCAAATAGCCAAATATTTTTGGTAAGCAGAGCCTTATAAAGCAAGACAAGACATATTATTCAATGTTACTTATCTCTAAATATCTGCAAAAAGACACTACACATGTATGCACATACACACATTTGCATTTGGATAATCTAGCATTACCACAATTACTGAACCCTTCTAAACAAAAATACAACATTTTAAAACATTTCACTGTAGCCAACATCTAGGAATTGCTTCATCCATTGAAATGCAGCCACAACCGGGGCGGGAGATACCAACTGTGCTAATGAATTAACATAACGTACAACAGTTACAGAGACCCGGAGTTAAAAGGCACTACCTCTGGTAGAGACAAAAGAATGTTGTTAGCTAGAAAGCAATTTGGTCAGAGCAGAGTCTCATATCTGCTCTGGGATAAGTTCAAGTGAAATTTGAACTACAAAAAAAGTCAGGACTCAGTTTCACCTCTGATTCAAAGAAGGTCTTTCCCAAAGCATATTTTCTGAGGGTCTCAGGTCCTAGCCACATTCAGTGCAGAACTGTATTTCTATGCCCAAAACTACCCTAAAGCGGATCACTTCCTAGAAAACCTCCCCACAGCATCAGCTATCAGAGCCCGTGTTGCAGCTGTACAGATGTATTCTTCCAATGCTGCTTTAGAAGTTCACAGGGGCAGATCAGCCTTATGAGGGGAGACTCATGGGGATCTGTGGTCTAAATTACATAAAAACCTGCTCATTCCCATTGACCTGTAACAGCACATGTGTGAAGTAGTACTATCTTGTCAAAGTTTAGCTAGTATAAAACTTATCACTGCTTTCAAATTGAGTGCTCATCTGTCTTGAACCTTAATGGCTTGCAAAACTAAGTGGAAGCATTAGAGTTTACACCACATACTCCCACAATGAGAAATAGGCTATTAATTAGAATTACTGTATGTCTCAGTATGTGCCAGCTACACATATTATTCCTGCGTATTCAAATCTCTCGTGACTGCAGAAAGGCATCTAGGAATGGTCTTTGTCACCTTGACTAGCCTAAAATCGTTTAAGATATTATTCCTGTATAATCAAATCTCTGATGACTGTAGAAAGGCATCTAGGAATGGTCTTTGTCACCTTGACTAGCCTAAAATGGTTTTAAGAACATCAGGAGTCCTCCTAAGTAGATTAGTCACAGACTAAGGAAAAACTAGCAGTTACAGGTTGTCTGTCTTTGTCAAATATCTTTAGGATTCCACCTAAAGAGAAAGCACCTGCAATATGGGAATGGTTGTTGGCTTTTGCAAAGGTTTGACCTCATCATGTTTCAGTTGGCCTAACACACAGGTATGATTTCTTTGTAGAGTAAAGAAGTATTGTAATCAACAAGGGGAAAAAAAACATACTTGAAAGTAACAAGTAGCTCAGATATTCATTACTAGCCATTAACCTGATTTTCTAATGAATACGACATTAGGCATTCATTAACAATCATTTGTGTTTATGTGGAACAGTGGCTGTATAATGAAGGTTGATAAATGCATAGAAATGAAACGAGGGAATTTTGGACACTTGTAAAGCAATTAACTTGTTTGGCATTAATTACATATTGAAAAGCTAAATCAAGTACATTTGGAAAGCCACTAGGACAGAGACACAGACCAAGGGTAGATATAAAGACTAGATATAAAAGAAAAGCTTTATTTCTTTTAAAGAAATACAGCCAGAAGTATGGTATTAATGACAAAGTCCATTTCTAGCAAAAAGAAATCGGATTGCAGCCTGCATGTTAATAAAGAAAAAAGTTAATGAAAAGTGAAACAATGAAGCCAATAAAATAACCCTTCACAGTTGACAATGAAGTGCAAACAGGTGGTGTACTAGAGGGTTAATGTTTTTGTTTCTTAAAGAAAGAGCCATACAAGTGTCCACACACTTGAATGTATGCTAATAAATGAAACCACCTAGCAATTTAGATGCTAGAAATGAGGGAATATGGAAGCTCATTTTACAGTTACCAGCACGCATTCCCTCTAATGAGTTGGTAACCTGATCCTTCCAGGCAGTTTTGACTATGCCATTTCTGCTTGGTGTGGCCCCAGCCCCGAAAACAGATGCTTTCCATACCCTTTGCCTGCACAAAGACACATTAACTCTGAGGGAGGTTACACAGCCTCAGCAAACATCATCCACACATCTCTTGCAAGATTAAGACATACCATATCAAAGATCAGGGAAAAGAAGGAAAGAGAAGACTGAAGAGCAAATAATGGGAAAATTTTTGCTTAGCTGGGATTTGCTAAGGTGGGTCTCTTTTTAACAATGGAGAAGTGGTCTCCCATGGCATATTGTTTTCCTTTCCCCAACCTCTTCCCACACCCCATCTGACTGCTCTCAATGAAGCAGTGCCACTTCACCTCCCATGGCAGCACCCAGGAAAACCCACAAGTGCAGGACCTTCTCCCCTGCTCCTGTCTGCCCCGAGAGCTCACAGGGAGCTCCTGTCCCTGTGAGAAAGGACTGCCAGCAGACCTTGGCTGCCAGACAGGCCATATGGTTTGACCTGGGAAACAAAGGGACATGCTGCAAACTGAGAGCCCCTTGTGCTATGGCAGCAGGTAGCAGCTGATGAGACTTGCCCCTCCGCTGGGACATCAATTCTCCTCTCAGAGAGCTGGACCTTATTCCCTGCCCAAAGCGGTGACCTAGGTGCTGCCAACTCCCAGCTCGTGTCACTGAGTAAAGGAAAGGTCTTCCCTCTGCCTGATGCTAGTGCAGTAAAGCTAAAATTTTAAGTTTCTCTTCATCAGAGACTCATACAGATGCTCACACATCCTGAATTAGATGAAGAGACCTGTCAGTAATGTTTCCTCTTTCAAAGAGATTGAGCAATCACCAAGTACAGAATCCAGCTCCATTTCCAAGTCATTAACAGCCTTTCTCTCCAGTCAAATGTTCTGCCACTGACTCCACTTACAAAATGCCAATATGATCAAACTAAAAAAAGCATACAGAAGATGACTTATATCCAGATATTTCTGCAATTAAAAGAGCTTTACACACTTCAACTGGCAGGTGATATCTAAATTCAATAAATGGGTTTTGTATCCCATACCATAAAACTGCTTATTCTGTCCTGTGTTGCAAGCCCATTTCCACAACAGAAGAATTAAATAAATCTCATCTTGCTCCAATTAATCTTTCTTGGGCTCACAGTCAAGCTTTAGGGGATACATGTTCCATACTGCATGGTTCATATCAAAGACACGGACTACCACAGATAATCACCAACTCCATAGGGAGAATATAACTCTATTTACCTTGGACCAAACTACATATCACTCTCAATGAATAGGAGTAGCCTCATTTAAAACGTGTTTTAAACTTGCTTGGGGTGCTTTTTGTCCACTGCTGTGGGGCTTCAGTGCTAGCTGAGAACTCCAGTGAATCTTCAGAAAGACCCAGCACCACTATAGGAAACCACAAATCCTTAACTAACATATGCTAACTTTTCTCCTCGGAACAAAAGCAGCATCTCTGTTGTCCCCTCAGCAGAAAACACCAATCAAAGACGACTCTTTTCAGGAACAAATGTTAGCCAGGAACTTCAGTTGTGTTTAATTAAGTTCTTCCGAAAGAAACTGCATGCTGTGGCACTGAAAAGGTTATCAGAGGTCAGCTGCCTGCCATGACTTTGTGACCCCCAAAAGGCAAAATAAAAGGTAGTGGCATCCCTGCTGGTAAGATTGGCTTCCGCATTTGTTTCCCTCCCTTTCTGCTTTAATTTAATAGCAATCACCACAATATGGCTGCTTTTCTTCGAACAATAGGATGGGCAGAAGTTAGATTTACAGCACTGCAAGGGGGAAAGCAGGAGAGAGGGGAAGCACACTATGGCTCTTGATCTACAATAGGAACATCACTTTGATACCGATAAATAACTTGCAAACCTACTTAAGATTCATTGCTGTCAAGAGCTGACAGATGTGCGCTTTTTTAAAATTTAGTATTACCTTATGGAGCCTCTCAAACACACCACTGTTAAGTCAAGCAACTGACGTTAAAAATGGAAGATAATTCAGGGTGCAGATCCATGTTGAATATATAATGTATTCTCAATATTTCTCCAAGCCACTATATAGAAAAGCTGTCACTATAGGTGTACAAATCCACATTTAAACCACCGACACAGCAAGCAAAACTATGGAGGAGGTTAAGACAACACTGTCAGGATCCTCCTCTGGGTTACTTTGGTCACAGCAAATGCGTGCTATAGTCCCTGCGATTACCAAAGTGCACAAAAGAGGACAGGATTTGACCTGAAGCATCCAAGGGAAAAGTCTGTGTAATTCCAAAGATTTCAGAACATCTGTTATTACACTGCCACCCTCATAATATGTTTAAAGCACTCCCATCAATATTAATGAGATTGCCTCCCAAATGTAGTTATCCTTTCAGTGACGATAAGGTAAAATGGACCTGTTCAATCTGCAGATTTTGTTTAATCATTTTGCAGTGCAAGAACTTTAGACATTAGGAGCCAGCATTTCTGTTATTGTCTGAGAACATGCATGTTGAGCAGTGGGTTGTTTGGGGGTTTTTTAAACTATTTCCGATTTCTTCAGCTGCAGTCCCTCGTGACTTTGAGTACTTCTTTGTCTCATTCCTGCCCAGCAAAATGCCTTCTGCTGAGTATTTCCATCACAGGAAACTTTTCAGCAGCTTCCTTCAGATCCAGCATGGGATGGCATTCCATGGCCTTGCTGATAGATCCCCCCATTACACAAAATCCTGACCCTATCCAAGTACACGGCAAAACTCTCACTGATTTCAGTGGAGCCAGGACTGCTCCCAGCTTTTTGCTCAAAATCAAGCTCAGCCTCTCTCCTACTCCAATCCTACTAGTCTGCTTCCTAATATGAAAGACTCAACTCTGCTCCCAAAGCCAGGACAGAGGTGGAGAGGCTTGGAACAGGGGCAGTCCCAGCCCAGAGAGGGAGCCTAAGACCACAGTCACCACAAACACCATCCTAGCTGCTAAATCCTGTTTGTTCTTAGCAGTTGAGCCATTCACCAAAACAAAGAGAGATGATTCTACCCCCTTTTATGTCACATTCATTTTGGTTTGAGGAGAGGTCAGGTGATGGGAGGATAATTTGCTGTGATACTGCAAAATCTCCCACTGAAATCAGTACGACTCTAGGTACATTAGGAAGACAATATATTTGTACTGTGAATATTACCTTCATTTCTAACCTCATTAAATACAGAAGATATCTTTTATATTTTCTGAATATCTATGGTATTGAACCTCAGGTCATTACCATGCTAAACAGCACAGACCAGAAAGTTAGATATGTTATGGCAGGGCCCTGGTTTTTTTCTCAGTAATCCCTTTACTGGCAAAGTATTAGTGCTGTTGTTTGCCAGGTGAATTACTCTCTAGAAAATGCAGTTGGTCTTCCAAGAAGGCCTATCTCTGTAGTATACTGATGTGCAAAATTATTATCAATAACTGTATCAATTCCAGGAGCAAACCGAACTTTGCAGTTCAGAAGCATACATTTGAAAGTGAATCACAATTAGAAAACCAGTTCCAAGATTAAAGTTATCAGAGATAAAAAGACACAAACTACTGTTAGTTTTCTGTAGCTGCAATCAATCCTGTTCTTCCCTCTGCTTGAATTTTCTCCTCTGTTGAAACACTGTAGTCATGAGGCTTTAATCAATACACAAAGCAATTACTTTCTAAAATAAAACAACCTTAGGTCAACGAAAGATAATGGCAATCATACAGGCAGTTCTTCATGTCTAAATGCCAGGCTTCTAGTTTCACTTCCAGACAAATCCAAATGACAAGGAGTACAATATTTGTTTTCCCTAGTAACGCACTTGGATACCACAGCATATACTTGCACTGCGTACCGTCTCCTGTGTTTGTCCTCAGCTTGTTCCACATAATTCAGTAAAATACACAGACGAGTGCCACATCTGGATTTGTTACCTAGGCAGCAAATAAACTTAATCTGAAACCTCATAGCAAAACACGCAGTTTGAAATTTTAACTGGTGTGGCAAGTGCCTCATTTATCAAACCTGCAAGGAGAAAAAAATAATACAAGTGATCAACAGCATCTCAGTTAAAATGAAGTTGCACTGGGGATTTTCAACTTTAATTACTTTAATTTTCTAGCTCCTACTTTCATAAAACAATTGAATATTGAAGGGAGCGCTGATATCTATAACACAGCAGCGTGACAACAGACTCCTGGCCCTATTCAGAGAACAAGCTAAAACCATCTTCATGACAGCAATTATTTTACATTAAGAGCACAAAATGCAAATGAGAGTACTTGTGGCTTTACCTACTGTATCAGGTGTTTTTAATAAAAAATACATTTTGGAAAAAAATAAGCAAACAAGGACAGCTCATCTAAGTCAGAAAAAAATACTTAAGAGAAAGACTGATCAGTCCTCCACAACTCTGTACAGTTCAGTCTAGAGGTTAGGAAAACACTTTTCATGTTTTCATGACACTGGATTTGAGGCTATTTTAGAGGTTTACAAACATCTTGGCCTTTGGGACACTTTGAGCCAATAAGTGAGTAAGATCTTCAAGCTCACACTCACCTTGTTTAAAGCAGAGTTCTTTAATATGAATTGCTTCAAAATATTTTTCCGAAACAAGTGACCAAGCTGCCATATTGACCCAATGGTCAGTTTAAGATTTTTCTTGTCCCTCTGAAAACAATGCATCTTTCATCCTGCCTGTAATAGGAAGTCATTTATGCCTTGCATAGCAGATTACTTGGTCTGATTTCTTTGAGAAAGTAAACAGGTGTCTTTGCTGGCACTTCAAAGGATTTCATGAGTTCTTAACCTTCTGCACTGCGACTCAGGACATAATATTCAAAATCTTCAGACAGAGGCATGGTACAGTGGGAAAAATAAATAAAAGCTTACCTGAATATTATCCACACCAATGGCAGCCAAGTGGTTTTTCTCAGGTATTTTCAGCAAGGGTACAAGCTCATCTTGTAAATTATAAACTAAAGGAGGAATGTACACTCTTGAGGTCTGGCAAAAGCTAATAAATGTGATTACAGGCATAACGGCTGGTTGTTTAAAGGATAAATAACAATAAGAAGAAACTAACTTTTTGTAGAAGAACAGATCAAAATTGTCCAGTATATGAAAGTTCAAGACAGAGTTACTGTTTGTGGTTAATAAAGAGGAATGCTTGGAAAATAGACTGTGTACTGGCATTAGTCAGAGGTGCTGGCAGGAAATCATAATTTCTTACCACTCTCAGGCCTTTACACTATCTTTCCAAGAAGAGTAAAGCAACCAGATCTCATTGCCGAGATTATCTAGGATGAACTCAGTCATCCCTGGAGCAGAATTCAAGAGGGTATGGGGAAAAAGGGAGGATTAGGTCTTATTAATAAGGCAGCTTACATCATCTCAGGTCATTTTGCCAAGTGGCAAATTCAACTGTGTAAGGAAGAGATGCAATTGCAGACCCCTCAGCTCTGGTTTTGAACCTGCAAAGGATATGTGCACTCCCATCTGTACCAAGAGTGGTCCCACTGTCCAACCAGCTAAATCCAGGTTAAGCCCATGCGTAAAACCTGGGTATATGTGGGACCCCTGACAACTGCAGCCAAGTTTACTGCAGAAAAGAATATTGATGAGGGCACCAGCTGTATTGATATATTGGTACATACTCAGAGACCAGGAGGAGACACAGCAGGAGGACTCTTCCTTCCTTTCAGACCTCAGCCATGCCTTCCCTTTCCTTTTTTTACCCCAAAGTCTTCCCTGAAGACTCAAAGTCAAACCCAGAGCCCTCCATAAGGGCATGGGTGAGACAGACCAGTACCACAGAGGTCTGCAGATGCCAGTTCCCCATGTGGAAGGAGGAAGCAGAGGAACTGGTGTCTCCCATTGAAGAGCTGCCAGGTTTGTGATGCTGCTCTCTGGCAGGTAAACTGGGTGTGAGGGAGAGACCAGGACCTCAAACATCCAAATTCCTCGACTCCATTAGTCACCAAAACTATGCGAGTTCAGAAGCCATGTCACACCCATCAGCTACATTGCCTGTCACCTGCGACAACTGTGTTCACAAGCTAGCACCCACGGCGTTATGTTTCCGCTAAGTTTTACCCAAATTACAAGCTTTTTTTTCAAACTCTGTTGCTTTAGTGTGTTTGACCCTGAAAACCCTGCCTCAGCAGAACTCCTCCCCACCCGCCAACTGCAGGGCTAGAGAAAACTGACTACATTACCGACAACAGCATTTAAAATTCAAGTGTACTGGAGCAATGTATTTCAGAATAAAACCTTTGAAAAGGTTTATGCTAAATAGTATAAAAATAAGTCAAAAGTGTCTCAGTTTATCATGAAAAGAAGATGAAAAGATTCCACGAAGGGTTTATTTCTTACAATTACAATATAGTGATACTTCATATACTGTACATAATAAACAAATATGCAACTTTTTGAGTGTCAAACCTTGGAACATATATTCTGAAATCCTGGGATGCAAGACAATTGTTACCTGCAGAAGAAGAAACAATAATGACTTATTTAAATCAGCACATTGCTGTCAACCTCAACAGGGCCATGATTCTGTGAGAATCTCATAGAAAACTTTGGTTTGACTATTAACACAAGTGAATCTTGGGGAGAGAGCAGCCCCCGGGCTGTTTCAACTATGCTGTACCATTTGCTAGCTGTGGTCTACGCTGTGGGCTTCAAACCCCTCCTCTATCAAAGGGAAGCTTGAACTGCACTGCCTCCGTTCCCCGCTTGAGAGAGAAAGTCTCTTCTCCCTGAGGGAAGAAAGGTGAATTTCATATGCTTTTTACTTACTATATTCAAGATGCAATCATGTTTAATTATGGGATTAAATAATGTGAAGTATTCTCTAGTAAAACACATCTTACAAACAGCATACATCTACCTTCTTTTCCAGCATGTTCATATTATAATTTTCATTCAAACTAGGGGTTTCTTTTGTCAATGCTTTTTAACAAAAAATAACTGAAATTATGGAATTGCTATTCTTAAATTAAATACAAATTCACAAAGTTTGTTCGGGATGCCTTGTGTAGAACAAAACAAAATACGAGCACCAGCTGAGCAAGATAACATGGAAACTACAAGTGCATACTTACAACAACTTGATTACACTTGCAATGTTAATCACAGGCCATTGCAGGTGGGGGTTTCTGAAATGTTCTGCATTGGCCCAGTTCCCAGTAGGCCAGCACAGGGTGCTCTGTAAGACATGATCAGAGGTCATTAAAGATTATGGAAAGCATTGCCATCACTGGCTGATCCTTTCTCCTGACAGTAAGAGAAGAAAGAATTGAACGGATAAGTGTAGCAAGATCAAGTCACATACCTTCAACTTCACTTATTAGTTCCTAAAATAAATCCTTATCTTTCTATGTGGAAGTAAAATGGTTGTTTCTTATGAAAATTGTAAGTTATAGCCAGAAAGACTGATTGGGATCAATCCAATCCTTCCCATGGATGGTTAATGAGAAGAAAGATGCTTCTCTTCTCATTCCTTCTTACCACCCCCTCCATCCCTTTTACCATGATGGTTTAGGATCAGTTTAACACAAGTTTTGCTATTGAGGATCCTGATCTTCTCACCCTAGCCATAAATGACACAAAAATCTTGAATTTTCTTTTACTGAAATATTTTTATCTGCTTTTTTCTTTATTGTTGATCAGTCTTTTGAACCACCAGGTCCTCCCTGATAACCTGTAGGCACCTTTCTTGCCTTTCCTCAGGATGACTGCAGGGGGTGAGACACCAGGAGCATGAAAAGAAGACTCTACCCCAAAAAAAGATAGGCAAGAACTGTGTGCCCTTTGTAGAGACTCTGAAATGATGGTTGTGCCTTGCTCTCCCAGGTAGGACTGCAGTCTATCTATGAGAACAAGGAGCCTCACCACAGAAACATGTGTTTCACAGAAACCTAGAGCCACAAGGCTTAGCAAGTCCCAGGTGAAATCTGTGCTAAAAACCAAGAAAGCCTAAAGCTAAAATAGGTTTTAAGCCTAAAGCTAAAATATACCTCATGGTGAGAGCAATAGCCAAGTATAAATCACATTCATTTTCTAACACTGAAGCCAACTGAGCAGGATTCAACCTTGTGTTACACAGATTACAACATGGCTATCCTAATCAGTGGCACCTACTCTTCCAAGGTTGTTCTCAATTTTTTTTTTTTAATGAACTTCTGAATTTCATCCTGATAAGTGATAAAAAATTAACATTTTTGATAGCACCCTTCCCCCTTTTTGTTTTTCTTTTCCAAATAGTTTTATATAGCAGCCATTCCTGGGCAGTATTTGTTCAGCTTTTATTCACTTCCTGAAAGTAGAGAGGATGCTTTGGGCTTCTGGTTTTGCTCATAATTTCTCATTGGCAAAGTTTGTTCAAATCCCTTTAAAACCTCTAAACCTATCTGCAAGCCAAAAAGGTACAGCTTCAGAAGGCAAAAGAAATAAATCTCTTTGAAATGCTAATGGAGTGGAACATTTTCTGCTATTTCAAGAAATAATCTAGCCTTTTGGAAAATTTGTAAAGGGTTTGCTCTAATGAAGATATTTTAATTTATGATATGCAATCATAGTTCAGTGAAAACAATATTGTGCTGTCACAGCCTTGTTCCTTGTGCTGTGAAAATAGAAACGCCATTATGAGAGAGAAACTGCTGCTTTTAGGAACACACAATGTTTCACCAGCTTTGTCGAAGACGAACAAAGCACTGAGCTCTGTGTAGATATCTGAAAGGTAGTTTTCTTTTTACAGTGACACTTCAGTTACTTTTCTTTAAGCATTTTTAAAGGGAGAAAAAGCGTCTAGCATGAGTCTGTCAGGAGCTTTGAGGAACCAGAATAAAACTACATACAGACAGTACAACGCTTGGTATTGTACCAGCCGTCACGCGTGTGATTAAAAGCCTACCTAGGGCATCAGGCTGGGTCTGGTAACGGAGAAAAGACACTGTGCCTAAATATTGCTCATCGAACTAAGTTATGGATCTGGGAACATGAAAAAAAAAAAAAAGGCTTCAAAAGAAAAATAAAACAATGCTGCTAAAATAGGCCTGATTATGTGGGTCACTAAGTACTGTGTATTTCCCCTGTAGCATTTCATAGTCGTTACTGTTGCCAGGGGAAGCTTGATCCTCTCATTATGTATGTTTGTCTTTCACATCAGAGCTCCTCTCTTTCTTTCCATGCCCCAGCACTGTAACAGAAATAAAAATAAGGAATGAACCCCCATTATTACCCAAATACCTACAAAGCAGAGGGAGTGACCCTGGCGGGGCGGCGGGTCAGCCCCCTCATCATTGATGCACTTGCTCCAGCGGACCCCTGCCTTTTGTCACAGGGTCAAAGCCAAGACCTCTGCTGAGTGTCCTCAGTGAAGAATTAACAAGTGTGACAATTTGCGGTCCCTCCCCCCCCGGCCCCCGGTCCTGCCTGTGTGAATGCTGTAAATAGAGACATCTGGATGGAGGCCTTTCACTGCAGTAATTGAAAATGAACATGGATCAAGTTCTGGCCTGTTGTATTCATAAATCTTCAGGCTTAATTACATTAAAGGGAAATCTAGGGCCTGGCTCTATGGAAACGGCAGATCCTATCGGAGTCTCAGATCATGAATCTTTAAGATAAGTGTTTTTTCTCTCTTCAGGATAGTTGGATGAGAAATTTTGATCGGGTCTTTCCAGCGTCAGAAATCCGGCAAAGATCTCTAATTGTTCTTTGTGTTTTCCTTTTCCTTCGTACGTGACGCGTTTCCAACGGCGGGAAGCTGTAAGGCTCGGACGTGTGAGGCGTCAGGCTGCCGTCGTACTGGGTGTTTAGGCCATTGATCCCGGAGGGCCACGCGCACCCTCTGTGTGGAAATTCAGGAAAGGGAAAATGCATAGCTAGCTCAGTGTCACAGTTTTCGCATGCACAGAGTCCTTGGTCCTGCTCCCCAGCGAGAGCTGGGACGCGATAAGCAAGTGGAGTCTGCAGTTCTGCTTGCTCCTTTCAAAAAGAAATTGGATTTGGCATTCAGAGGAGGCTCTTTCCACATCTGTCTCTTAAAATCCTAGCTTTTCTTGAAGGAACAAACTGGTATTCTGAAAAATCAATAAACAAACAAACCGGTGACAGAAGGGCAAAAATTTTGGATTTTGAATGAAACTGTCCAGTTGTTAAGTGCTGGTTGTTCTGCAAAAACATCGGCACTTTTGGCAGCATTTTCTCTCTCTGTAACGAGCTTTCATCACAGTTACAGACTCCAGAGCAAGCTTGTACGTGACGCAAGTTTTCAATGCAGCAGAAGCTTTGATAAAAGGAACAGCCCCAAATGGAATAAAGATACACAAGAGCCAAGATATTTTTAAGTGAGGGAAGGTTTTTCTTAAACCCTGCCCAGAAAAAGTGCTGGTGTAGACAGACCTCCTTTAATTAAATTCTTCAGGAACTAATTTGGTAGCATATAAGTTGACTACTGTCTCCACAGCCACCAGACAATGCCAGTGAGCCACAATATGGCCAAGTAAAACTGAACCCTCCTGTTCATTGCAAGACCATTGGAAGAACATGGTACAGCAAATAAGTGCCATGTAGTGGTTTTTTATAATTTTATTTCTGAGCATTTTAAAGGCAAAGAAATATTAAAATCCCCCAGAAAAAAATATTTCACCCAGCTCAAAAACAGCACAAAAGCTCAAGAATTTATGTAAAAAAAGAAAGGNGGGGGGGGGGGGAACCACAAAACCAGATTACTTCCAGTCACAACTTTGCTTCCATGAAATTTCAGCCTGAATGAACTTCAATATCATGACTACAAATTTTCAATTAATAATAACAGGGTGAGTTCCATGCAGAAACACAAATTCAGTCCTCAGTCCCCATGGCTACAGTTTCCCCCTAACCACACAGGTTTCTCCAGCCCACTTCTTGCAGATCAGGAGCTCTGCAGCAATAAGTGGCAGCAGCTAGCAAGCATGTCCTCCAAAACAACAGCTTGTCCTGCCTCTCAAGTTAGAGGCATAGTGCAAGGAACAAAAGCTCCTAAAAAGTATCTCCTGAACTGGAAATGAGAGTAACCAACCCCCTTTAACAAATCTTGATTTTGTTCCAGGACTTGTACAAACTGCTGTGGCAGAAAACTATCAATAATGTTTGCTCTGCAGGAGAAGAGTGGGGTTACTTTTAGCCTTCAGAGAACCAGTGCTCCAGTAACAAGTGGTTTTGCGGTCAGCATTTACCATTGTATTGACAGAAAGGGCTGGGTAATGACTCGAGGATTATTTATATGAAACCCAGAGCTAGTGGCACTGTAAGTTATGGAAAAAGGACAAGCTCACAAAGCAGCGGCTATGTGTCTGAATGAGAAGGGACACACTTTCAGTCAGCAGGGCTCAGGAGCTGCGATGGAAAGCCAGAACTACAGGCTTGCACCTGAGCTCATACATGTTTCCCAAGAAGGCAGAAGGGTGACAACACTGCCAAATAATTCATGTTGCAGTGAGGCCAGTCCTCCTCTCTGCAAGGCTTTCTTATCTGACAGGTTTACTGTCCTGGTTTCAGCTGGGATAGAGTTAATTGTCTTCCTAGTAGCTGGTATAGTGCTATGTTTTTGAGCTAGGTATGAGAAGAATGTTGATAACGCACTGATGTTTTCAGTTGTTGCTAAGTAATGTTTAGTCTAAAGTCAAGGTTTTTCAGCCTTTGATGCCCAGCCAGCAAGAAGGCTGGAGGAGCACAAGGAGTTGGGAGGGGACACAGCCAGGGCAGCTGACCCAAAGTGGCCAAAGGGGTATTCCATACCATGGGACATCACATCTAGTATATGAACTGGTCGAGTGGGGGCAGGGGGGATCGCTACTCGGGGACTAACTGGGCATTAGTCAGTGGGTAGTGAGCAATTGCATTGTGCATCACTTGCATATTCCAATCCTTTTATTATTACTATTGTCATTTTATTACTGTTATCATTATCATTATTGGCTGCTTCTTTTCTGTTGTATTAAACCATTCTTATCTCAACCCACAAGTTTTACTTCTTTTCCTGCTTTTCTCCCCCATCCCACTGGGTCGGGGGGGAAGTGAGTGACTGGCTGCATGGTGCTTAGTTGCTGAATGGGGTTAAACCACGACATTTACTCACGTACCTTTTGTTATTCTCCAGCCATCCTGCTTTGGGATTCTAAATTTCACCTTTATCTTAACTGTAGGTTTAGTTGTTGAACCATTTATGTGAAGTCCATTTTATAAAGGTCTTTCTGTCATACATTTGAAGGGAACTCTGAATCCTAGGCCCTCTTTCTGCTCCTTTTACTACCATGGAAGAGGGACTACTCTGGCAGTAAAATTAGTGAAGGCGACAGAACCGAGTCCTGGGAGGTTTAACCACCCACCTTGTTAATAGCATTTGGGAGATGCCAAATTTGTTTTCATATGTGATACGTCTTTCCCAATTCCCAACTTTCAAACCAAGCTGGTGATCAGGGCTAATTCCTACTATACAGGCTTATTCCTATTCCCCTCCTTCCTCTCTCTCATCAGTACCCAGGCTTGTACCCCCTCCTGTACCCCCTTTCTCACTGAGCAGGTCAGAATTCAGCCCCCGCGCTGCACAGCAACTCCTCTGATATGGGCTCAGGCAAGCCTGGATGCTGGCACCGAAATATACTGTGGGACACCCTGCTCCTGCAAATGCTTTGAAAGGAAAGTAAATGAACAATTTTACATTCCTCTTCTTCCTGGCAAGGAGTATGCAAAAACATCAAATTAGTAAAAAATAAATTAATTAATTAAACTAACATGGATTTAGTCTTGCCCATAACTAATCAGTGTCTGTCTGGAGTCTTCCAGAGCTAGTCAGCCTCTATCAGGGTATTTTATTGGCCTTAAATTATTAAACACACAATAGAAAGAAGCCATCGTGTGTGTACTGCAGCATGTACTCTTTCTTGCTGCCTGCATCAATGCTGGCTGTGAGTTCATTAAAGAAGGTAAACTGATGTCTGCATATTTATTTTTTTATTGTACTATGTGGCAATATACTTATATGAACCAGGAGACATCCTTTCTGCACAATTTTATTTAAATTCTGTGGGGACTGGGTGCCTAACTCCCAGTGGCATCTTTGACAGTACCAGTTTGTGTTATCCGTTTCTGCAAACACAGAACCAATGCCTCAAAAATGTAAAATAGGGTGGATTCTCCAGAAATAACCAATGGCAATACTTTATAAAGTCCATTAAAAACAGTTAACTTTACAACAGGCAATCTGTAAAGAAAATCCAATTATAACAGTAAAATTTGATACAGTTTTTGTTTACTTCCATTCTTTACCAATCCTAAATGTAGAGCTGTTGATGAATGCCACCACATAGAATTCAGATGACGATCCATCATGAATATGATGGATATTTATGAAAAGCATCTGTTCCATCATGTTGTACAGATCCAGCCAGCCAAAAGTCACCCCGGGAAGCGATGATATGATTTCTCTAAGGAGCCCTATTTCCCTGCACTCTCAGACCTCCCATATATTTGCTCACATCCCAGTTGCCACATATATCTAGCCTGTCCTCCTACCCACATAGGTAACTACTTGGAAAGAGGGAATTATTAGGGCTCTAGGGTCACAGCCGTAACTCCTTTGCTAAAGCTTAAGCCAAGCCAATGCTTTGCCCAGTGCAGTTTCTGCACACCTTTTTCATGCAGGAACCATTTCATTTGAGACACTAAAATATTTGGGATGAAAATGCCACCCCTTGTGCGGTGGACCAGCACCAGGCCCTACTAGCAAAAGTCTTCATAGGAAACATGAAACTACACTCTAATTTCATGGGCACCCTCTGTAAAGACCTCTGTGAATACTGATGAATAAAACTATATAGCATAAAAGATAGTTACTGGGGCATTTTCCTTTCCCAAGGTAAGATGTCTATCTGAGCTAGTTACTCCAGCAATACCTGAAGCCATTCATGTCCTGCATTGACCCAGGAGTTGCTGCCATTCCTGGGATACCTGAGCCTGCCCCGTGGAAGGGAGATGTTGGGAAGAAAGTATTGCAGTGGCTGCTGAGAGACAGGCAGGGTGGTAACCATTTTGAACAAAGGAAAATAAAAAAACCTCCAAGCACCATAAAACTTACAAAGAGTTTTCAATATTTTGCCAGCTGTATGAGTTAGGAAGTGATTACAGGCATCTTCATATTTGACACTGTTTCTTATTTATGTTTCTTCTCCTTTTGACTCCACAGACTTCACAGTCTGGCATACCAGGCATAGAAGTAAAGATTCTTTATGATGCAGTTGTGTTGTGCCTTTACCATCAAACAAGCTGAATATATCTGTTGCAAGCCCAGAAACCTTGGAAGACAAAATTTAGGGCAGCAACACATTTAATTTCTCCAGGACTGCACTGCCTGAATTTTTATACACATGTAAATTAATTTTTTTATATATAGATATATATCTATAGTCCAAGTACATTCGAGAAGCTTCAGTAAAACTTACTATGGCCAAAAAACAGAGTCCTCTTCCATCACATGGAGGCCTCGCAGTGTCTCTGCATATGCTGAAAAGATCCAGTGACAGCTGGCAAGGTCATTGTAAATGAGGGAAAAAGAGAGTCTTGTCTCCATTACCAAACAGCAGCAACTAATCACTGTCACATCATGATGTGGTTCTGGACTGTCCACAGGTTTATTGTGGCCATTAACCTATTCAAATATTCTACTTGAGGAGGAAAAATAGTTTGGGGCCCAGTCTGGATTCTTAGGTCTTCTGCAGTCATTTTAACCACTACAAAGTTACCGTAAAATATCACCAAATCAGTTCACATCTATACAAAACAAACGCAGTGAGGCAAATTAGAGTTTGAATACATAGTGTATTACTGTCTACAGCCCTCATGCATGATCTTTTACCCTGCAAGCAATGCAAAGCAGCTGTAGCAGCTTGCGCTGAAAGTCGAGCCCTCTGGTACTTATTCCATGGTGAGGGGAACTCACCAGGGAGTGACTGTGGCTTTGCAAGCTCACACACCACCTCACCCCACAGCAACATGTTCATGCCACCGCGTTTTCAGGATGATAGTACTTTATGGCCACTTTGCTATAGTGCAAATAATTACACTGGAGCAGAGAAAGGGTGAAAGAGACTGCAGGAAGAAGGGACAGGAATTGCCTTTTTCCTCCCATTTTGGAGTTAATGCTCTTTGTCATGTATTTACATTATCTTAACAATAGGGGGTTGATTCCCACACTGATTTTCTTATGGGCTGTCAACATTGTTGAGAATTATACATAAGCAATGAATAGTTTCTCTAGCTACCACAGATTATTTAAAGTGAGTCTCATGAATTCAAAAGTATGTTAACTTAGAGTCATCTGTTCTTTTGGTTGGTTTTTTTTTTTTGCCTCAAGGAAATGAACCGCATGGATGTGAGACAACACAATATTATATCGGGCATATGCCTACATGGCATGAGACTGATGCTCCACACACTGCATGCAGCCACGACCATACCTAGAATAGAATTGTATCTAGTAACCAAACAGACAGCAGGACTTCCCATGAGTGAACATTACGCAAACTTTTTTACACAGAAAAAGTTCCTAACGCTGTGTAATCAACACTCTGTGGTGGTCAGACACAGTGGGAAGTCCCAGCATCTTTGCAGTTCATGGCAAAACCCGGTTTATACTCAAGGATAACTCAGGAAAGGAGGGAGGTTAAGACACAAGACTGAGTTTCAGAAACTGTGGCTTAAAATTGCTGTGGGCAGGGCACTCTGTGTGACCTTTGGAGATTACATCAGGTGTGCCTGATAACACAGCTGTCAGCTCTGTGGATGGACCCCCAAGCTGGCACCAGCCGTGGAGCTCAGGTACTCCGAGGGGGCAGGAGGGGCAGTCTGGAAATCAACACGCAGTAAGCTCCTAGGTGGGTTTTTCAGTCTCCCCAGAACTCCCTACTGCCACACCACCACCACTAGCAATACCTAAACTACCTAATGTACATCCAGGTGATATACATTCACGTGACCTTCACAACTTTCAACTCTTGGAGAGGCACCGAGACCAATTACCCAAGGAACCTAACCTGAGTACCTCAGTTTTCCCTCCCAGCATCTCCACACCTGAAGAAGCCATCCTCCTGACTCTAGACCTCAGACCCATATCTGACCTGTCTAAAACTGGCTTTGTGATGCACTTCCAACTGGAAACTAGGGGGAAAAAACCACTACTTTAGGTGCCTGTCTAGTTTATAACCACTTTAGCAGCTCAGTGTCACTGTGTGTTTTTATGGTATCTAATTCTGTAAAGATGTGGTCTCAGATAAACTTCCTAGGTGATTCTCTAGCAATTCTTAAAATAATGATCTTTTGTAATAACCAAAGTAGTTATCTCATGGATAAATGCCACCCCTCATGCTCTTCTTAAATTGATGTCGTAGAAAAGTATTCAGCATGAAGAAATTGCCAGGAAAATACCAATGAAAATCCAAGCAATGCTCTTTTTCTTCTAAATCGAGCAAGTTAAAGAAATAGATGAAAATAATTTACCGGTGTATGAACCCAAACTCTCATGCATGATATGCAGTGTATTGCGGTCACTTAATGCATCTGCCACTCTATAGCTGCATTTTATTTAGCGCTGTGGAAGTACAAATGCTTCCCCACTAGTGGAACCACATAGTTTCCAAAAGCTGTCTTCCATTGAGAGGACAATTGTTTTCTATAGACATGAGAAACAAATACCCATGACCCACATCACCTTGCCCCAGCAGGCTTTTGCTGCGGCTTCCTCTGTGCAAATACAACAAAGTCTGGCAGCAGTCAATCCTGCCAGCCCACACTGAGCCACCACAGAGTGCGTAGCTATTTACCCTTCCTATTAATCTGTCAGTGTTCTAGTCAAACACGTAAAACAATATGGTGTGTGCATATCTTGACTGGTCATTGCTAAGTTACTGAGGAGCAACATGAATGAGTGGAAAACCATGCAACAAACTATAACACTAGATTTTTAAGGTATGGAATATTGGAGTTTTCAATTGTCAGCGCAAAGGAAGCAGCCATGGTGTTCGTAGCGTGGTGACAATAATGCGAAAGACCAAAACTATAGCCAGTCTGCCTCTTTCAGCATACAATAAATGGGTCCTGTTTGTTTTGCTCAGATGCAGATTTAATCTCAACTCTTTTATAGGCTCCCTGCTCTGTGCAGTCAGGAAACAATTAGGAAACTTGGGATCCTGTCCCTCAGTTTACTTCACACAACCAGACTGCTGCCACAGTGTGGAAACCAATGACTGCAGTTACCAGGGATATGGCAGGGCTACATTTTGAAGCAATTTGGAAGTTGAAATACTGTTTACGTACAAACCCTGTTAGAGAAACCCGGTTGAATCCAACAGCCATGTAGTGGATAACCCCATAGCATCCACTCCAGCACTCCTTGCTCAGATAAATTCAGCTCAGTGGTAGCAATTCTTGCCCAGGAGAGCACCTTTGAGAACAAGGCAGTACATGCTGTCAGGCTGCTGAGCCAAGCACACTGCTTGCCCTTCTCAAAGTAATAATCTTATTTGATGATGCTTCAAGGCTCTGTCAGAGCTGAAAATTCACACTGCCTGCTATCTCTTTAATCCGCTTCCTTGCCACGAACAAAAGGAAGAGTGTGCATATGAGAAAGCAGAAATAGAGGATATAGGTCAAAGGGTATATTCTGAATGTCAGGAAGACTTTATCTCAAACAGAATAGTCTTTCCGCAGTCAGCAAACTCCCCAGAGCCAACGAGAACTGCAAAAAAGCATGACTGTGGACATTACAAAACCAAATGACAAAGTACAAATAACAATATTAACCATTTTCAAAAACCTTGACTCATTCTTTGCTTTACGGTCAAGAAAGTTCTACTTTGGCACTGCTAGAAGAGAAGACAAATTTTGCTTATGTGCATAAGCACATATATAAACATACATGTCTGAAGGTATTTTTATATATACACCAAATTATGCCAAGCAATTCATAATGAACAAAGGCAAATTAGGGATTCACTGCTGCAACCACTTCCATGCATAGCGTTATACTTCTAACTAGTCCCATCAACTTCAGTAATACTATTTATGTATGAAAGTATACACATGGATAATCCTGAAAGGTTTTGGCCTTATGATCTCACACTTGATTGGTATTAACAGAACTACACAAGACTGTAAAGAATTCCTGGATCAGGCTGCAAACTAGTGATTTTCAAAGTGATAAATTACAATAATTAATTATGTTGTAATTGTCCTAGCCATTTGAACCCATTTGAATATGCAGTTCATTGTCTGATCAACTTCAAGTTGACCAAAATAGGCTATAGTATACATCTCTCTGGACTTCTGAAAGATGAATGGTTCAGGGATGTCCAAAAAAGTGCCTGGAACAGATCCAAAGGCAAAGAAAATATCTTAATCTCAGTCCATGCTCAAGCGACAACTAGTGAAGCATACAGAAATCAGATCTACCCTACACAATCAAGCTATCAGTCTCAACTACTTACAGGCAAAATATCACCTTTCTAGTAAATCACTGCTGGTCATGCTGAACTTGTTTAACCTCATTATCACAAAAGACAGGTAAGCGCATCAGCATTTCAAGAGGAATCGGAGAACCACAGTTTCATTGGTAACATAATTAAGGTGCTAAAATCCCTGACTGCACATGGCACTGCAATTTCTTTAAACTTGCAAGGAAATGCCATTTATTCACAACCCTGTTCTGGTAAAGCCCACATAGACTGGGAGCAGCAGTAACTCCCTTGCCCCATCTGACGCTGCGTGCCTAGGTCTAGGAGTGTTGGGAGAGGAACGCATGCATGTACATTTGATTTGAAACTCCTAGATGCGATACACTTACTGTAGCAATTAAACTTGCTGAAAGGGGTAAAAACTCACAGAATCAAAGTAGCGTGTCCCTGTGCAGCAATTTCACCGAAGTTTTAAGTGAGCCAAAGCCCACCAAGGTCAACAGAAAGATTCATTGTACTTTGCTTCAACTCTATAGTTAAGGTCTATCTAAGGAGTAAAAAAGCATTTATTCCAGTCATCTTAATACAAGAGATAACTACCAGAAAAGCAAGAATTTTGCACTAGGAACCAATGTTTTGTACTATAGTACTTTGAACTGTAGGTTTAATGGGACAAGCCAGACCTTTACAAGGTTAAATTGCAGCAGTAAATTTTTTATAATAAATTCTTCTTGTGTAAGTATCTTCAGAGTGCTTAGATAAAACTGGAAAGCTTCAACCCATCTTAAAAAAAAAAAAAAAAGAAAGGAAAGAGCTCCCTTTTTAATAAAACATATTCAAATTGTTTGGGGAACAGCAAGATTATTTCATTTATTAAGAACAAAGTAGATCATATTGTTCTGTTCTTTCTTTATCATAGCAGCTTCCAACTCATTCTAATTTGCAGGAAAGTTGCACAGAGGAGCTGCAGATCTCAGGCTAGCAATCTTAAACTACCAAGCATTCATTTACTTTTGTGGATGCCTCAGAAACGCAACTCTCTTTCAAGCTATCTGAAAGCCTGCTTGCTTTATTTATTTGTGTACCTGTTAAAAAAGCCATACTTGAGTCCAGAGACTCCCAAATGAATCAAGACATGATAGTTCCAAGCACTGATGAGTGTCATGCAAGAGATGGGTGACAGCACTCTGATTTCCCTGCCTTTGATTAATGCCCTAGCCACAATATCAGATCATTTCCAAGTGAAACATGCAGCAATCTTCTCTGGTTCAAATATACCATATTTCAATAAATCAACAAAGTTGCTTGCATAATTATATTGATAATTGAAAGGAGATAGGAAGAGGAAAGATGAAGTTTGGGGGTAATTAAGGAGTTTTTTTCTTTTTTTTAAACAAAGTTCTTGGCAACAGAACTAATCCAGACAAGGAATGTTGGTTTTTGTATAATTTACCAAAGTAAAAGAGGTTTTGGTAAATTCAGGACTGCAAATGAAATAAAAAAAAAAAAAAAAAAAACATACACAGAGAAATGTGAAGTCTTAAGGAATTGCATCCAAAAGGAAAAACTGGGAACAGAAAAGGGGAATGGCCCAAGGACCTAGAGAATTATATTTTTTTTTTTCAAATGGCAAGAAAGTCTGCTTCATACATTTTAATTTTATAAAATAATGAACAACTTTGCCTGTTCTGAGGGGAGAAGAGGTTTCTCCCTAGGCAGAGCTCTCCTGGATGCTAATGAGCACCTTTGTTACAGGTTTAGAAAGCAAAGAGCTGCCTATTCTGAAATGAATGGGGGTGTTTACCCCAAGAAGTTTTGGGGACCTGACTCAATATACTTGCTGGAATGAGAAATCCTGTGGTGCAGAGACATCCACTTCACCAACCTGAAGTCTGTGAAGCTGACGAGCATTTTTACAGTTGCTTTTAATCATATTTTGTTACTTTATTCCAACATTAAAGAGGAAGATAAATGGGTTTTTTAACAGTCTAATCACATTTAACTAGTTTCTAGTACCTAGGCAAGCAAATCTAGACTGTAATATTGGGCTCCCTTGGGCTGGATGGTATATGTAAGGATGCTCCTTGGATGTCAGCGTAGACCCTTGCTTCACAGAGCGTGGAGATTTGGTGGCCGTTTGAGAGACACGCTTCAGAAGGAATAATAGAGTCTTAGCTCCTGCCACATCGTCACAGAGCAGTAGTGATACCCTGCCGGATTACTAGGCTGATCTTTCCATTTCTCTTTTCTCTATCTCCCAAGCTCAGCATCCTCTAAATGCTAGCATTTGTATTCAGTAATATTTCTGGGGCTTTTCTAAACTCCATAGTCTCAGATGAGTTAAAAAAACCCACCATTGTGCACAATTGTGACATCCAGTGTAACTTGAAAACAGTATCTCGCTCTTCTATTTATATATATTTTTTGTGTGTGTCCTTCATAGCTCCCTCTTTGCGAACCACAGGTGTTTGTGGGCATAATGCTCCCAATGCTGTAGAAAAGAGTTTATTGTGAGGAGCCTTTTCTTTGCCACTTGTCCTAAACCTGTTCGCAAAGTGCTACATGCGTTCTACCGATCACCATAAAAATCAAGGAACAAGAAGTCCTCTGTAAGCCTGCCCAGCAGCACCACTATGACATTGGTTGCGACAGCTTTGTGACCCTGCATTGTTTTCCATTCATTCACAAGCCTTTTTCTTTGCTTTTCTTTTTTTTTTTCTCCACTCCCTCAGAACAAAAAAGGGAGGGGTGAAGCCTTTATAGGCATTTTTATCTACTGTAAAAAAAAAAGTTTGTGTGTGCTGGGGTAATAGATTTAAAAAAAAAACCCACAATGTGACAGCTACTTTAGAGAACACTGCATGGAGTTACAGTAGTTATAGTTTCAAAAACCACCTGCAAACAAGTGCAAATACCATAGCAAACTGCCTTTAGGATTTCTTTTTCCTTACATGCTCCTTTATCTTTTTTTTTAAGTTCCCTCTTGCCATTCTAAGCCTGAAGTCGGTAGTGAATTTATGTGACAGCTATGAAGCTAGTATTAAAATTGTGAATAGTGTCTAACAGTACTCAAGCCTTCGGTGTTAGCATCTTCACACAGCAGTGAATGCAGGGCTGAGGCTGGTGAATGGGACGGGAGAGAGGGGGGCAGGCAGGATGATGGCCTGGGTTTTTTCTCTTATTTATCTGTACGCCAGCATCTGCGGGGTGGCGAGGGAAGACACATATGATGGAAAGAGCAAAATGCAAACACCAGGGCTCCTTCTTGTGCTTCTGCCAGTGTGTGCTTAGGGTGAAGGGGCAAGAAATGAACACATGGAAAGATTGGGGACACTTTTGGCTGCTTGTCTATTGGAGAAGGGAGTGCAGTCAGGAGGGGAAATAACAGGCACAGGGAGTGAAAGTCATCTGCTTTTGCTTTCATTGAAATGTGTTTGAGCAGACTGAAGGAGTTGTGGATACAGGCATGTATAGAAGACGACACACAGGACAGCAAATGGAGAGGGGATCCCTGAAGCTCTCCCCTCAGGGCAGGTGGGAGCAAATTTGTCATCTCCTCAGTTTATTTTCTACATGCATGCACACACACGAGGTTCAGGGGGCAGGATGAAGAGGGAGGGAGAGGTACACAATGAAGGGTGAAGGGTGCTGTGCCTCAGTGAGTCGGGCTGAGGCATGAGGGGCCTCACAGCCTCCTCACCCCCATGCTGAATGGGAAAGAGGGCAGGAGGGAGAGGAGTGGGGGTGGGCAGGGTTAAAGGGTCTTGGGGGCAGAGGGAGGTGGCTGTATCTAGAGGAGGGAAATTGTGGGCACCCTTCAATTTCCCCTGCTGGCAGAGGGCTTTTCGGCAGGGGAGGAAATGGAACTGGGTGGGCAGGGTGAGGGCTTGGACTCCTCTCCTGAGAAGTGCTGACAGGCTGTGATGAAGAGGGGGTAAGGGGGAGGGAGGATGTTATTAGCAGTGAAACCTCAAGACCGAAGTTGAAGCCGAAGAAGAGAAAAGGAGCAATATGATCAATATGGTTTCATTGTTGAGCCCCTCTTACCTCGGCGGGAGACCATCTGCTCCCTGTCAATGCATCACCTGCTTGTCTGGGCTGTTNGGCAGGGGGGGCCGGGGGCCCCAGCTGGGGGCTGTCCCCCCACCGCCTGGGCAGGGGGAGGCTCGCCAGGCTAGGTGGAAAGCCAGGCAGGCTCTTCGGAGCTCAACTATTTCCAGAGGAGGGCATAAAACAAATGCGGTGTTTCTAGCCAGCGGGGCGGTTTCAGGAAGGCCCTTCCTGCCCCTGGAAGTCGGCATTTTGCTGCACGCGTTGATTTAGGGATGCATGAATGAGCCTGCTACAATGGACACCCAGGGAAGAAAGGGCAGCAGAGGGGTCCCCGCAAAGCCAGGCGCATTGCCGCCGGAGTCACCGAAGGAAAACAAGGCACAGTGCTCTCACATCCCCCCAGAAACTAAATTCAGTGTGGAAGAAGACATTGAAATAGTGTTAATATTGCTAAGTCATTTAATGCCACCACAAAATCAGTGCATTTCCAGAGGCTGAATGCAAGGAACAAAAAGCAGAAACCCTCAGATGTTGTATAGCAATGAATGCAAATAAGGCACAGAGTCTGTGCATGCGATCCAAAATTATTTGATTTGGGGGTAATTTTGAATACATTTCATATTAAATATGACGCAGGTAAATAACAGCTCCCTGGATCTCAGACAGTACCAAAGTACTCAACCAATCCCTCACACACTGTCAGAGGAGACAAAATGTTGCCGGTGTGGAGTACCCTCGGTTTTGACATGTGCACAAGGTCGGGGCTGCCCGCTGCTCCTCCCTGCAGGCAGGTGCACCCCTGCACCGCCCACGGGAGCACCCCTTCATCACCTGCATGAGCACCCTGTTCTGTGCAATATATGATTTCACTGATTTTGGGGGGAGGTTATATATCCATACATAGAGTTTTATGTACATATATATGTGCATGTTTGCACACACACATTCCCACACATACCATCCTCTCAAGAGACCTTGCATCTGCCCTATCTCATATCAATGTTACTGAAGCAGGGCCTGCTGTTCTCTGTGTGTTACAGCTGCAGCACCACCAGCCTGAATGCTCATAGAGATCATGTTTGGGCATTTGGTTACAAACATCACCTGCGAAGCAGATTCTCCCAAAAGCAGGCTGAGGTTCTTCACCCTTTGGAGTCATTGAGGGTCCATATGGAGTTACGCTTCTAAGTGAACAACACCAGGATCTTGGGACAATGCCACAGCCTCCTGCCTAATAAACAAATGAACGAAAAACCTTGGCAAATCTTGCTTGTTTACTGAGTTTCTCATTCCAAATAGAAGTTCCAGGCAAGGACAAGGGGTATATAAACAGGAGTGCATAAGAAGCCAAGTTAAACTCTCACCCTTGCAGAGTATTCCTCTTTACACATCACTCATCAGGGAGCAGATTCCTCAGATGAAAAGCTATCAGCAAGGTTCATTACAAATAACTGTATTTGGATATTGTTATGCATTGCAAAGCTATAACTGAACCAAGCAACTATTTCCAGTTTTAGAAGTATCTCCTGTTACACGGAACAAGTGCAGTCCAGCGGCGTATGCACAGAGAGGCTGCGAGTTCACAGATCATAGAATCATAGAGTCATTTAGGTTGGAAAAGACCTTTAAGATCATCGAGTCCAACCATCAACCATGCCCACTAAACCATGTCATGAAGTGCCTTCTCTACATGCTTTTTGAATCCCTCCAGGGACAATGACTCCACCACGTCCCTGGGCAGCCTGTTCCAATGTCTGACAACCCTTTCAGTAAAGAAATTTTTCCGAATATCCAATCTAAACCTCCCCTGCCACAAATTGAGGCCATTTCCTCTCATCTTATCACTAGTTACTTGATAGAAGAGACCAGCACCCACCTCACTACAACCTCCTTTCAGGTAGT
>VYZV01017270.1:156813-183676 GCA_013401275.1 Pandion haliaetus | reverse complement strand
TTGGTGTCATCTGCAAACTTACTGAGGGTGCACTCAATCCCCTCATCCAGATCATTGATGAAGACATTAAAGAGAATTGGCCCCCGTACTAAGCCCTGGGGAACACCACATATGACCTGCCGCCAACTGGATTTAACTCCATTCACCACAACCCTCTGGACTCGTCCATCCAGCCAGTTTTTTACCCAGCAAAGAGTACACTTGTCTAAGCCATGTGCCGCCAGCTTCTCGAGGAGTATGCTGTGAGAGACAGTGTCAAAGGCCTTACTGAAGTCCAGGTAGACAACACCCACAGCCTTCCCCTCATCCACTAGGCGGGTCACCTGGTCATAGAAGGAGATGAGGTTGGTCAAGCAGGACCTGCCTTTCATGAACCCATGCTGGCTGGGCCTGACCCCCTGGTTGTCCTGCACCTGCCGTGTGAGCCCACTCAAGATGAGCCGCTCCATAATCTTCCCCGGTACCGAGGTCAGGCTGACAGGCCTGTAGTTCCCTGGATCCTCCCTCTGACCCTTCTTGTAAATGGGCATCACATTTACATGCAGGTGACACAGCCTTCAGCAAATCTCGTGCTAGCACTGCTTCAGTGTCACCTTAAGTCAGAGTAGCACTTAAATCATCCTTCTAAGGTGAAATAAAAGCTACTAACCTACTGCTGGTAAAGCTCTAAAGCTATGAGATGCTACGCTTATGTTTTCATTAAATAATCTGTGTGAAAATGGCAACTTAGTGTACCTACAAATGGAGCTTAAGGTGCCACAGAATTTTTTTCCAAGCAGTTAAATCAAAACATCGAGTACATATGACCCATCAACATGAAAAAATGTGGTTTTTTGTTAGTTTGTAATCACTGTTGAAGCACTTTTTCACATGATGCCACACTTGTATCTCAGAAATGTTAATGGAGTTTTCTATTGACATGCTGAACACAAGTAGTACGTGCTTTTAGGTGTCACAGCTAATAGTCCTCACTGCTTGCATGAATCAATGAGGAGAAACCAGAGTCTTAAAGATAGATATTTTGTTGCCCAGAATATTATTATTTTTTTAGCTATTGTATAGCTCAGAGCAATCCACACAGAAGGAATATGGAATATTGTTGTTCTGGATTTACCTTGCATTTTAAAGAGTATATTTCTAAGCTAACAAAAGGTTACTGCATCAATCACAAGGTAAATGTGGAAGAAATGGCAAGAATCACTTCTAAGAAAACTGAAATCAATAGGTGGATAACTAATACTGAGAAACAAAGGTAAAGCACACATCTCATGACAATGTGTGAAGTGCAGCTTCTGCAATCTCCTTTACCAACTTGTTGAGGAAGTGGTTTGTATCTCCAGTGCTAGCTTGTTTTCCTGTTTTTTCCAGAAAGACTATTTCAATGAATTCATTGCTTACAATTCAAGATGCAAAGCATCATGACAAGAAAGCTAAAGAAACATCCTGGTTTATATAAACAAAGGGCCTCTGTTATTCCTACGCTGCCTTATGCACAGATTCAGGAAGGCATTTAGAAGACTCCATCCAGTAGGATTTGATATCCTAAACTTTTCCAGTCTGAACCTTGGAATTCTAAACATTGAGACCTACCCTGCACAAGGGGAGCAAAGTGAGTATTTCTGCACACTTGAGAAAATAAGCCATTCAGGTCGATGACTATCACTACAGGATATGTTGTTAGCTGGAGTTCCTCACACTCTTTTACTGCATAGGCTGTGTTGACACATTGCATTTGAATTTATACAAGTCATCTAACTTAGCAAATCATAGCACCTTGAGGAAAACCAGCATTGTATGGAATGAACATGACATACATTAGATAATCTAAACACTGATTTGTGGGCTCATTTCTCAAACCTGAGTTGTTAGTGATGAGATGTTTTGTCAAAGCAATGAAAAAGAGACTTTCTGAGGGAACTGTGCAATTTGGAAAGGTTTGGGCCAATCATGAAAGGGCTGGGTGCAGGAGACAGGACTGGGAAATTTCTTACACCCACCTTACAGTCAGAGGCTGCGTACAAGTGCTGAGTTTCTTGCATGGATGCAGCTTGGGAAGAGCTATGTATTTTGACCAACAGGAGCACTCTATTTGAGAATTTCCATATATTATTGATTTTCTTTAGTCATTCAACCACCTCTTGTCTGGGCTGTTATTTCCTTTTGGAAACAAAGGGAAGCACTACCAGCATCTAGCCAGCTAGCCCCTGCAAGACTCCCAGAAAGGCACTGCAAAATTGTGTAATTATTCCTACCTAAAGTAAACCTTTCTAAGGAAAATAGCATCAGCCTGACTGACCATGCTTCAATATTTATGTGAATTAACTATAAGGTGGAAAACTACAGAACCAGGGCGATTGATACAGAAAAATGTTCTTGGAAATCATGTTCTTTGTAACAGTAATGAAGATTAAAGATCTGCTCAGGTCTGTATTGTACATTATAATTTTCAAGGATGGGAGTGGAGAGGGCTGCAGAATGGCTCTGTGGACTCCAGTCTCCTGTGTGCAGCTTGGAGACACTGAACCTCAAAAGGGCAAGTAAGAGAGAGCACCTAAATCAAGCTCTGCTAGAGGGTGATATAAAATAAGAGCATGTCTTTCCGCATTACCTAGAGAAGCAGCCTAAAGACACTAATCTCCAGTACTAACAGAATTTAAGTATACCCAAAATATTTTTTAAAGTCCAAGACAATATTGTTGACCCAACATTATGGCTCCCAGGCAGCCATATACAGCAGCAAATACGCTGAATAAGACTCATACTGGTGCTGGCAAGTGACTGGTGTTGAAAAAAACTTCTAATGCATTAGACAAGGAACTCTGATACTACATTCAAATATTTTTGACACAGTATGCCATGATCTTTAAGCCTCCCTGCTTAGTGTATGTATATTGTACTTAGAAGTCTTCTTTTCCTCTTAACCAGTACCAACCATGTTTCTAGAAATTACTGTTACTGCTAGGCTCTCTGGACCAAACTGGAAATGCAGGCAGCTTTCTGCAAGTCATGCAAGGCTCTTGCCAGGTCAAAACACATCAGAAACAGCAGTACCACTTTTGCCCTAAGAATGACCCACGCAAATGTAATTGAAGTTTTGTCTGCGTCTTGAAGCAAGAATTAAACTTGCTCCATGGTGTAGTAGCTAGAAAATAACAGTGATATTTAAAATAAAAGTCTAGCAACACAGTCAGATGTCAAAAAGGTGTTCAGACTTGTCATTTCAAAACAGCAAACCTGCTTCCTTGTGCAGCTGACATATTAATGACAACCAGCTGGTCTGCAATAATGGGAACAGAGAGGCTTACATTTAGCCAAGAGGTTAATTCTGGAGAAGAGGAAAAACCAGGGTTTTTTGGAATGCAAAGCTACAGCTCTGTCCCTTGTAAGTCACTCTATTTCTCCTAAGCTTTGGACACAAAAGTAAGCCTGGATCCAGCTGGAGTGGCCAGGCATGCCCCAAGGAACCCCCAGAGCTGTCTGGTAGGGGATGGGCACTCCCAAAGAGACAAGGCTGTATGTGCAGGCTGAAATGGTATCTCCCTTATGGCACTGCACCCAGAGTCTGTGGACTGATACTTTCCTTAAACATACTTAAAATTTAGCATGGACGTTAGCTTCAAAATCCAGAGACCATTTTTTTGATTAAACAATTCAAAGTTAAATAATCCCTTTAAATTTTCTTGTCACAACATTGAACAATTTTAATAAATGCAAAAATTTTGCACAGGATAACTTTGATTTTGTAGAACCTATTTGCTTGGGAAACCATCTTGACAGAAAGTTCCCCGTTGGTCTCATAATCAATTTGCTAATTCACTGCTTCAACCATAAGTCATCACAGAATTCCTGAATCAAAGCTGGAAGGGACCTTTTGATATCATCTGGTCCAAGCTCCTGCTCAAGCGGGGTCCACAGAAGCAGGTTGCCCTGAACTGTATCCAGGCGGGTTTTGGGTATCTCCACAGGCAGACACTCTACAGCCTCTATAGGCAGCCCCCACAACGAAAAAAAAAAGTGTTCAGACTTGCCTCTTGTCCTGTCACAAGGATCAGCAGGACATCCTGCTGATAGCACCAACTATCAAGCAGGAATCATCCCATATTTCCTTCCGGAAATGCATACACTTGCTCACACTTATCACAAGTTTTACTGTTTATACTAAATTAGTACTCAGGGCCCCATTTAACATCAAGTCTCCCTTGGGTACTATTATCAGACAATCTGAAAAGAAGGATAACTTCTGGTCCAAACAAGTTTGTATTACTTAAGCCAGTATACCTTAAAAAAGAACAAACGCTGAAAGGATAAACAGCAACAGATGCAGGTAACATCAGTAAGATTTCTTAGTTGCACAGGCCAGCTGTATGCAGGCTGTCATGCATATGAATTATTTTAATGATCATTTGCTCTCAGCTAGCATTTCAACAAAGAAAAGGCAGGGGGCAGACCTGGAAAAAGAAGCAGCAGCAGAAAAAGTGAGCTGGGGACAGACAAACCATTTGTCACAAACAGCATCACTGAATAGAATGAAGGGGACATAAGGTGTTATTTACAAGGAGCCTAGATACAATAAATAGGGATGCTGCAAAGGACAAAGTGAAAATAAGAACCAAAATCAGGATCTTGAAATGACTTCAAGATGATGGTGATACTCTCCATGCAATGCAAAAGAAAGACCTAGGTAGGTACATTAGATGGGGCAGGCACTCGGGAATCTGCAGAAGTTAAATTAATCTGCAGGTGAGGAGGACCGGGGTGAAAGTTTCCACAGCATGGACTAGAAAAAGCAGCCCACCTTCATGAAATATAACAGAGGAGCACCGGATGGATTTAGATATAGCACCAAGGTGAAGAATAAATGAAAGACAAGTTAAAGCCTGAAGAATGGCTTTGACGGGATGCTTTGTTAAACCACTCCAGTCATGGTAAGACTCTTCCTCCTAAGAAGACATGCTTAGCTCTGGGTCTCAGCAGAGGCAATCTGGTTATGCTAAAGCCATGTGCAGAGCAGAAAGTTTCCCTTGAATTTTGGTTTCCTTTTCACTAGAGGAAAAGAAAGCCTCTCTTACTTTGGTCATGGCAGTTACCTGGGTTTGCAGGAATCTCTTCCAGTTGGGATTCACTGACCTATAAATATCACCATTTTCATAGTATTTTCATTATTTTCTGAGCCACATTTTCCAAAAGCCATATTCTGTGCATGCAATGCAAGGCCGCAAATTTTATTGAGGTCTCTAGAGTTCATGAGGCAGTAGTAAGAGTACATCCTTCATTCCTCTATTAATTGGAGCCTGGATGAACAGAGACTTCAAAAAATCTGTTTTAGAATACATTAGAATCAAAAAAACCCTTTATACTATCTTGTGGTGACTGGTCTCCAGATAGGAGAAACCTTCTCTCCATCTTCAATGCCACCCAAGATGTTATTCAGAGTTCCCAAGAAAACCTATTGAACAACACATTTCAGGGATGTATTTGGCCATTTTATGTTTTCACCTGTTTTCCAGCCGATATCCGTGATGTTTAGATTACACCCTTGTTTGTTCTACTGCTGAATTGACCCAGCACTGTCCACTGTGTTCACATGTAGGTGAAAATCGAGCAATATTCAAAAGCCAAAATATGCAAGTACTGCACTGTCAGCAGTTCTGAAACAACAGGTCACAATATTAAATGAGATTTTTTTTTTTAATCACAGGTATAGTCATGTGAAACTCATGCTGTATGGAATAGACTAGCCTTATTCTCAAAACTGTTTCCATCTCCACTACTATTACTTGGAAGTTTATTGTTCATAAGTTCTGTACAAATATCTACAAAATCAGTAGTAAATCCATGAAACACAACAAAATTTCATTTTACCTAACTACCACAACAGGCAAACATTGTGTTATATCCTTATTCACACTCAAAGGATCCATCTATAAGTAAAAGATAAAGTACGTAACACCAAAGGCCTTTTTTTAACAGTCTCATTTCTAATAAATTAAGGACTGGAAAGGTAACAGCCTGTCCAGTTAGAAGTCCATTTAGAAGCTAACCTAGAGTTCCCCACAATAGATCTGTACTGTCACCCCCTTACCGACTTTACTCTGTGACCCAGGATTCACTCTCATTGATTTTAGGGAAAAACAAAAATTATTAATTTATGTATGTGACGGTTAAAAATGTACTAGGATATGGAGAAGGAAGCCCAGAATTTACTCTCCTTTTTGCAAAATTATCTATGGTTGGCAAGCAGAAAGCAGAGCTCCCTAGAGTCCCCAGATAACACAGATCTAATACCTTGGTGCAACCTCTGCTCAGACTGAAGCCATGAGCGTGTAAAGACGGGATGACATGAAACTCTTTCAGATATGAAAATCTGTCAGCACAGGTAAATAAAAATATTTGGACTGAGTTTAGTGATGAGGAAAAATTACTTCGAAAGATGTTGAGCCGTATAATTTGGTGGTAATGAATGCAGAGCTGCACTTGGTATTCCACTCCAGCACACTGGGGGCAAGTGTGGGCTGGATGCAGAGCTGGGTCTCTGACGCTCCTGCCATGCATCACTGAGACCATACGCAGCGCGGCCTCAAGTTGATTATCACTGCTTTCCAAGAGGTTGTCAAAACATGTAAACTGCCAGCAGGAGACACACTTTTAATAAAACTGCCTAGTCTCCAGTGATATTTTTCAGTTATGAAAACAGCATCCTTTCATATAACGTGCATGTGAGCAAGAGTGCATGTAAAACACTGCAGCAGCATTCCCAGAGAACAGCAATTTCATTACAAGTAGGCAAATTGGATGTTTATGTAGACTAATGTTCTCCATGCTGTCTGTTACATGACAATGAGATGATTTATCGTGAACTGACAAACACACTGTATTTGCAATGCGGTAACCTCACATTGTTTCATACTGTCAGTCAGTCCCTTGATTTTTTCAATTCATGTGTCTTAACTCATTGTTTTGGGTGAGAAAAGGCAAGAGCAACTCAGTATTGCTTGTTTGTTCGTGTATCCACACATATGTGCGTGTGAGGATGGATGAGGACTGCAACACTAAGGTTTCAGATGCATCAAAACACCCTTAGCACTCAGTATGTTCCAGAACTCTGTGGATTCATTTGATAATGTCTCCTGTCTTTCTCTAGGGGAAGAGAGGTGGAGATGGAGCCCAGCTGGTCCACAATGCCTGCAGAAGTAATCTCTGGAGATGTAGGGGTAGAGTTGATATGAGCATGTCTTGTATGTCCTATGTCCCATTTCAAAACCAAACAAAGCATTTAACAAATGCAAATTTTAGTAATTTCTCTGAGATTTAGGACCCACACTTCCAAGCTGCTTTAAAAATCTTACCCACTGAGAGGGGGAGGGGAACAAGAACTAAAGAGATGCTATGGATGCAATGGACATGAGGAGAGGATGAGGGCTGCCTCCTTCCAAGCAAACATCAAGTACCACCTGCCCTCCATTTGCAGAGAAGGAATATAAATGCAGGTGAGCGTGTAGGTGAAATTACAATTAGAAGTCTAAATTTTGACACAAGTTCTGAAGGGCTGGATGGGCACGGCTGTGGAGAGAGCCAGGAGCTCTCTTCCGAAGCCCCTTGAATCACAGCGCTTCAGTTCAAGAGCTTGGCCCGGGGAGCGAGGGTTGTAGTGGCATAGTGTGTACACTCATTTCATCATGGGGGAAGAGCAAAACCAGGTTAGCAAACAAACACTGGCCTTTACCAATAAACAGCTGTTTTTCCCTTTCTGATACATTTTGTTAAAAGTATCTTCTAGATAGCTAAATACATAGCTGTTACCTTGTTACTGCAGTCTATTAGCATGGAGGGGGTTTTTTATGTTTTCCTGCCTCCCACAGTCACAGACTCAATAACACTGCCAATGCTTCATTAACTAACCATTATTTTTAATTATCTAATAAATTATCTCATCTGAAAACATGCTTTCCATTGCATTGATTAATACTAGTGGAGAAAATAACAGCAGCCTTTTCAAGAAAGACAAATTAAAAACGGAAAACGTGACTCTACACAGTGCATCTTTCACAAATACAAGTCAATTAATATATTTGCATTTGCAGGATTTGTCTTTTGGGCCAGTTTATCTAGGCCTTAATTTCAGACAGATTCTTTGCCTTTTCCATTAACTTGTTTTTCCTATCACTTTACTCTTCCTTTGCACATCATCATTCTTTGAAGTTTCTTCCACCTCTCCTTTGTCTGCTTATTGTATGGTCTTTTTTTTTCTTTCCTGCATTGTTACAAATGCCATAGAACTAGCAAAAGCCCATTAAATTTTTCTTTGCTATAGGACACATTTAAAATCATGTAGAAAAACAAGCTAACAGTAAGGGAACTCTTTATTTAAAGGGGAAGGCCTCCTGTAAATTAGCACTGCCAAAAAGGAAGACAAAAACAGGAACGGTCATAATTTTCCATACCTCCTTTTTGTTCTTAGTACCAGAAATAAACTTTCTCAATCTCTGTTGCCAAAGAGGGCAAGGACTACCTTCTCTTTGCATCTCAGAATCAAAGATCAAAACAAAGCTGGCAATAGGTATAGCTATGCTAGTATTTGTCTTCATAAGCAGTTGCTTTGTATTTAAATTCATCATTTTCTAAGCACTGTAGGCTTGTTTTCCTTTTTTTTTCTGCCCACAACAATGCCTTGAGCAACTTTCTGTCAGGGTGCCCCATGTTTAATAAACCATCACAAGCAGACTAAGGTAAGTACCGTGCTTGATTCCTCTGCTGATGGAAATGTTTGTAAACATGGCAGAGGAAAAAAAAAAGAAATCACATTATGTTGTTACAAGTAGTTAGACAGCAGGAAAGTTGAACACAGGAACACCCAGGAGCCAGGCAAGCACCCATAGCAATGGTTTCCTTTCTTAGCCAGTTGACAGCAGAAAAAAAAGACTCAAGCTATTTTTCAGTGTTTTCTTTCATGGAGAAATATGAATGTTAATCATGAGGCTGATAGACAAATCAATAGACAATGTCTATCAGAGCCCTAATTAATATACATAACTGAGTAATTCTTTTTCATAAGAGATGCTGCTTACCATGTTGTTTGGGGAATCATGCAGCAAGGAGACTCGATAGGTATTTTCAATCTTCTTTCAATCAGAAGGAGCTCTGATTTAACCTCTACCTTTTCTGATGGCTTTAGTTTTGTCAGGCATCGAGGTCCCCCTGCTCACTGATGAGCGGTGCAGTACCCACTGGGACAGCATCCACGGGAGCAGTGGCAGTGGGCATCTGCACTGCCCTCACCTCCCCTGGCTGCAGGGTTCTGCTTCTCACAGGCTGACCCCATCTACCCCAACTTTTGTACCTTTCCAGCCATGCTGGACCTCGTCCTGCTTTTCGCTTCCTTTGACAACTGTGCAGTTTTTATCCTCTTTGGGCTCTGACACTGAGATCTCTCTTTCTGTCTCAGCCTTCCTATTTTTCTTGACATCCTGACTGTAAATCCAACACAACCGTGTTTCAGGGAAGTGCTGAGCCCTTAATATAAACTTCATTCTGGAGAGGATCATTTCTGTGGATTGGAAAAGCCTAGCTGTACTGTTTGGGATTATTTCTGAACTGCTCGACAATGTGAGGCGTTCAACTCTGGCCTGAAGTCAGGACCCAACCCTCAGAAAATTAATTGCCTCCCATGAAGATGAGAGACGTAACCCCAGCTCACTCAAAAATGCTTAATCTTTTATTTTGGTTTCTGTTATAGATTTAGTATGACACTCCTCAGCACAGTTTCACATCTAGCCCACTCTGCCAGGTTTAACTGAAACTACTAAAACACGCTAGAATATGAAGGTAACTACTGCCTACAGAAATAATGAGACTTTTTCTACAGTCCTCTTTTACAGGCATACGCTGCTTGCAAGCACAAAAAGGTGCACCATTTAAGGCTTCCCATATTTCTAGAGAATTTCACCACTGACAGAGCATTTAATTGCTGTTTTGTTAATCATTTTTATTCCTGGCACGCTGTGCTGTTTGGGGAAGTCACTGTGCCTGCAGGAGCTCTGGTTTAGTCAGTTTGCCTCCTAACATTTAGGCACACAATCTTTGTAACACTTACTTCTTTTCCGATAAACTGCATCCTCAAAGGACTCCAAAATACCAGAACATCCATATGTTGTCCTCTTACCATAGCGGGCACCCTGAGCTAGAGGCCACCCTTCCCTACATACAATTCTTAAATCAGAGAGGGGACCATTTCTCGGAAACTTCATTATCAACCTCAAATTCAGGGTCAGTGATTGACAGTAAGGTTATCTCTACCCTGCAGGAATGGTTGCAGGTCATGGTGCAGTTTGCTGCTAACTTGCTACTTCAGGCACTAAAAATACCTGGGCTTCAGCAGCACAAAATACAATGCAAGCTCCAAAATTCACACAGAAGCTGGATAAATGATCATTTTTTCTCTCATGCTAAGACCACGCTGTTACAGCTAGGTGCTTGCTATAGCTATGTGGCAGTAGTAATCGCTGCAGTTAGTTGAGAGGTAGCTCAGCTGTGTGTCCCAAGGAGCGTTTATACTGTTTCATCACATTAAACATATACACTCACTCCAAACATGATGTAAGCAAGGCTTCTAGCCCACCTATTTATTAAATCCCTACTTCCAGTCTTTTAGAAAAAAAAGAAATCTTATAAGGGTTCTTAAAAAGCTTTTTTAAATGCCCTGTTCACTTTTCAGTGGGATTCTGTTGCAAACCAGAGTGTCACTTGAATTAAAAGCTGTATGGTAACACATATACTGCAGGAGATGGCTGAAGGTGATTCAGTTTCAGTGTTTCTTGACTCTTACACACCTTTTTCACAATGTTAATGTTCTCAGCATAATTTGATGTAGCATTTTAAAAGAGCTTACACGAAAGTAGGAATGGAAGTATAAACCCCAGAGGCAGAGGCAAAATTATCTGGGGAGCCATATCTTTAGGACAGTATCATATACAATTTCTCCAATAAAATTTTATGGGCAAAATGCTGAATGTGAGATAGCACACAGCAGAAAACTTCCTTTCATCACTGTCTCACATCAGTCTGAGAGCAGGACTCCACAAAGCTTTGTTCACAGGGATCACATCACGAGTTGGAGGTCACAAAATCTAGCCCTAAGCCAATAACAAAATACAGTTCCTCTTCCCCATTTCCCTCCTTCACTCTCTCCAGTCCTTCCACCTCCCCAACAGGTCTCCTGCCCTGCCTCTTTTCACTCCCTGTGCCCCTGGAGCCCAGGACAGGTATCAGATTGGCCTGACCCAGCATTGCAGCACCTTTGGAAGAGACCCTGCAGAAATGTCACTTAGCAGGAGATGTAGAGGCAGCAAGAAAGTAAAGGAGGCAACTTCTGGTCTAGAAGCTCTCGGCCCCATTTTGCTCCCACTAAAGTTACTCAGGGTTAAACCAGAGGACATCAGTGGTTACTACATCACGTTCCAGCATGTTCAATTAACAGAAATAATTCCATTATATGGAAAGCTATTTATCTACCCCCATTTGCCTTTTAAATGGGACTCCTCTTCCGACTTCATGCCAGTCTTCATGTTCCAACATGTTATTGACATGCTACCAATGATGTGTTTGATTTTCGTCGGGCTCTTCTTGTTAGCCAGTGCCACACACATTTCAGTGTTTTCAGTTCCCTGTTGCTGGTACACCTAGTTTCATCAGCTCAGGTTATGAATACAAATGTGATATATATTATTCATATAGCTTTCTAATTTTAAGCCATATTCAACTTTACAGTAAGGACCATATTCTACACTCTGCAGGCTTTACCCAGTCCCACTGTCCGTATGGTGGTAGGCGAGTACAGAAGTGAGGACACAACTTTTCCATAACTACATTAAAACCAAAAATCAGCCAAGCTAATCCAGCCTTATTTTACATTCAGCTTGCAAGCAATAAATTATTTCCTTTTCAAAAATTTGCTCTTCACAAGAATAAGCATAGTCAGGCGAACTTTAGTCAATGTTCTGGTAAGTTAGGTACACATAAAAAAGCATATAGCACTTTTAAAAATATTTTTTCAGTGAATTGGGTCCAATTTATCAAAAGTATAATCACAGGGTTTGCAGCTGATAAGATTTGTAGTTCGCTTACAAAATTCATCTTTTCATGTATGTTAATTACTGAAATACTGAGAATAGAAATATGTCTAACAATGCTTTGCTAATGAGCCAGAACTATGTTTTTTTCTTTAATGTTTCAATCTCTAATTCTAAACCCTGCATGAAATGGGCATGCAGATGGGTCTATATAACTTTTTTTTTTCAAAATGAAGATATTTGAAATAACTTAGTTCTAGGCAACTTCTCTAGATGAGAGTATGGAAAACAAATATGTTTCTTCTAAACAATGGATTACCACACTTATATTTAATCCCGCTCTTGTCCGCACTAACATAAATCAGGACAATAACTAAAGCCAATAGCATGACATGGGGTCAAACCAGTTTGAAATCTGAAAGAAGACCACACACTTTTCGTCCTTTAGAAACACTCATACCATTTTGCTGTTGCTTCTCCTAACTAGGTTTCGCTTTCTGGTTTTCATACCAGCATTAGACTAGTACACATACATTCATGGATTTAAATTGAAATGAAACAAAAATAAATTCAATTAAATGGTACCCTCCAAGGGTAAGTCAGACAATTTATAAGCTCTCTGATGCCTTTTCCTTTAATGATATAGAGGATTATTAAAATAGTAATCTTGAGGTAGATTTCAAATTGAAAATTGCCATTATAAAAATTCCTGATCCAGTTCAATTTTCACTCCATGGTGAGCCTAGAGAGCTTTCTCAGCTTGACCAAGGCATCAGGGGAACAGTTACTTCAGTGTCTGACAGCAAAACAAGATTGTCATTGACTCAACAGAAGGGACACCATCCAAAAGCTCACAGAATTCAGTGGATCAATGGTGATTTGGACCTGGGATGGGTGAAAAAGGAAAAGAGTGATTCCAGCAATAGTTCATTGCCAGAAGGCAACAGAATCATAAGCCAGGAAAAGCAGCTCTCCATCCTGCACTCACTGACACGTAAAAATCCCTGGATAATACTGTATTTTGGGGTCACAAGACAATGCATTCATGCTACATAATTGAATGTATTTCAGGTATTTTAACATATGTTTTGCTGCAGTGACATTTTCTTCCTTTTTTTTCTGTACAGTTTTCCCTTTGATGTCTAAATTCAGGTGAAAAATGCTAACGGAAAACATTCAGTTGTGGTTCAATGTGTTTACCTGTTTCATTTGAAATGCCATAGAGAACTTTATTTAGACTTTTTCCTTGCTATGCTTTCTGAGTTTTTTTCTAATTAGCTTTATGCTTTGTTTCACATTTTCTTCCATTTTGTTTTAAATATTGGAGCTCATATCTCCCTCTGTTTGTGTCACACAGATTCCTTCCGCACCCTCAGATGGGAGTTTATCATGCCCTTCACCTGCTCATGGTTCATTTTATACAGTAGCTTTGTCCTCTTCAGTTTAAGATCCTTAAAATCAAAGGCTACTAGTTCTGATGTGCCTTGAAGTCTTTGGTTTTCCTTTCATTTCTGTGGGCCTCGGATCAGCCTATATAGTACCTTTTGTTCATTTATAACCACAAAGAGGAGATTCTCTTTCATTTATCAGAACTGTAGCCACTCAGATAAAAAAGACTTTTTTTTTATAAGTGATGTTACAGAGTTACAGTTATTTAATGACCTTATAAGCTAAAGGCTCATTACGTGTCTCCTTTTAGACCCCTGCTAAGGATCTGAGCAGGACTAGCCTATGCACAGAGACCGGGATGGTCTACCTAAGCTGAAGCTGCGTCTGTGGAAGACCCAGACTCGTGGGAGCATGTCGTCAGAGCAAAGCCAAGCACGAGCCCAAGGTGGCTTGCCAAAGCTGGTGGGGTAAATCAGGAGCCAGGCTTGGCCCCACGCGCCTGTGCTGGAATCTGAGCTGTCACTGACACATGGAGCCAGGATTGACTTATTAAGAGTTTGACGAGAGGCACTTGGTATTCTGCGAGGAAGGCAGCCTTTGCGTGTGCATTGGGAATGAAGGAGTTATGGCGTTTCTATGGGTCCTGTGAGCCTTTTATTTCATTCAGCTCTCCGCTGCTGCACAGCGTGAACTGACTGAGCCCCAGAAGAGGTTAACGAGCACAACAGCCATCATTTGTGAGGAGTGGGAAAGAGCCATGTGCTGCACCAGCTTCTTTTCAAGGCTCCTGATTTTTTTTTGTCTTCACACTGGCACAAGGGCAAGCACCCAGCATAGCTTGTCTTGAGGAGCCTGGCAGCACTCTCCTCTCCTGGCAAACCTGACGAAGCCAAATAAAGTAATCTGTGCATTGTCTATTCCTTCGCTTGCGTGACTTTTAAGTTGGGAAAAAAACGACTCGGAGGGCGGGGGGGAATAAGACTTTTGGATTTGGGGCCCTGTTACCATTCATACCATAAGCTGGGGACAATCTAACTGAAATTGTCTATTGAAATCCCACATATTAAGTAGAAATTATTTTTCGAGACTTCTCCCTCTCCCCCCATCCTCCTCCCCTCTTTTCTGAAGCCATCATTGCACAGATTTATTCTATTCAGCCCTCACATTAGCAGATGTGAATGAGGGAATCTGACTGAGCCTGTCAAGGCAAAGAAAGCCATGAAAGAAAAGAGAGAAGAAACATTACACAACTATAATGGCAGCCACAATGGAAATATGCTGGCGTGAAAACAATTAATGCAATCGGTGCTCTAAGTTCACAGCTTATCCCAAAACCAAGCAGCCCCTGGAAGCACAAAGCACATCGCAGCACAGGGACAAACTCCAAACCACTGAGGAAAGCACAAGTAAAAAGGCTTTGCTATGCATACAAAGCGGCTCCGGGAAGGGGCTTTAGTAAGTGACTTCTCTGCCGTAAGCTGCTGTGGCGGCTGCCACATGCCAGAGCCCTGCTCGGGGACCAGAAGGCAGCCGAGGTAATGTACAGCAAGGCTTCGCCTCGCTGATGTGCGTGAACCCTTCCAACCACACCACCGGGTGCGAGAGCCAACCTGAGCGCCCTTCCTCTCCTCTGCTTGTCCAAAGATCTAAACTCTTCGCCTTCCCAATGGAACAAAAGGCCAAAATCCTGAAAAGGTTTGCAAATCAATAGCCCAGGGAGAGAAGGAAGGGGAAGGTCAGCTGCAATGTTTTCTTACTAACATCTCAAGTGCTCCAAACCAGAAAAATAAAAATTTTCATCTAGGAAACATTGAAATTGGCAGTTTCAAGGATTTGTCCTTTCATGAAAATAGGCTTTGTTGTAACTAAATACTATCTCACAGGAAACGAGAAAAGAACATTTTCTGGAGGTATCTAACTAGCTCCATTACAAGTACACCCGCCTATGACTGACTTCAGATGTCCCTTATAGCACTTACAAGTCAAATGGGACTAGTAGTAGAGTACAACATTTGCACAGCAGAAGTACCGTTTTCCCAAATGTCATGCCACTAATGACTCATGGCAACCGAAGCAATAACTGGACTAAAAAAAGTGAAGTATTACCGAGCATGCAACTTCTTACCAGCCTACATGGCGGCAGCATGTCTAAAACAGGATGAAAATTCATAACTTAATTTGGATATGTTTGCCTTCCAGGATTAATATAAACAAGACAAAGGAAGAAAAGGGAGAGAAGTGGAAGTTTTCCCCTCTGAGGTGTTACAATGTAGGAAGAGAGATGAAGAGAGACCTTCTGCTGATGTCATTGATCAGACGCATGACCATCTAAATCACTAACCATCTTCTGGGCCTCAAGAAGAGAGATCAGGCATGCCAGGGAAGGAGCTGTTAAGGCTCCCTCTGAGCACTACCAAAGATTTCGCCCACTCATCTCCTCCATTTCCAGAAGCACCCTGAGAGAACAATGGATTTTACCCTTTGAGGCAACCTGATTTAATGGCTTCTCCACAGCCTCAAATTTAGGGGCTTTCTTCGACCTGCTGCACACTTACAGCAGCACTTTGACACGACCATCACTAGATCTCCCATCTGGTGCGTACACCTGTATAATTGCTCAACAGGGCATCCAACAAACTTAGCTAGTCCCTATTCCCTCTGCTCATGTCAGGATTTACTTTTAAAAATACCTTAGCAATCTGAATTATAGACTGAATTGATTAAAATTATGGTTTTTTAAAATTTTTTATTATTATTTACAAAGGAACTCTTCTCTAAAATTATACCTGTATATATTATGCAACAGGTTTGTAGCTGTCTCCCCACACTGTACCATTTCATTTGCATCTTGTTTACTTTTAATACAGCAATAAAAGAATGGTATACATATTGTGGTTCTATTTATAACCTATCTCTTTGTATAAATAGAAATGATCCCTCAAAATGCAAAGGAGATTCATCAGGGTCTTTTTGCTTTCTTTCTTTTTAAAATTGTCTCTTTCCTTTGTAGTTATAAATAAGGCTTCTTCATTTCTGTGAACTCTAGGGTTGCTATCAGTCACTGCTGTAGGTCACAAACTTGTTACACACTACAGTGATAAATCACTGTCAGGAGGCAGCTACCGTAGAGTTAAACAGTGCTCTGTTCCACATTAACGCAGCGACACATAGAAGTGGACCTGCAGTATCCCACTTCACCTGAAAATCCTAAAACGCACCATTATTTTCCAGAAGTAAGAGTCCCCAGCAAGTTTTTTCTCTTTTATATTTTCCAGGGGAGAAGCACATTTCCACTGAGCTCCATAGGAACCTGGGTGCCCAGGGCAAGTCACTGCCAGAGCAAGGAGTTCGGAGATCTTGGGGGGCTTTGCTTCTTTGCCATTCCAGGTCTGGCCCAGGAAACAATCAATGAACCAGAGGGAAAGGGAGGGAGGGAGGGAGAGGGAGATGGTAGGTGACACAGAAAATCTGGCCCTAAAGAAGAAGGAGGGCTGAACAATAGTTTTACTGTTACAGAAAATCAATTAGTTTAGTCAGTGCAAACATACGGCGCTATCAAAAATCTCAGCTTGTTAGGAGGTTTGCTGAGTATCAAAAAATAAACCAGGTATCGAGTGTCACACATCGACTTTCAAACTAAAGGCTGAGCCTCAGACTTCACACACTATGGAATTAGTTCACATCTCAAATTTTTATTTCAAAATGGCAAAACTGTATATGCATCATCCAGTTACCTTATGGCTCTACTTCATATGCAGTCCCCAAGGCAGTACTTAAGCTATCCAAAGGAGCATATTTTCTCCGCTCCTTTTTCTTCAAAATAGTAGACAACATAAACAAGATGTTATAAGCCCGCTATGCTAATTAGATTATTATTAGAACGCACAACTTCTAACTATTTGACGAAAAAGCAGAGAAAATGAGAAGAGTGGCAGCAAGCAGCGGTGTTTGCCAGCTCCCTATTATGACAGGGTGTAAATAGAGGTTAGGCTCATGCCGCCGTCTGCGAGGAGGTCACATCAAACTGCTTTCACCCCACAGGCAAGGTGAAAACAAGACCACACAGACAAAGAGGAATTGAGCTTCAGCTGGCATGACTGGAACCAATGCCAGTCAAAGAGTTCATTGAACAGTTCAATCATTTATCTTGACAGGATATGATTCTTTTCAGGCTCCTTCTAGCACTCAGGCACAGCTAGCTCCTCAAATACTGACACAGTATTTAATAGCTCTAATGATCCAAATGAATATTTAGTCTAGAAAATTAACTTTTGATAACAGTGGCTGATATACCCTCTCATGGCATACTGTGTTTATCAAATGTTATGGTAATTTATCACTGGGGAAAACAGAATGTTAGCTTTTATGGACAGACTCCAGTACTTCTTTTTAAATGAAAGTTTAGAGAGGGATTTACAGTGGTCCGTACCACACAGGTTGCCAGAGTACGAATTTGATGTCCTTAATGCCAAAACACATACCGCTGTCACTTGAGAGGAAGCAACAGTGCTGCTGGACCTCCCATTCAGCAGGGTGTAAATCGTGTTTTATGCATTCATCCTGCTTAGTCTGACTTCCAAACCTACAACTATCAGAGAATTTTCACATTCTTATGAATTACATTATTGACATGTTTTAATATCTCCACACAGGAAAAAACAGGATTTTAAGAAAGAAGATTTAGTCAAGGCTGAAATTAGGCAGTAGCAGGTCCCAGTTTTCTTGTAGCTTTGGTCCAGCTGAGGAATTTCCAGGTTTCACAAGAGTCGTGCTGCAAGAGGGGCCACATGGGGATAAAAGCATGTAAGTTTGCAATAGGATTTCTTCCCAGATCCATCCCATGCTACATCACAGCACTGTGCAGCTTTCTGTGTTTTACCATTGATTTTAAGGGGAATGGATCCAACACTAATTATTTTTGTGGTCCCACCTATGACATCTCTAGGCCAACAGGACACAAAGCCAACAGCCTATTCTCCCTTTTTAACCAACTTTCGATAAATCTCTCCTTTTATTACAACTAACTGGCTCTTTTTCTAGCTGCTCTTGAATGGATTTTGGAAACACCTCCTTAAGTCACAAATCAGTTTTTCTCCCCTTGTTCTGAAAAGATTTCAATTACATTCAGGGGCAATTTCTCTACTCTCTGCTGCCACAAAACCACTTTCTGGGCTGCAACAAATACAGTATTCAACCTACCTGATAAATTCAGCTTTGGCATCATTAGCATCCCTCCGATAACAACCCAAAATCAGATGATTTAAGTGAAATGTGCCATCTTGTCCAGTCATAATTCAAACATGCACCTAAGCTCAAATCTGCAAAAGGGCTAAAGTCCCAAAGTGCAACTTGGGCAGAAGTTAAGGACCAGTCTTCACAATCCACCCTAAACCCTCTGGCAGAGCACAAAGTCCTGCTCATAACTACTAGTACTAGCATCTGCTTTTAAAAGATACCTAAAATTTTCATTCAGTGCTTGGAGAATCCAACTCAGCCCAACAGAGGTGGTTATCTTCGCTAATTGCCCCAACTATAAAAATATGCATTATTTTTCTCTTCTGAAATTGTCTAGCTATGCTTTCCTCCTACATTACAGTCTTTATTAGAGAGGTACTAATCAGCATTTTTCCCATTAGTTACCTCTTGGCTTTGTGCAATTAAACAGACTTAGCCTCATTAATCTCTACAGAAAACCAGAATTTCCAAGAGCTTCATTTTAATACTAACACACTGACATTGGTGCATTGTGGCAATTAGTTTTTAACATCAATAAGTTAAACTTATGTTGTCTATATGTTCATGTCAGACTTCATAATGGTCGTTGTTCATAATAGAAACAGGTAAAATATTTATACTAATACATTTGGACCAATGGCATCAATAGGAAAGTTTTCAGGAAAAATCTGAATTATGCTTCATATTCCTAAAAGAAAAAAAATATTTCATTAAAAATGTTCTGTTTCACAAAAATTTTACTTGGGGTTTAGAGAAGCAAACAATTACAGAGGTACCCTTTTAGGAACACACTTTTTCAGCATGGCAGCATGCCCTGTCCCCTGGGCTGGTGACACATTTTGCAGCAAAGAAAAAATGGAAAAATAGCTGAAGAGATCAAATCCCCCATTTCCTGAACAGCTGCTCTAACATCTAGGCTGTTCAAGAGAAAACAAGTGTCCAGTCGTACCAGCAACGCCCCAGCACATGCAAATGAAAATACATATGGCCTCCATAAACCAGACCCTGAATTTGGCACAGACCACTGCCCGCGCTACTTTGCACTACAGGTGGGGAAGAGCTGCTGTACTCTTTGGTGGCAGGCGAGGACTACAATATCATTAGCACCACAAATTAATAACATAACACATACACTAATACAGGCCCAGCAAACATTTACGAAGGACAGAGAGAGATGTGCTCACCTCTCCATCAGGTTACTCAAGCCAGTTACGTGCAACAGGCTCATAAAAGGATGCTTCACCCCTTTTCAGGCTTTCTCTGCTCCTGCCAGGCTGGCAGTGTTTCCAGGCACCCACAGACCAAGAGAGCAAGGGGCTCCCCAGGCCTTGGGATAAAAGGTGACTGCACCAGGAATGGAGGTGCCCAGGTGTGCGTGGTGCTTCTGGGGCTCTTGCCATTTCTACCACTCAGAGAGAGTGGGGCAAAGAGGCACCCAAATTCTTTGTGATCCCAGGCATCCATGTCTTCAGCTGCACTCAGCTGAGCTTTTAATTGGTGTGGCCATATGTCCAAGCACTTCCTAAGCATTAACTCGGTAAAGAGCATGAACCCCAAACCCCTTCTAAAGTCAGCAATAGCCAGAATGAGAGAGATTTCTGAATACTTCTGTAGAGGACTCTGCAAGACCAAGAGAGTCTAAGAGACAAAACATCTCGGTGCATCTATCACATGGAAGGCAATTACAGAAAAGCAATCTGTACCACTTGCTGGCAAATAATAATTTAGGAAATAGAGAATAAAATACACCCTACCTGGTATCATAAACTGTAGTTTCACCAAGGGATTTTCATGGTGTTACTAAGTTTGAGAGACAAGCTCAAGTGGTTTAAATAATAGAAAGAAGAAAATGCAACTTCCACAGCGTTATGTCTGAAAGCACCCTTCCTTCTATGTAATATATAGGGCAGCCTCACTCCAAATACATTTGAGATTTTCTATTTCATGTTCTGTAGATGATGTTTGCAGCTCTGTACAGGTATCTAATTTCCAACCAATCTAAGACATTACACTGGGGACAGCATGAGGTTGTAGCAACAAGCCAGTCAAAAAACAAATTATTCAAAGACTGCTCAAAATAATACTGTAATTCTATCTACTGTGCAACCTTTGCTTTCAAAGGATAGAGCAATATGCTGCTCACTGGACAGGCTTTTCATAAAAAAACAACAAAATATGGTTTAGGTATTCTTACTCAACTTCAAGCAAAAATAATAAATATTTCACTTTATGATATCACTACCGTATTTTTTTACTTCTGCATGAGTGCCAAGTGACAAAACACTTTTATTTTCTCTGCCTTAAAGGGTAAAAATAAGTGGGAGTATAAGTCCGCACCAACATCTTGCTCTTGGATAAAGAAATGATAAATGAAATACAAAGTTTTTATGGCAAGATGATGACACATCTGAGGTAACTTGGCCAAGAAACTGAGATAATAGATTTTCTTATGCAGCAGTTGCAAGAATAGGAATAGATGATTAAAGATTTGGGAATTCTTTCAGACAGACAGTCTGCTCCTCCAAGAACTGTAGATCCCCATCTCCATCAGAGCTATACCCACCTATATGACCCAGCCATCGAGGCTGCAGAGTGCAATAGCCTTTTACAAAAGTCTCTCAAAGAAACCAAGCGCATATGGAATGAAGTTCCTCCAGTGGATTATTAACTGACTGAAACATAGGAAATAAAGGAAAGGAATAGACTGCCAATTTTTCACGTTAGAGAGAAAATATTGACAAGGAACTGAGATGCATGATAATGCTGAAAGCGTAGGTGAAGGAGTTAATAACAAGGCAATAAAACATACCATGTTACAAAAATATTTGGGGAGGTCAATTGTAAGGCCAATTGAGTGAAGACCTGCAAAAGGATTTCACAGCAAGTCAGGGGAGACAAGCAGCAAATTAAATCCTGCGTTAATCCACACACACATGGAAAAAATAACCATGACCCAAGGATGGTCTTTAAATCAGTATTTGCACTCCATAAAAAGATCTGGGGGCCTTACGACTCCCTCTCTGAAACATCAGCTCAATGTTCAACAGTAGGTAGAAAAGCATAGAATCGTTTAGGTTGGAAAAGACCATTAAGATCATCGAGTCCAACCATCAACCATGCCCACTAAACCATGTCATGAAGTGCCCTGCCTACATGCTTTTTGAATACCTCCAGGGACGATGACTCCACCACTTCCCTGGGCAGCCTGTTCCAATGTCTGACAACCCTTCCAGTAAAGAAATTTTTCCGAATACCCAATCTAAACCTCCCCTGCCACAAATTGAGGCCATTTCCTCTCATCTTATCACTAGTTACTTGATAGAAGAGACCAGCACCCACTCACTGCAACCTCCTTTCAGGTAGTTGTAGAGAGCAATAAGGTCTCCCCTCAGCCTCCTTTTCTCCAGGCTAAAAAACCCCAGTTCCCTCAGCCGATCCTCATAAGACTTGTGCTCCAGGCCCCTCACCAGCTTTGTTGCCCTTAGCATATACAATGCTAAGAATTTTAAGGAGAATTGAGAACAAAACAGAAAAAAACTTGTTATATAGCAATAGAAATCTGAGACACAAACATCTTGAATGCTGTAGGCAGCTTGGCTCATCCCATTTCCAAAGCAACAGAGGTGAACTAGAAAAGGTTTTAGCTCAGAGAAGGGCAAAACTCAGGTCAAAGGTCCAGAAAGACTCCTGTATGAAGAGAAACTGGATAAACTATAACTTGTGTACCTGGAAAAGAAGTAACAGGGACAAAGGGTGGAGGGATATGATACAATTCCACAAAGTCACAAAGAGAGTATTAGCTATTTCTCACACCCCAGCACACAGGGACACGCAACCACAGTATCTGACAGAAGGTTTGAAATAAAAGAGAGAGTTTTTTTCACACAGCATGCAATTACATTGTGGAAGTCACCACCACAAGATGCTATGAAGGGAAACGAAAGAATATAAACCAGGTAAAAACAGCTGGTTACAGATGAAAGCCTGGAGAAGTACTTTAAAAACATTATTCTACATTTGGCCTGGTTCTTACACTCTTTTGCTAGACATCCAGTACTAGGCACTGTCAGGAAGAGGACACCAGACTAAATGGGCCTTTGATTTTACATGGTGTGGTTGCTATGCTCTTGCATTTTCATATACCTTAAGGGTTAAATTCAGAATAATGTCTTCACTCAGAAGTTTTGCCAAGAATACAAATTTGGGCATTTTGCCTCTCAAGCACTGTGACAGGAATTAATTAAATCCAACTTTGTAACGGACACAGTGCTTAAAACCTTCACTGCTGTCCTCAGTGCTGCTGTCCTTGGGTGCAAGACTCATCAACATGGTCTCTTTTCCCCCTAGTCTTTGGTCTGGAGGTATAACACTAACTGAAGTATTCACCCTCACTCTTCTACTATATCTCCTCTTGTTACTTATCAGCAAATCTGGAAACATTGCTTAATAATAGCATGCAAGATTTAATGTGATAGATCCATCAACAGAAAAAGGCTGCATTGCATTGATCCTGAATTAACAATAGTACACCCAAGTGCAACCTATAGCTGCTCTACTATTTTTGCAGAAATTGTATTTAAAACAGCTCAAATGCTGAGAATATATAAAGGCAAATCACATACGTGAAACATGAAAATTTAAGGTTGATAATACACATCACTTTGTGGTAAGAGTTTCCAGAAAAAGTCAGCTTTTACAACCATACTCAGATGCTATTTACTCACCTAAATAATTATTAGGAGGTTTTCAAAGGATCTCAGCACTCAGTGTGCTGAAATCTTTTGAAAACCTGGTCATAATAGTCACAATGGGAACTGAGCTCTTTTGAAAAACTAGTCAGAGCTGAGAGCGCCAAGCTAGTGAGAGCTGGATCTCAGATAGAAAACTTGCATCATAACATCTCTTGAAATACTCAGCAGTGGTTGATGGGAACAGATAAGTATCTACTCTACCCTCTGATTGCAGCCTGCATCAGATGAACAACCAGTTGTGATTTTTCCATTATATTGATTTCCCAACAAGAAACCTGGGTTCCAAAAAAACCTTTTCTGAGTGAAGATATTGATTTTGAGGCATCAGTTTGATTTTCCCTCAGAACATCATTTCCACACTCTGCAGCTCCCAGGATCTCCAGGCAACCTGTGCTTCCCACCTTGTGGATCCACAGAAGCCAAACTAGTGAGCAGGAAGGAAATCTATGTCTTTAGAATCATAATTCTACAGAATTTCGCCTTAATTAATGGGGACTTGGAAAAGAGGTACCTGTGGTCATCCTAGGCCTGGCCCTCTGTAGTCCCATAAACTCTGCAGCTCTTCATGCTTTCAGGTTTTAGTTCCTTGGAGTCTTTATGCCCACAGGGTGTGTTTTAGTTGTCTAGGGCTGGTTTAGATGCCTCACGTGGCTGCCAGGTGCTACTCCAGAAGGCCACAGCACCCACTAGTCCCAAACATTCAAAGGCATCTAAAGAGGCATTAGATGCCTGTGTTCAGGCACCTGAATTTCTCCCAGCCTTTCTGTTCTTCAGCCGAGTTTGAGACAAGCTACTACATCTCTGAGGAGTCCAGTGTGCCAAATAAATGCTTTACCCAGCAGGCAAGGCAGAAAAAGGGAAACATATTCATTTTTTCTGCAGTAAAGTTTCTTCAACTCAACCTGTGAATACTTACATTCTGAGTTGGAACGAAACAAAGTTCTTCAAAATCAAAATATTTTCTACAAGAAAGAGTTTATTTCTCACAGATTCTAGCTAGATGCTGCATAGGAAGTCTGTGAAACAGCATTTTCTGCGTTATTCCTCTCAACCACAAACTTCTAAGAGATATGAAGACTTACCTGCCTACAATTAGACAATAAAAGAAAAAGAAGTTGTACTAGCAGAAGAGACTAGAAGTTTTTTAACTTCTTATTTACAAAGAAATAACTTTCTTTTGTCTTTTTTAAAGATAATTCTTTCAAACTTTCTCTTATTGTAAAATTACAATCAAAGAAAATTTAAGAATTTCCCATTTACCCTCTCTACACACATCATAATACCTCTGTTCATCTTATCTCTTTTTAGTCTTCTATCTACTCCACACAGGCATTTATCACTTCCTATTTTCCTAATAATTGCCATTTTCATCCTCCAGATCCTTCCAAATCTTTCTATATCCCTCACGGGATGGGATGATCAGAACTGGACACCACAGTCAGAAGAAGGCTGAAGAGAATTTCTGTCATCAAAATATTCAGACCACATCTTTAATTATCTATTTGGTCTTCTCCTCAGAAGCAGAAGTCTTTCACCCTAGGAAGCCAAATCAGAAGCTAACATTTAGTTCACCTTAGCATATTAATGCTATTGAACAAGGTGAGGTTCATGAGGTTATGCCACAGTGCTCTTCTGCGATGAGGTTACTTCCCCAATTGATACCTGAAGTTTTTACATAATTTCACATCTGCAGGTCAAAATTTAAAAGCAAACAAAAAAAAGCTGAAGTTTGAATTGCATTGTCCTACAGTGCTACTCCTTATCCCTAAATAATTATGCACAGTCAGTCAGCGTTTGTCATGCGTGTACACTCACATGGTACAACTCATTGGAGCTGCAGGGACTTTGAGATTCCAGCTGGTCTAATGTCATTGATGATGCACAAGAAAAGGATGCTAAAGAATGTGTGAATGCAGAGCAGTCTGTCTTTAAACTGCCATAATATTGCTCATGCTAAATAACATTAAAATACATTCCACAATCACAGAGACAGAGAGATAGCGCTAGGTGAGAGTCTTGGAAGATGATCTGGCAGGGCCAGGAAAGGATACATCTGCAAAGACAAGTGATGTTACCAGGGCCGAAGAGTTAACACTGTTCCTGCTTAGAGTTTCACACCATTAGAACTTGGTTTTGTTGCTTATAACCTCAGTGGATTTGAAATAACTACATTAAAGCTCCATTTACAGGTGGGTTTGGTCTTTTTTTTTTTTTTTTAATGTTATTTGTTTAGCTCCNTAATTGCTAAACTGAATAATCCTCTTGGGGAAGGCATTTAATTCTGGACCCTTCGTACTTCTAAATATTTGACTTGTCCATGAAAACTTTCAAGACTGTAGCTTTTTTTTTTCCATTAAATATATCCAGATCTTATCTATGTTTGTAGATGAGGACTTTGCACAGTTCTTCACAAGTGTCTTCTATACAGAGCCTTGCTTTTCTGCATGTGTGCTCAGCCTAATCTCATTGCCAGTAACACTGACTTTACATTTTTATCCTTATTTAGACTTCCCATTGTGTTTAACAAAAAGTATAATCTTTTTACCACACCGTTTGCACAATTGGAAAGAATCTTGCATGTTTATTTGATCACAGTAAGAAAACAGTAAACTTTCTAATGAGGTTTAGTCTTCAACATACAAGGTATGAAGCAGATTCTTTTAGACAGAACTCCAGTAGATGCTCCTGTGTATTTGAAATCACTCAGATTTTTTTCTTCATAGTGTATATACAACACTTACATACTCAGTGGGAGTCAGGGGAAAGGAAATAGTTCCCCGGGTGCTCAGTTCCTGAGATGCAGTGTATATTTGTGCGGGTCTGGATGTACCCTCTCCCCTCTACCTCATGTCCTACATAGTCTCTGCAATTAGATGAATGCTTCCAAACTTCTTGGTCATATATGGCAACATTTTAATATTGCCATAAGCATATTTTTATATGTTTAATTTATTTTTATATTTTATATAGTTATTTTATTTTTATAGGTTTACTTTATATGTTATATTTATAAATTTATTTTTAGATATTTCTTTTACCTATATTCTATTTCTACATATTTATTTTATTTTTATTTATATATATATATTTTGTATATCTTTATTTATACCCACACGCTCCCAGACTATTTTTAGGAAATCAGTACACCTCAATCACATAAACCTGTTCTTGCTCTCCCTCCCCCCACCTCGGGTTGCAGTGGGGTTACCCACGCAGGGAGCCGCCTCCCCCACGGCTCTCTCATGGGGTCGTGGGGACCGAGAAGCCCCTTCCAGGTACTGCTGCCTGTGGGGTTTGGGGAGGGGGGAATTGAAGCCGTGGCTTGGGCTCTGGTGCCCTCCGGTGGTCCCTCCGGGAGGATCCGGGAGGATTCGGGACTCGGAGGCGGGAGCAGGCGGGTGTCTCCTAACCTGCTGCAAAACA
>VYZV01017270.1:53623-155554 GCA_013401275.1 Pandion haliaetus | reverse complement strand
GAGGATTCGGGACTCGGAGGCGGGAGCAGGCGGGTGTCTCCAAACCTGCTGCAAAACAGCCCCAGGAGAGGACAATCCGGACCCCAGAGATGCTAGGTAGAAAGCCCACCCTTGTTTTTTCTCTCCCCAGCAGGCTGTGGCAAGAAAGATTTAAGAAGAAAACTCAAACACTAAACTGGAGAGGGATGGAGGATGCGGGTGGTGAAACTGTATTTTATTCTTCGGCGTGAAGTTGTACTGGAGCCATCCTCACCCCAGGTGTCACTTTTGGAGGTGCTCACACACACCCATAGCAAAAGGCAGACAAACTTAGGATGAGAGGAAATGGCCTCAAATTGCGGCAGGGGAGGTTTAGATTGGATATTCGGAAAAAATTCTTTACTGAAAGGGTTGTCAGACATTGGAACAGGCTGCCCAGGGAGGTTGTGGCATCACCATCCCTGGAGGTATTCAAAAAGCATGTAGACAGGGCACTTCATAACATGGTTTAGTGGGCATGGTTGATGGTTGGACTTGATGATCTTAGCGGTCTTTTCCAACCTGAACAACTCTATGATTCTAACTACAGAAAGGCAGAAAGAAGATGTAGCCAAGGCAGAAGGGAGAGCGGCTTTAAGCAATAGAGCCAAAAACACAGCCTGAGCTTCCTTATCCTCAGTCCAGCTCTATTTCTTAGGGCAGTGGTTGGCAACCTTTGCTGGCCTGCAGCCAGCTAACACACGCCAGGCTGCACTGCACTTAGTTCTCCCCAGCAATATCAGATGTCCCCGTGGGCAACTTGTGGGTCATGGCTTAGAGATTACCGTGCTGCATACCCACGCTGTGTTACCCATCTAGCATAGCACATAACAGATCCCTTTAGCCTGATGTAAACCACAGCATGTTTATATATCATAAGGAGGAAGACAATGAAAGATAACATTGTGTTATTCTATTTGTAGAAATTATGCCAGCTTGTCTTCTGCGTTATTCTCTTTCTCAAACAAATTTTGAGATGGCTTTTCCTAGACAAGATAATTGGCTGAAATCAATTCACTATCGTTGTAAACGGGCACATTTGGATAATGTTATAAAGGCTGCATTTAAAAGGAAGAAAAAAAAAAACGGAGCAAAGGTTGATTGCTCCACATCATTATCTGCAATTCAGTTCTATTCCTAGTAAATTATTAACTATATTAAGCTAACTTTGTTTAAGTCTGACTAGTCAAAACATTACTATGAAAGCATACAAGCTCTACATAGGCCAAAGTTATAGCAAACTCTCTGCATTGTCTAGAGCAAGGAAGGAAGTCAGCAGGTAATAACACCACAGTAATAACACAGCCTCTGCTGCTTCCCCCAACTCCACAAGCTCCCTTACTTTATGATGCCTGGGGTTTCCAAACATCCCCAGTCCTACCATGGCCAACTGCTAAGATCTGAAATGTGTGTGCCACTCTCTGTCCTGCTTCTCTAGTACAGGGTAGGAGAAATCGATGTAACATTTACAGCACCAGAAATCCATACTCTATATCACTCTGTCCATCCCAAATCCTGGAATCTCAGGGATTTCCTGGTATTACGCTTAACACACTGCAGCCTTAGCAGAACTGCAGAAGTACAAGACATATACAAAAAAAAAAAAAAAAAAAAAAAAAACAGCCTCCTTCCTGCCTGGATGTTTATAAACTGCAAAATATGTTTGCTTGAGAATTGCCATCAAGATCCATCCGAGCCACCTTCTCATCTTGTGTAAGCCCATTATTTCTTCCTAGTTTCCGATATTCTTTGATCACATCTTAAAGCTGAAGCTTCTTACATGCTGACATTACACAAACAGGCAGATGCTAATTCAAACTACAAGTTTATTTTGGTGTATTTATGCAGCAGCTCATAACTGTGATTCATTTTATTCCAAATCTGTGCAAGCAATGTGTGTTATATTTGTCCTCCGTTAAATATGACATTCAATGATTCTGAAGAGTGTTACATCGTCAGGAAGAGCCACAGTGTTCAAAAAAGTCAAGATCTTGTACCGGGGCAGCACCTTCTGCATTTATCATGCCATTAGCTGGCAGCAATGTGGGACCAGTCTACACACAGTCTACCAAGAACTACAATGCAGGAGATGCAGAGCAGAGACAGGGACACAAAGATGGCTTTAATATTCCTTACGCCACCCATGCTTCCAGGTCCAGATTACTAAGTCCTTCCCTTCACCCCCATAGCATTGCCACCCAGGAGACCAGTAGCTTCATTCCCCTGTACCTCTTGGCCTGAATGTCTCGCAACTGAACATGGGGAATGCTTCCCTCAAATCGGGGACTTATTTATAAGTCCTATATCCTGCTGGACCTGCAGGGCATGGGGCCTTACCTATGGCTTGAGCATGACACTCATTTTTTTAAGCCACATGCTATTATAGCATGAAAGGGTAGCAGAGGTACCTGTGAGTAGCCCCTGATTTTGCAGTCGTTCCCTTTAGAGCATGGTGCTGATTATAAGCTCAGCCTTACAGCTCCCCTACCTAACACCCCCTTAAAATTTGTAGTAAATAACATTGTCCAAGTTAGTGCCGCGCACGCTACTTTCCTCATGTCTCCCTAGCAAAGCCCTCTCTGCCACGGCCTCAGCTAGAATGCCTTTTGTTTACAATTTCACCAGCTGAAAGACTCTTTTGAGAACAAAAAAAAAAAAGAGGGGAAAGAAAGAAAGCTGAAGAGGCCACTATGAGGATCTAATCTATGGCTAAGACCACCCCTTGACTGGCAGTCTGCATTGCCATCAGCTGTATGCATCATGAACGCATTCTGGTTTAGATCAGCTGTCTGTGCCTTCTCCCTCATTAACATTGATAAAAGCGATTGCCTCTGCCCGGCGCGCGGCATTCCTCAGCATACCAGCTGCAGCTCTATCTTAATGCATCCTATGGGCTTGGAGAATTAATTAGTTCTGATAGTCACCATGTTTCAAAATGATGGCTGTCATAACCCCGCAGATAAAATTACACACTCCCAAAATTTTCCACATTGCCCATTCAGACTCTCTGTAGGCCACCGTTGGCTTCCTCAGATGTATGGCACTGGAAAGATTTAACTTGCCAAACCTTTTTTTTTAATCTCTTTGTTACATTCCAATTAAGTCTGTGTTAATCAAAGGCCGTATTTCCCAAATATTCCACCCCCCCCTTTCCCCAAGCCTCCGCCTAGGCAACTCGATGGTTTATGCCCCCCTTCCTCCCACCTACAATTAGCATTCAGACGTTTCTCTTGGCAGAGCCAAAGCCTCCCTCCCCCTAGGAAGCTTTCTTCTTCTGAGCACATTTTATCTTTTCCTACCCCTCTGCAAGGTGCTTTAGCCAGTTTCCAAAGAGCAAAGTGACTTTCCTCAGACATGTGGAGCCTCAAACCGTATTCAAACACCCCTGGGACAGTTTTCCTGCTGTGACTGGCTCTAAAACAGAAGCCACATACAGCAAAAAACAGTAATTCATTTATTTTCTGCCACTTACTTTCAAATTACTAAGTAAGAATATTAAATTTAGCTCAAGACTGCCCTCACCCTTGACACTCTCTAAGACCTCACTAACAAGGCTGCTCCCCTGGGAGAGGAGCTGAGATGCAAGTAGGGTGGGACGTACCAGGAAAGCAGTACCAGCTTTTATTATGCAGAGCTCATGAATGTTCAGGCTGCATTGAGTGCTCTGCTTCAAAATGGTCATATTTCTTTTTTTATTTCTTCCTCTAAAATGGTGCTTTTGTCATATGATTGTTTGTGAAATGGCTGAGCTTTGCATGAGTCTCTGAGAGCTCATCATATGCCATTCAGCCATCTCTGGCTGAGAGCGCTTCACATTCAGAAGGTTCAGGGGAACAATACACAATGTGAGTCATGTAGTTAATAACCAATTAAAAAATTTTAAAAATGCAAGAAATTCTGTGGTTATCAAAACTGTGTAGAGGAAGGTGAGTGCTGCAACCATCATGTTTGCATCTCCACTGGTTTTTATTCACTTTTAAACTGACCTCATGCACCAGATGCCTGGCTCAGAGAAAGAACAACTAGCTCATTGTAATACTGAAGTAAGTTGCAGCACAAAACACTGTTTTCAAAAACACCTACATAAATGAACCATCGCATTTTCTCTGGTTGGTTGACATTTTCAGCACAGAAATAGAAGGAGCAACTTAGAGAGAGGCAGTAGGTGGATGAAGAAAGTAAAAAGGCAACCAGCTCACATCTACTTAAAGTAGGAGCATCCAGTCCAGAAATGCAACAGCAGAGCGGAGGAAGTCTGTGACACACACGAGTGTATGCCACAGCACATGGTATTTGAAGTATTACAGCACACACAATGACTCTTACTAATCTTTTTCACCAGGCTGCTTGCAATGTGAAAATTTTCAGAGGTACAAGGGTGACTAGCAGCTGAGACAGGAAGTGTCCGAGTGGCCTGGGTATTCCCGGGAGGCTTGGCTGGGCTTCTCCTTGTCAAACTGATCGCAGCTTTCAGGTGTGCCCGTGCGCACAGTCATTGTCACTCCCACATTCCTTGCTCTCACTTCCCTCACCAGTATCAACATTATTTAAAAATAAATCCAAGGGGACCAACTCCCCACACACGTTGTACTTTGATATTTGTCATCTAAGGCTTCCAAAATTTTCACCTTCTTGTAGGAACCAAAGAGATCCAAGACCTCTCCACCACTCCAGCTGGATATAGAAAGAGGCACAGCACAAAGCTAAAATAAAATACCCTGCTAAAGCCAGAAAAAAGTAAGAGTAGAAAATGCAAGACCACGAAGGTCTCAGCTGAGCTGTATAAGCAGCAAGACAATGAGAAAGTGATAGCTTGCCACCACAGCCCTGGAGGAGGACAGCCCCAGAAATACACAGCCTGGATGGCCAGGACAAGATACAAACACGTCAAAAGGGCAGGAGCTGGAGGACAGTCGAGACAAAAGCTGGCACAGACACGGCAATGAGCAAGGTAGCCGTTGACAGGTGAAATCCCCACTGGGGATCCCAGCAGTGTGCGGACCCCTCCGCGCTCCGTGGCCCAGACACCAGCAGGGGAAGGGGAGGAAAGACGCAGGTCCCAGTCTGCAGACACCACCACCATCATGTTTCTAAAAGCAAAGGGCAAAACCTGACAGACGGGGCTTCCTACCCATGCCAACAGCACGCCAGCACCCAACACCAGCATGGACAACAGCGCTGGAGCCAGCGACGGCCCAGTACCTCATGCACTGGCCAGGCCAGCATGCCAGCTGCCTGGCTGGCTAGCGGCTACACTGCCATACTGCACAGGCTGCTTCGAGCACCGGGATTCCACCTTCCCACCCACCAAGTTCCTGGGGTGCCCCGTCCTGTGTGCCAGTGGACGTATTAGCCTGTATTTCTGCCCAGAGTGGGGCAGGAGCTGGCCAGAGTTATAGTTAGAGCCTGGCACGGTCTGTATTCAACCCCCGTGGATGAGGAAGATCCCCATCACCAACATGAGGAAAGGGTGGCCGGTCCCTCCAGAGCAGGGAAAGCGATTGTTGCGGCGGTTAGCAGGGAGGCCGCACTCTGACACGAAGGGAGAGGAAGGAAAGGGAAAAAGGGTTTACTTCACACAAACGCCTATATGGGACGTAAGAGCAGATAACAAGAGAGCTGATGTGTGTTACTTTTTATCTCGATCTACAGGACAGGAAAGGGATGTGCTTGATTTACGGCTCCTTTCATCGCTGTGCTGTCTGAAGTGGCAACAGGCAAGAAACCCGGCTGACCTCAAGCCGCTGCAGCTGTCAGCTCCTGCCATCACACATACAGGGACCAGGCAAACGTGTTTTGCCCAGGTAGCGCAGGCCCTGCCCAGACAGCCACCCTGCCCACGCTACAGCAAGGCACAGCTGCAGAAGAGGAAGGATAAGTTTTACTCCCAAATATCTCACGAAGGACGGGATGCGGCCATGGGCTATCATCACACAGGAGAGAAGATCTTCCAGGATTCTGCTCTTTCAGAGAAAAACCTGAGCCATTCCTTCCAGCTGGCCAGATCGTACACTGTATGCAAAACCAAAGTAACATGAAAGGCCTTGACCTCAGAAAAGAGAAATGGCACTTCTCAGGGCCGTATGTACCATCAGCATGTACATCGCAACCCCTGGCTGCCATCTTGTCTGCATAAACAAGAAATTATTTACTTTCCTCATTGTATAGCAGAAAGGAACAGGATCTGATGAGAGCACAGGAAACATCTTGCCCTGCCACCTCCTGCCAGCAATTTTGCAGTATTCAGTTAGAGCACATAACAGAAGAAGATCAATTTGTGTATTATACATGTATCACCACTGAGTTCTTTAGGAAGACAATACAGAGTTCAAGATAATAGGTTACAACTGCATCAAGTGTTACATTTGTGGTCTAAAGGTGAATGCAGCATCTAGCCATGACTACAAATAGGAAATTGGGAGACAGCACTGTGTTTACAGCCACTGTGGACTCTTCAAAAACTTAACCTGGCTCCAAAGCACAACTTTGTATTAAGGCACCCTTACGGAGTGTCTTCAGATGACAATGTCAGGGGCCCAAAGCGAAGCTGGCAAACTGGAGGCAGTCAAATTATTAGGTACTTAAGACATGAGAGAGGCTGCCCTTAACAAACTGACCAGAGCAGCAGCAAAGAGCAGCACTAGAAAAGAGCTGAACTCTGAGAAGAGAGAGAAACAGTCTTGCTTTTGGCAATCAAAATGTCTGTCTACTCATCCCTCCTAATCATATGCAAGTAACATAGCTGAGTTAATTTTCCTCTGCTTAACTCCAGGAAATCAGTCCAAGTGATTTAACAAAAATAGCAAAAAGAGGAAAAAAAAAATCCCCCTTTTTATCTGGCTAACCAAAGCTGGAAGATGTTCTTTTGGCCTCCTGAGATAAAGCTGGTGGTACTTCTCCCAGAACTACATTCAGGGGACCCACCCGTACATTATTAGGGCTGATAAGCCAGCTTCCAGAGATCCTTTGCTCTGCCTTAGATCAGTTGGACAAATGTAATGACAACAAACACAGCAGTTACTCCAGTCCCCTATTCATGCCCACCTAAAAGGAGAAAACATCTTCTGTCATAACAGTTCAGTGTCCTTGGTTTTGTGCTGTCAACAGCTTCAGAGAGAGGGATAAATGAACAGACCCCTGTCAGGATATCCTGTCATTTGGTCAGGAAGGGTTTATTCAGCTTTGCAGTGAAAACTTTCGGCAAATACCCTGCGTTTTGGAATTTTTCCTGCCTGCAGGCAAGCTCTGCATGCCATATCCTTCAGTCATTTTCCTTCAGAAAGAAAAGAGTCCTGTTAAACTGTTTGCCTAAGAATGGAGAAGAAATAGCACCTCTAACAAACGATCACTTTACGTCACAATTTTAGTCCTCATGTCTGGAGGGCTCTGAAGGAAAAAAATCAAATTCTTCACAATGGAAAAAAATCCAGTTGTTTTATTCTTTCTGGCTTTTTTGGCTGCAGTGACACCATGTGTGACATCACAAGTCCCAGATGAGGTAAGAAGCAGCTTTTTATTTAAGTAATGAATTATCATATGTCTATATTACACTATGAAGTGAGGGTTGTTTCACTGTTACAGGGAGAATAGTTATCAGATACTGTATCTTATAGAAGAAAAACCTACTTTAACAGTCACTGATGCCTATGACACTGAATTATAAACTAAGAGCTCTGTAATTCAGTCCTCTGAAATAACAGAAATGCATGTTTATTCCACATGATAATTTGGCTCAAAGGGCATGAGTACACTGAAAAAGTCGCTAAAAAGTGGCAAACGTGACAAAAGACTGTAGCTGACACATTCATCAAAAGCAACAAAAGAAAACTGTTAAAATTTCTGGTAAGTCAGAAGATGACAGCAGAAATTTTCACATAGTGAAAATTATCCACTCTACTAACAACAAGGAAAAAACGCTATTTCAGATAGGCAGGGAAAAAATTCTAAGGAATTGAGCTATTGGAAGTAACTGTACAAAGTTATAAATTTAAGTAAAAGATTTGTAGACTTTTGGGGAAGTGGTCCATTTGCCACGGACGAATCCTATGGATCTGTGGAATTTCACAAAATCTGTTTTCACCAGCCTTGTAGAGAGGCAGAAAGCATTGTGTTACAAATCTGAACCAGGAGTTCAACAGCGAGATATTCACTCATCTAAACTGTCTCACAACATGTGGCTTTGAATTCCTGCATTCTAGAGAAAGGTCACTTATAGAAGATGAAACAAAAGGACAGGGAGAAATGGGGGGGGGAGAAGCCACTCACTTGCTGATTGTTTGGTTGGGTTTTTAAGTGGAAAAATACTTTGAAAAGTACAAACAAGTACTAGGAAATGTGTTAAACTTATTCCGCCTCTAAAAAAAGAGCCAGTAACAAATCACCTTTCTTCCATTTTCCCTAACAGCAAAAAGGGAAAATGAGAACATGGGAGAGAATGGAAATAACCCCACCATTCTAAAACAATGTTTTATAGCTGGTGGTAGGGAAAGGGTATAACTTATTTTTATTTAGCTTTTACCTTTTCAAAATCTCTTTGAATTTTCTTGTTCAAAAAATGAAATTTTGTGGAGTGACAAAATGTCTTCTGTCTTTTCAATGACAACTTCTGCAATGAGCTAATTTCAACCACTCCTACCAATAGCTTTTTCACTTCTGAACCTGAATATCCTACAAGCCCAGCAGTTTATCCAGCCTCAGAGTCTTAACAGCTTACACCAAGCACCTGTGAGGAGCAGGGCTTCAGTAGTGTACTTGGTTAAAGACTCAGAAAAGTCAGCCAACACTCTTGAGTTTATGATTCTTCAACATTAACAGTACTGATTTGACTCAGTGGAGATGCTCACAGGAGTTAAGGTGCCCAGCCTGCGTTTTTGTGCTGTGTTGGTTCTTGCTTTGCTGCGTGACTCATCTCTCATGATGGATGGACTGTTAAGGTGGCTGCACTGGTGCTGAGCACCAGTGTTTTGAAAGGCTTGAAGCGTTCAAGCTCGCTTGCATTGGTGCCTCATGAGGTGGTTTTGGATGGGAAGCAAGGTGCAGAGACGCTTTGGTTTGTGTCTGTGGGAGCCACCTTACAGCTGAAGCCCAAAGAGCTGGGTCAGTCCAGTGCCCCAGCAGCACCGGGCTCTGCCGAGAGGGCAGGGGGGCTGCTCGGTCTTCCCAGCATGGCACTGCTTGCCGCTGCTTTGCCAAATGGCTGATTGAGCTGTATCCACATTATAATCATGTCTGGGAAAAGGTCTCATTTTTATTTCAAAGATGCCTGAAATGCATCTACACAACAGTAAGAAGTTTCACTACCCAAATACTTGAATGTTACCCAAATCAGATTTCAACAGTACATTTATAAAGACTAAAATTTGACAACAAAATAGATGTTGAAATGTACTTATAACTGGGTGATGACTATCAGTGGAGTCCCTCACAGGTCATGAAACTTAATCTCCTTATCAGTGTCTGTGATACATCTTCACAATCTTCACTACTGAATGTGCTGCTATCACAAACATTGAAGGAAGGATAACTAACAAGGGGAGAAACCGCTGGGGTGAGGGCTTCATCCAGGACTACCAGGCTGTGGCACACGTAGAAATCCTGCCCAAGGTGCCAGTGTACCCACCCAGGCCAACCATGAGCTTCTGCAAAGAGGCTGCAGTATCCCACATGTGCCCACAAGGTCCAATACTACCTGGATGGCACAAGGTTTCATTTGCACATATGTTGTTTGGGAATCCCTGGACAGAAATACTGAAGCGTATCCATCAAGCAACATGTAGCAGCAGTACAATGGGCTCCATCCTTGGAAGTGGCGGTTTGGAATACACCCTGCATACCAAATGACCTGAAACTCTGGCCATGATGCTGCTGCACAAAGGGTTAACGGTGGATTTGCCAAGGCAGGGGACAGAGAAGACCTTGCAGGGGGAGTGTGCAGGTCCCATTCATGTGCACAGGAATTGCCCAGACAGGCTGGGTCTGACACTCCCCATCCACTTGGGCTATTGGCAAACTGGGCAGGCTCTGGAGGAGAGCTGAGGGATGACTCAAGAATTGGGAAACAGGAGTCATAGCAGAGAATTGAAGAAATGCTATTTATTTAGGTGCACAAAGAAAATGCACTTTGATCTCAGACTGTAAGTATTCATAGGAAGGGAGTAGTAACAGAACGGATTCCTACCTGTCATGCAGGCTACAGAACAGCAATGGCTGGAGACTGAAGCAAAATCATCACAGACAAATTGTGATAGAAGCAACATACCACAGTTTGTTTCTCCACAACTGACCATTTCCAAATCAAATGAAAGCTTTCCATTATCCTCTGTTATGCTCCTCTAGTATAATTGTCCTTCTGGCTTTATAATCTGGGAAACTACTTAAAAGGTCCACAGACAGCTATTAAGATATATAAATATTTTCAAATGGATGATGCTGCCAGAACTGGCCCTTACATACATACACACACATGCATGCACACGCACACAGAGTGGACAGGTACAGTTTTTCAAGATAAACATTAAGCATTTCCTTACGCTGGCCTGATAATGATTCAGACATTGCCTTAATCGACTACACGACTGCTTAATTGAAATCTCATTCAGAGAGTTCATTTCAATTCTGTTGTGTCAGATGGGAAGTCCCTCATGGCCAATATTGCTTGAGTGAGTTAAGACCACCTAAATGGGTCCATACTTAGAGAACAGTGGATGAACGGTTATCTTGGAATAGAAAATGGAGCACTTAACGGTACTTCCTCTCCAAGAACGATGATTTCATTTTTTACTTTTGGTTTTTAAAGATTGTGTTTTGCATTAGATCATTTCTCACTGTTTGTGAATTATGATCTTCTACAAATACTCGCCAGGAAGAACGAAGATGAAGCCAACATTAGATGGAGTTCAGCAAAAACTTTTTGCTCTAAAATAGGTCGACTGTTTTAGTAGTAGGAAACAGACACTATTTTTGGTATATAGACATTTTCAAATCTGTGACTTCTACAACCACAAAATACAATGCCACTGCTGTGACAATACCCTAAGGCTTTTCTCCTTTTTGCCGCCTTCTCAAGTCATTTGTTGGATTTGTATTCTTGAAACTGGAACCTCCACAGGGAGGGGCATAAGCCCTTGGCAGTTGAGCTAGAGGACTACAACGAGGTTTCCCAAGCTGGGCAGGTTCCTTCTGTGATTTTCTTCAGGTAAAAAAAGAAGAGACTGCTCTTCTCAGTGTGCTCTGGTAGGGTCAGGCCCATAACTTCTACCAGATTTGAATGCAAAGCTAGATGTCATTATTTTATGCCAATTTGAAGATACCAGCCATAGTCCTTTAGGTCAATACGGTAACGCTGATAATATGAAACCCACTTTTGAAGCGAACAAAGGCTTATGCTGTGCTCTGTATGCACAGAGCCACGAGCAACTTCCTCCACGCCTTATGTTTAGTTTTGCCATTGAATGGAGAAGGCACTTGCTGGCACTTGCCTTTCTCCATCCTGCTTTGGGTTTGCAAGGCAACTTCAGAACTAACACTCCATAGGCTGATGCTGTCTTGGTAACCTGGCTTTTAAGTCTGCTGACCTTGGCATTTGTTGATAAAGCATTCTTAGAAGAAATATGACACCTAGGAGGGTTTATCCGGCAGTGGTTGGACATATTTTGTGCAGAGATGACTACTGCAAAGCTTTAATATGTGGCCTATTACCTAGTTCAGTTCCAGAGCAGGGAGCTCCTGCTGAACAGGATAGAGCTTGTGGCTGTGAGTGAAGCCACACAAAAAGCTGAGTTAAATTTGTCATTTTTCAGCAGTGCCACTGGGGGCAGAGTTAAACCAACTCGGAGAACTTTTTCCTTCTTTTTAATTAATCTTCTCCTATTACAGATGAAGAAGCAATGTGACCAAAAGCTGCTCATTCGAATGAAAACTGAATGTGTACCTTGCTCGTTAAACCTCGAAACCCAGTGCCCTGCTGGTTACACCAAAATTACCAATGGGACTGGGATACCAGATTGCAGGTATCTCTTCTGTCAGAGCTTTTCTCCATGAATATTGTTCTCCATGAATTGGAAAACGTTAACTCATATTACAAATGCTCTATTCTATGCAATTTTCTTAAGGAACATTTACCATTGGCTTCACCAACTCCAGAACTCAAGCTTCATACAGAGTACTTCAAGCCTAAAGTTAATCAGCAAATGGTATAAGAGGAAAATAAACATTGCTATCAATGGCCTATCCAATTTTCTTTTGAGTGATATTGTAAAATCACTTCTTTGTTTATTCTACATACTTGATATGAATGATATATAAATATCATATGCTAAATATATATTATCATATAAATGATATTTATATATCTTTCATCTCATATGTTATCATATAACAGATTTTTCAAACTGGGGAGGTATAGGGGCATAAAGGGCAGGAGGAAATATCTCAAAACAAATTTGAAGTCTTGCCTTTCAGATTGAAAAAGAAAAGAGCAGTATTTTAGGGAAAATGTAACTATTTTGAGCTTACTTAGCATTTAAAGAACCTTGATATTAAATATTTTTTTAAATACTATTTTAGATCAAAACTTAGAGAAAACTGCTGTGCTTAGGTTGCAGAAATTAAAAAAAAGATAAATAAATACTATGCAAAAGAAACAGCTCCACAGTTCGTTTTAGACCTCAATGTGCAATGTATGTTTTAATGAAGGAAAAAAAGGCAGATTAATCTAACTAAGCTTAAAGTGCTCTTGTCTGACACTGAAAGAAGAGGAGGTTAAGAATTTCATTTTTCCCCACAGGAGGCTTTTAAGTACTTTAAAGCAGCTCCAACTTCTCTTCCTCAGGTATTATCTGGAAATTAAAACACATACACTTTCTTTTCCGGGATGTCGGCATCACTGTATGAAGGAATTTGAACAACCTGAGTGCTGCCAGGGACACTGGGGCCCAGACNTTTTTTTTTTTGATAGAATTTGAGTAGAAGTAAAGCAGTGATTTTTCTTCTTTTCAGAAACTATTGCCATGAGAAGTTTGCCTCTCATAGCTTATTACAGGAGTGGAAATAATCATCAGTTTTCAGCCAAAACTCAGAGAATTCAGAGAGAAACACATATTCAATGCTTCATTTAAAAAGAAAAATTCATAGAAAAATTAAGAAAACTCAGGGAACCCCCTTGGTTTTGAGATTTTCAAAACAAATCATTTCAGTCAATGCCTGCAAAATGACTTTTCACTTACACGGCTCTCCACAACAGATTTTAAAAACTAAAATTTTCAAACCACAAGTTTAAATGTTTCATTTTAGGTCAAAAGGAAGGTCTTTTCTTTCAGCTCAAGTTGAAACAGTTTTTCCCTCCGAGTTTTTTGAACCTCCAGCAAATGATAAAGGCCATTACTGAAGCAGGGGTAATCAGGAGTGCCCCTCCTCCTGCTGCCCCTTCCTCAGGAAAAACCTTTCAGCATCTCTACAAGTGCATCAAACCCCAGGCTACTGAGCTGGGCATCAAGACCCACAGAGGAAGTTTCCCTGCCCAGACAGAGCATTTCCTCCTTTCATTAATGAGGTCAAGGTCTGGTTCAATATCTGTGAAGTCCTTTTGTCCACAAAATAAGAGTTAAAAAAATACAATTTTAGCCCAAGCTATGATACCAGTCCTTTATCTACTAAAGCAAAATAGTCAAACCTCAACTTACAGCTACTTCTATAGAAAAGACAGGAAAACATCTGAGTACGTAGCATATGGTCATGCCTTCTTCTGAAGATAACCACTTGTGTGCTGATTTACCATCTTTCCCCCAAATGCAGCCTAAGTGCCTGGTAGAAGGAAGGCAATGCTACATGTGATCATCATCCCATGCTTCAGGGCGCTCTGGGAGGCCACATGAGGGGCATTGGTATTTCTAGAGAGGGGCAGAGCTTGCTGCCCTGCCTGCACCACTGTGGGAAGGAGGCTGCAGAGGCAAGGAAGCCCTCTCTTCCTTCAGACAAACTTCCTGGCCCCAAAAAGCAAAGAATCAAGGTCTCAGCATTGTTTCTGCTGTCATTTGGAGGAAGAAAACAGCTCTTTGCATTTTTACAATCTCTCTAAGAGCGTGCAGCACGCCTTGAAATATTTGGAGGAAAGCCGGCCCTTCCTGAGGCCAGAGAAAAATCCCTGACTAGGGGTTTAGTTCACATTTAGCATCTGATGGCAACGACGAAATTAGGTTTTGAATAGCTGTCTGACTTCCTTAAACGATAGCACACACTGAAAAACACAGTGTGAATGAAAGATGTTTTGTCCCCTTCCCTCCCCACAAGGGGCCCTCAAGCCAACCAGCCACACACCCATCCCTCTGTAAAAAGGCGTCAAGGAAAAAGGGAAAAGGACTGGGGGAGAAGGTCCAAGGAAAGAGAGCACAGCCTTTTAACACTGGCAGTATCATCCAACCACAGATACCACAGCTGGTGGAGCTCAGATGTCCCACATGTGTAACTGATGGGCTCCAGCAGGAGCTACTCCCTACCCTAGCTCAGGTTCCCACTCTGGGCAAATATTTACATGTCTCCAAAGAAAAGCCTGGGTACCAATTGAAAGGTGCATGGTATGAGCAACTGAGTAGAAAGCACTGTAAGGATAAAGAAAAAAAGTGAAAAGGGAAAAAAAAAAAAAAGGCCAAGACGAAAGATAAGAAACCTATTTCTATCAACTTATATGGTCCAAAATACATCCTTACAAGTTCTACCCACTGCTTCAGCCTGCAGGGACTCAGATGAAGAGAAGTAATCCAAGAGGCTGCATTTGAAAACACTTGGGAAGTGCTGAATTAAACTCTACAAGGCAAAAAAGCAGACAGATTTAAGCTCTTCTGGCCTAGATATAAAGATTTGGCCTTCATAGTCTGACGTCTGTAAAAGCTAGGCGCAAGCATCTCTTTCCTACTACTTTTCAAAAAACATCCTCAACAAAAGCAAAGCTCTCGCTTCTACCCAGCACGGGGGTGGTGGCAGGTGACTGTGCCAGTATCACTCCAGTGTTCCAGCATAGCCTCCTGTGGTCCCGCCGGATGGGGAAAGCGCTTTATCTACCTGACCAAACTTGTACAACTATATGGTAATTTGCTAAATTTCTGATAAAGCTGTCCCTTGGTGGTGGTATCAAAACAAGAAATGAGGCAGTGAAGACAAGGGGAAGTGTAGTGAATGCCAACTGCAAAAAAACCTGTTTTGTCAGCAATTTTAAACTATGCTTTCCTAGAAATTATACCATAAACTCTGAGTTTTCTCTGTCTTCGCACATTTCAATAAAAGCATTGGTGCAGGTAAAATTGTTTCCCGTCAGAGCAAATATTAAACAGTTTGCATCTGTGTCAGTCCTAAAGATGAGATTTAGCTATCACACGGTAGCCAGAAAACAAGATTCACTAAAAACCATTTTAAAGATTCTGTAAGTATATGTATTTATTACTTTACCTAATTTCTGGTTATTTTATCTCAATTCTTAATAAATTTTATTTCAGAACGTATGAGATAAACTGCACTAAAATTTTCTTCTTCAAATTTTTTGGTTTTTCACGAGAAACTTCCTTAGATCCAACAGACCTCACAGACTCATTATTAAGGAATAAATTAAGAAATATTGACAGATTAGTATAAAGCCAAAGACTTCACTAAAATTAGGTGTATACATACACACATCTACTTTTTTGCTCATCACTCTGTCCAAATCAAATTCATTTTCATGAAAATTTCCACATCACTTAAACACTCTAAATGAGGATTAAGTTACTCAGTGGGAGCACAAATCCAGTGCTGCCCATCTCCACCCACACAGAACAAACTGAGACTCTTCATAAGCAATAAATCTACCAGTAATGTACAGCAGAGAACCTGTGAGGGCAGTAGGAGTTTGATACATTTAGATACCACCTGCATCAGGATTATGGTACCTGGTGGGAACTCCAGTTATGGAAAGAAAGGGCTTATGGAAGGAAGTTAATAAATCATTTCCATGGAGAGGCTGCACAACTATAAAAAATAAGGCTATCCCTACAGGGGGAAAAACCTGACAGAACAATCTGACTGAAAATTACTGTAATATGCATTTCCCGTAGGCAACCTTTCGGTATAAATTTGAATATTGAAAAATTTCAGCCAAAAAAAACCCTATTTTTGTTTGGAAATACAGTTGTCCTTCTTATCCTCTCCTGCTGGCTGGGGTTTTTGGTCAGCCTCTGTCTCACCTGGTATACCACTACCTGTAATCATGGTTTTAGCACCAGAGGATCTGAAGAGCATAGCACACCTTTGGCACACAAGTGTTACTAGTGACCACAGCCCATTGGACAGAAGTGGGTTATGAGATACCCAAATTTCAATTTCCAAGATCACTGAATCAAATATCACAATCTTATGGGAGGTAGCAGGGAAGAGGAAAAACTTTCCAGATAAAGCAAATGCAATTTGTGGGGAAAAGAAAAATGCTTATTTAAACTCTAACTTAGCATCAAATATAATTCTGACAGCAAATTTTCAATCCATCAGAGTTGTATTAACATACAGAAGAACCGGTCAGGCAAATTCCACTTGCATCAAAAAAGCTAGTAGTTTAGAGTGCCTGCAGGTAGAGGTGGATCAGCAGGGACAAAATCAATATGGCACTTTAGAATATGAAAACTATTTTTTGTGCGATCCTTTGATCACAGTCACTAGCTTAAATTCCCAGACTAGAGAGGGTGATGGTCTCTGCTGAAGCTGAGATTCTAGTGAAAAGGTTTGGGCAGCTGCAAAACAGCAGCAGTCACTCGAGTTCCCTGTCTGGCCCAAAACCCTGCAGCCTTCGAGGCTGTCACCCCTAATGTGCAAGGGGAGCATAAGGGTCAGAGCAAGCTGGCTGATAGCTTAAACATTGTCATTTCTAGCATGTCCGGGCGGAGCTGCATCACCATGCAACAGGAGAGGACGTTGCTCCCAGGGTATAAATGGGGATGGAACATGCACTTGTCAGGTACGTCCTTTCTTTTAAACAAAAAAATGTAACAATAGCATGTAAGCTCTGCTAAGAAATAATGCCTATTACACTATACAAATGCATTAAAGGAAAGTGTTTCAGAAACAGCAGAGATGATCTGCTTGGAGTTCATTTTTTGCTTGGATTGCACTAACCTTCCCACTATTATTACTACAGACTTGAGCATGTTCATGTGAAATTAAAAAGTTCTTCCATCTTGCCTTCCTGAAACAGGTGTTTTGAGTTCCTCTATTTTTTAGAGTGTGCTATTACCTATGACTTTTTGCCCTAATTAGAAAGTACTTACACTTGGGACTATACTCTTAATACAATGTCCCTTTGATGAGGGTGCAATGTGCAGTGCTTCATAACTTCAGCCAAAAAGATTTTTAAAAAAACAACTCGAATCTTTTCTACCTCTCCCTCTACTGGTTAATCTTTCCATTACATCAAAAGCACATCTTCTGGAGACAGGTAAAAGAGAGACAGTGAGAACTAGTCAGAAAATACAACCTAACAATTGTAAGGATGATTTAGGCATTAGGCTTGATTACTGTTCTTTATTGTTAACTTGATATTCAGAACATCTGATTTGAAGCATAAGATCTAAAAATTGCTTTTTAAAAAGGCAGAGAGAGGGAGGAAAAAAATCATTCAAAATACATTATTTTCTAGATTGCAGTAGTTATTTCTGATTTGCTGATTGAACCTTTCGTATTATTTTCTTTTGGCAGCTAAAGATGCTGTTTTCAGGCTGCTAAGTGTATCAATCTGTATAGAGGTAGATGAGAAACTTAAGTTTTGATTTCCATTCTGTAATTCACAGAAAGGGTTTGGTGGGACAGCCTGTGAAAAATGTGCTGAAGATAATCTATTTGGTCCTTACTGCACATCAGGTAAGATTGAGCTTGCTTTACTGAAGTGGGGAAAAGAAGGTGAGCGAAATCTGTATTCGGACACTAAGAAATCACAGTGAAATGGGTAGAGGGTCTAAGGGTTTCCCATCAAGAGCTGCTGTCTGCTTCGGGGAACACAACAGGGAAAAAAAATAGGCAGCTACTCAATTCCTTATTCACAGTGGGGCTGGATTCAACTCAGGACTGTACAGACAACACTCTCAGTGTAGTGCTACAAAAATATCTTAATCTTGTCTTGAATATCTCTGCTATAGCCACCAGTCAAATAGATTAGTGATTAGAATCATCTGTGTGTTCCTGCAGGTATGCCTCCCTGTTAGCCTGTTATCATGCTATGCACTTTTCACCCTAAATTATGGACTTGCATTTATTTGATCTAAATACAAGAGGTTGTTATCGTACTTAAAACATTAGGTGGGAATATATCAAACGCATAATTTATAGTGGCTTACAGTGTTTTGGTATGGTTTTTAAATACACCTACAAACTGGACCATCTGTATTAAGGCATGAAATATGCGTGGTATTTAAATCAGTACATCTGACTCAAAAAAGGCCATTCTGCATCAGGCCAAAAGTCCTTCTAGCCTAGTATCCCCTATTGGAGGCCAATAGTTGATATCCAGGGAAAGAGTAAAAGCAGCCAGATACTGCATTTAAATTGTAGCGTTTAAAGGCTCCTCCAGGATCCAGCCTCTATAAATAACCTACCTTGGCTCTGAGTCCAATTTGCTTTTATTCTCCACAGTATTCTGTGTTAGGGAGCTCCATAATTCAGTCAAAAGTGTGGAAAATGATGGGTTTGGTTTAGTTTTGGTTTTTGGCTGGTAGAGGATTTCATTGGTTGGCCATACTTCTATTAGGAGAAGTGGGACATTGAGGGAGGGATCAGAGCTATGTGCAGTATTTAAAACGCATATGTATCACAAGTGTATATATTTGTATAGTATTTTCCAGTTTTGCCTGTTTCTTAATGATTTCTAGTATTTTGTTTACCTTCCTGACCCCTGCTGAGCATTAAAGTGATACATCAGAAAACTGCTTGGAAAAAAGAAATATTAAGAAACGTCTCTTTCTTAAGTGGTAATAGTTATTTATCTCTAAGTAAAAATCTTTTCATTCCCTCAAGATCTACATAAAGCTACTTCTAAAAAGGGTCACGAACAGCCTCACTTTAAATGATCTGTGTTGGCCTTCTTACACTAACCCTATACCACTGCTGACTCAAAAGGCCCTTTTTCCACCAGCTGTCCACTGGATGCCAGTGTTGATACACAGAAATGTAACCGAGCCAACATTTTCATGAAAATAGGTTACTTGAATGAATTCAGTATGATAAATGTAATTATTTTCCAAGAAGCTACTGGAGGATTCAACTGCATATTAATTTAAGCAACATTTTATGCTTCAGCTTTTAGATATTTGAACTCATTCAAGTTTTCTAAGCACCTATAAATGCTGTGCATTTGTGACTAAGTGCTTTTCAGCAATACCTTAGACATTCCTGGGTTTTGTGTTAGGATTAACATATGTAGAATACTACTAATTAATTAGTGTAGGTGATTTGCATGAACATAAGATATGTTTGCAAAGGGAAGAGGATACACTACATCACTGTAGCTTAAACATGAAGTCACCAGTACAACTCTGTACATCTTAGAGGCTTTTCCAAGTGTAACTGTACAGGGCCTTTTTAAAAAGCATCATTACCATAATTGAAACAATTATAACTATAAAGCTTTTTAAGTATACATAAGGCTTCAGAAACCACTTATAAAGGGGTCTCATAGCTGCCTGGACGCTGAATAGGGAATCTTGTGCACATATTGTCACAAGGTTTATAACCAGAAATGACAGAATATAGGAATAGGACCAGAAAAAAGCCTGAGACCTACACAGTGCCTAATTATCCTTTTAACTAAATAAATTCTGTTTAGGGAGGGAAAAAAACTCACAAAACTCATCTCTTCTGGAGGTGTTTGAGAGGCAAACAGAATTGAAGCAAAAGTGAGCAATTTGTTAATAGTTGTAAAAATGGTCTGTGTTATACATTATATTCAATTCTGGCTCAAGATTGTATGTCAAATTTTACAAGTTTTATGGTATTAGCAACTAGTCAGTTTGGTGTTTATAGTGTGTGTTCTGAAGATTTTCAAGCCCTCAGGCTATTACCAGCCTGAAAAATCAGTATGTTATTTACTGATGTATGCAGCTTTGAGTATTGATCTTCTCTTTAATGGAAGCCTATAAATTCAGGAACTCAGGTCAAAGCTTGGTTTTGAAACATCACACTTTGTGATGTTTAACCCGTTGTTGGCCAGGACACTATTTGCTATGGGTAACCACTAACGATGTCTTTCCAAACACCATTATTATTCAATAAAGCCAATCCATCTCTCCATATAGTTTGCGACTGTGTTCATGGAGTATGCAACAGTGGAATTACAGGGGATGGAAGATGCACTTGCTTGTCTGGATACAAAGGGCTCAGCTGTGATCAGCGTAAGTAAATTGTTTTCTACGTAAGATATGTTCAACAGCTCTGATACTGTTAGAATTGGTGAGGACGAATGTAAAATAAGTCTGAGGTTAGTCACTCTAGAGCAACCAAACATACACCAGACCTCAAACCATGTGTGTGGGCTCCCATAACCATCATCACCACTTCAGTTGCCAGAAGAATGATGACAGCAATGGGATTGATGGTCCCTAGATCAGGTGTACTTTGAACTAGTATACAGCAGAATGCAATGCCTCCCGGCACAGCTTAATCTGTCACACTCTGTCCCTCAGCCATAGCTGAATGTGAGGCCTTGCAATGCCCTGAAAACTCAAGATGCACTGCCGCAGCAGGTGAGGATGGAAGACAACTGCAATGCACATGTCTGCCCAGCTACCACGGGAATGGTACACAATGTGAACGTGAGTAATTTTCATGTCCACCGAGTTCTTTGTATACAATATCATTGGTATTATAGTTCAGATATCGAGTACGCTTTTGAACCAAATCTCACCATCTAATTGTTCTTGGGTTCATATCCCAAAGCAGTCTCATGTGCACCAACTAGATTCCTTCAGGAGGAAACTGAACCCTAAAGTGTGCTTCAGAAGCACATCAGTCCAATTGCTAACAAGCTTCAGTCCATGCAATCAGACTAAATCTAGTAAACACCCTTGAAATACATAGTGTGGATATTGGGTCATCAGCGCTTACAAATCCATTCCCATCACATCCTTCTACTTGCTAAAGTTCAACCTTATAGTTTGCTTCCATAAAAATAAACAACATCAACCAAGGGCTTATATTTATTGAATATCCACCACGTGGCGGCTCAGCTTCATCACTAAGCATAAACTCTGCAGGCAAGTAAACCTTATTTTAGCTTTCCTATTTTTCATGAAACAAAGCTAAGAGTATCTCAGCTAGAGGTAAAAGTCTACCTTAAAGTTGTCTTTATAGACTCCTCAACTTGCCATTGAATACTCAAATTAAATACGTTACAAGAGTTCAGATTTTCTCTCCTCTACTTACATTATATCTTACAGTACCAGCTCTTCCTTCTAGAACAATAACAATGAAAAAAATTGTTGTATCTGATGCTGGAAGCACTATGTAGGAAATGTTGGCTTGGATCAGGCCATGAGTACAATACTTCTTATCCTGTCTGGGAATACTTACATTCAGTCCTCTTGGTGCTAACTATGGTGTCACCCTCTCTGAATAGGCTTGAACACCACCCAAGAGCAAGACATCAGAAAGTCACTCCTCAGGGAATGTGACATTCTTCTAGTAGGCAGCATAGACAAGTGAGAGACAAAGAAATTGCAGCAACCAGCAGAGAATAAGGATGCTAGTATCCCTACATCTCTTAGGTTTTGTATTGATGCATTCTGTGTGGATGTAGCTCCTCCCTCCCAGTGCCTTTAGATGCTGGGGTTATCTGTGGCTTAAGCCAGCGTCTTTTATGTTTGACTGGCTTGGAAGCAGAGGACAAGCAGCTCCAGCACAGTAAGTACATAAGTGAGGATGGCAGTGGCTGCCCCAGGTGCTGCTTGGAGGTGGCATTTTTTATGGTCAATTTGAGCATGCAAATATGCATGTACGCACGTGATTTCACACCGGAACAGAAAAGAAGGCTTGAAAGAGTGAAGCTGAGCATTGCCAACTCTCTCAGTCCCAGCTGAGAGGGAAGAAAGGGAGGAGGAAGGGGGAAGACAATAAGCAACACCACCTTTTAGGTGACTCCAGGGCCTGCCACCTTCCAACTACAATGTGTGCTTGACCATATCCTAAACTGGACACAAAGGTGTGAGGAAGTGTTCTCTAACCACTGCTGGCCTATGAGCAAGGACAAACAATGCCATTGCCTTGAAAAAAAGGGCTCATGGGAATAACTAGTGAGCTTCAAGTCTGGTCGTGAAACTACAGCAGCGTGGAAGACTCGACTAAAGCACTTGCTGGCCAGTTTTCCATATAGCTGAACAGATGACATTATATTGTTTAATTACCGGAAAGAAAACAGTGAAGGCATATTGTATTGAGAAATATTTTCCAACTGATCTAATGTGCTTAAAGCTTGTACAGACCTCGTATCACCTACCCGACCTCTGGTTAAAATCCACCAGAGAACAGGGAAACAGTTAGGATATTTTAATGAGCACGTTACATGTTTTAATCTGTTTATAACTCAATTTGCCAAGTGATCATTTCTGCTCAAAAGCAAACAGTTGGTTGCTATGTTAGTATAAACACATTCCTCCCTTCTGTCTTCATGCCGCCACAATACTTCGGACCTGACTGTTATGAGAAGTTTAGTCTACGTGGGCTTTGTTTGGCATGGAGGTGCTCTGGCATATCCTCATCTTCAATTGCAGAACTGTGGGCAATGATTCATTTACTTCACTTCTTTTTTTTACAAGCTATCAACCCATGCTCCAAAAAGGTCTGCGATCCTAACGCTGACTGCATTTACCTCGGACCAAATCAGCACAAATGTACCTGTCGAGAAGGTTACAGAGGGGACGGTCAAGTCTGCTTACCCATAGACCCTTGCCAAGCAATATACGGGAATTGCCCTGCACAGTCTACCATTTGCATATACGATGGGCCAGGAAAGGTTAGTGTTGAACAGGTGTCCCAGATATTTCCTATGTCAACTGCCTAGGAAGGTATAATGCTTTCTTCTCTGAAAGGAAGCCATGACGGTATGGGAACAGGCCTCAGGGAGGCCAAGCTCTACTCCTAGCTTTGGCATAAGCCCTGCTGGTGACCAGGAGTGAGTCCCTTTTCCTCCCTCTCTAGGCATCTATTCAGTGTTTTTCCCTCTGAAAATGGGAATGGCAATAGTGTTCTTTTTCCTATAATATTTTGGCTCAGATTTGCCTCCCCAAAACGAAGGCACTGAAATGAAGCTTCTCCGAATTAAATTTTCTCCCTCTGACCACAGGGGATTTGTACGACCAGTAGGCTCCTTACACAGGTACCGCAGATAAATGCCTACAGTGAATCTATTTAGGAAAGAAGTAATTTGGGTCTTTGAGGACTACCAATGAACGGCACCATATAAAGGCTGCATATTATTCATGCTGTCAGGAGCTGGCTCAGGTTTCTGTGTGTAAAACTCCTGCCACTGAGAAAACAAGACTTCAGAAGACCATGCCTGTTTTGCCTGGATACCCTGAAGAGCCAAAAAGGGAGTCAGCCATCCAGGGTCATCCTGCAGTTCATGCTCATATAAGAGCTGCTACGCCTCGCTTGTTAATAATATGCATTGGCCCTTGTTTTGGGAGGCAGAGGGCTGTGGAAACAGAGGTAAAAAATCTGACCTACCCACACTGATTTTAAATGTTCTCTGGTCACAGAAGTGAATCTAAAGGGCTTTATCTGAAGGAAATTTATCTGAGAGTCAGTAGTTTTCTGGAGCGGATAAAACATAGAAGGGAGTTGTATAAATACGGATAAGTTTTATACTTGCATCTGAACTCACCAGGTGATTAACTAAGGCTTTGGAAGCTCACTGTCTTTAGACCCTAGTTCCAGAAAATATTCTGAAATCCACAATTTGTGCATGTTTAATTTTTCTCTCCCCTCTCTCATCCTTCTGATTTAGTCCCACTGTGAATGCAAGGAGCATTACACGAACTTCATACCTGGGAAAGGATGCAGCATGATGGACATCTGTGAAATAAACAACACGTGTCATAAAAAAGCTAAATGCTCAATGGTTGCACCAGGACAGATTACGTGAGTCTTTTTGCTTATTAAAGCTTTCACCCAGTTTCTCCCTCCTCCCCCTAGTAAACAGACCGCTAAAACAAATCCAGTGGATAAACACCTCCTGAAGCTATCATTAATGGTTTCTTTATCAGGGACAAATTACAAGATTTAATTGGGTTAGGGTCAACCAATTAGCATAGTGCTTGTTTTCATCAGTCCAATTGCTAATACCTACTAAGTTTTACTTTTATAGCACTCAGAGGTCATTTCTACACGAGTAAATAAAAAGGACCAAGACCTCTTTTCTGTTCCTCAGGGCAAGCAGCATGGTCTGGCTCACAGCTAAAGTCTCTTCTTCTTCCAAAATAGAGTAACTGCCTCTTGGCAGAGGTCCCTGGCACAGGCTCTCCCCTCAACTGTGCCTGGGCACTGCCTGGGCAAACGCTACTTGGTGTGGGCCAGAAACATGCCAGGCAGCATGCTAAAAATTAAACGGCATTAATTGTCATGGGACAGCACTGGAGCCCTGGCTCTTTTTACTATACTAATACTAGGGAATCTGACCTCCATGCTGTGAAAGCAACACCAACCTCAGCAGATTACTCAAAACCTTGAGACAAGCACGTGGGAAACTGCAAAACCTCTGGCAGAGTTTGTTTTCCTGTACAGAAATCTGCTATACCGATGTTAGGAAGAAGGTCAGTTTTAACACTAAACTTAAAGCTACCTTAAACCAAACAATTTGAATCACATGTTTCTATATCCCAGTGATGGCTAGTACTAGGTTTAAAGAGGTATCCCTGGAATGTCAGTTTTCAGGAGCTGAGAGTTTGAATGTGAAAGACAAGACAGGTTATTAGTTGTAAGTTGGGAATGAATTATTTATCATACAGATCTATATACACAGAAAGCGTTCACTCGGGAGAGTTCTTATTGCCAGTTCTTGCTTCATCGTGCAGCTTTCTCTTACAGTGTAATATCAACATCACTTTTGTGTAAGCTATTCTGCATTTCAAACAAGTTTATCTAGATTATTCCCTAGTTCATTTCTAGAGCATACTGTACTACTCAAACTGCACTTAGTATATACTCATACTATACTTAGTATAGTGTACTACTATACTGCACAACATGAGTTGAAAATTAAAATAAAATTCCACATCACATAAATCAGGACCTTTCCTACTTCGTCACTGTTTCACTGTTGCAACTCAATTGTCAACAGCTGAAGAAGTTTTGAGAAGTTCAGAATGGGAAAATTAAAAATTTATGACTGGGGTGGGGCAGGGAAAGACGCAATCCAAATGCTTTGCACATCATTCAGTGACCTTTAATGGCAAAAACAAATATAGAAGGGAATGGGATTCAAATCAAACTAAATCTATTTGGCAAAAAATTGAAACTAGACTGAATAGTTTCCAGGTAAGGAAAATCCATTTATGAAAAAATAACTTTGCAGAGAAAAACATTGATTGGTATACATGGGCCCAGTAAATAGTTCCTGATAAGTGACAGACACTGTATTTTGGCAGCATATGATGTTTTTAAACGTATTTGGGAGGGCTTGTTTTGGTGGAGTTTTTTACTTCTTCTAAAACACAAAGCTGTAACAAAGGCCACAAACCTGCATTGCTTCCTTCCTTTTGTTTTTGGTTTTGTTTTTATTAAAGGCGCAGTTGTGCTATTATCTTCCCCCATATAGAGTCACTTCATTCTCCAGAATCAAATGATTTGTACAGGAATAAATCTCTTATACAGACAAAGATGTAGAAAAGACAAATGTTTAGTTTGTGAACATAATGACCTCCTGGAAAATCAAGATTGTCTCTGTTTTCTGTTCCCATGTAGATCTTTCCTGAGTGATTGCTGACACTTTCTATGGTGTTGCTTCAGCACAGTAATTATATTCAGCCTTGCCCAGAAGCTACGAAGCTTCAAACTGGTGCAGAAGTACACTGCATATGAGACCATAACCTCTCTGGTTTCTGAGCAGAACTAGCTTTCCCTCAGCTAGAATCAATTATTTTCTTTTTTAATCTCTCTCTCATTTTTACTCTATGTCTTCAATGTAGACATTAGTAGCTTCATAAACCAAAACTCTATTATACAAGTTTCAGGCAAAATGGAGACAGAAAGCTGTTCTACAGAGATACAACACTCTTCCCCCTCCTGGGTAAGCTGAAATAGTAACAGCTCCCATCTTTTTCAGTCCTGCCTATACTGTCCATGCAGCATACCATGAAAACATCAAACAAGTAAGTTTAAATAGTCCAGCAGGGTTTGTTGTAAAGCTGTTGCTCTTTAGAGGCACTCAGCCCATACAGTAAGCAGTACATTCAAAGCAAAACCTATAAAGCCATATGCAGTATGAGTTGCAAACCAGATCCTCCAGACAAAGCTAATCTAGTCAGTCACCCAGCTGGTCCTTCCCAACCCCGGCCACACAGAATAAATTACTCCGTTAGAAAGGGTGAGGGGACAAATAGGTTGAAGGGTTCAATCCCATGCAATAGGTGCTAATCTATAATTGCTGAATGCTTTCCTTTGGCAGTCAGATCCAAACCATGTTACTGGACACCCACTCAGTTATAAGCAATACTGTCCTCAGAACAGAAGTTTCAAACTGCATAGGTATTTCTGCAGTTCACTGTGCCCCTGGAAATTATAGCCAAAAAAATTCCTATGTTTAACCACCTGCTGAGGTGGTTTATTTTGAAATCTTGATCTGACTTATGCAATATTTCAAGGGTAGTTTCTTTTTTCTACTAAACTATTCCTCAGTGACCTTGAAGCCTCAGGTTTTTTCTTCTCTGCTCAGAAGTGAAGGGGGTTATGTACATCAATACAATATTTACCCCATCAGAAGAAAGGGGTCAGCACCCAAGGAGGAGCTGCTCCTCTCTCCCAGCCCTAAACAGTTCATCTGGGCTCCACAGTCATACCCTCTGCCCAAGAGATCCCCTTAAACAGAAGAGGGCTTACCATCAGAATCACATCCTAAAAATTTAAGATGCTTCTAGACTGCTATTTTTACCCAGGACCGGAACGAGTCAAAGCTTGAGCCTCTTGGCCAAAATCCCAGCACCCCTCTGAGTCTATATGTAGCCCCCCCAGACTGCAGGGACTGTGGGGATTTTCAAATATTGCTATCACCAGAGAAACAGCTATGGCAGAGACCATACATGGGAAACAGGAGATGATTTGGCATCAGGTTGATACTACTGTGGGGTGTGAGTGGCAGATGTGTGTTTGTAACAACCAGCACACGCAAACTATTAGGTCATTAGTTATATAAAGAACATCTTTTGCTTGCGTAATGTTCCTTCTCTAATGATGCCTTTAGAAAAAATATCCAGAGAGGTGAATCATTATGGATAGGGCTTATACAAATACTGGGCTTATACTGCTAGAGACTTAATTAGGAAAGGCACTATTAAAAGCCAATGTTTGGCAACACATACCATAGTTGCTTAGCCTACTAAATATAGTTAGGGTTTCTTTCTGTGCACACTACATGTAGACAAGCACCTGCTTTAATTTTAGCACTGAAGATGAGTAAATCACTGTGCTGACACCACCAGCCAGTCTCCCAAGTGCAGACAAGCAGGGGCTGATTTTCTGAAGACTGCAACAGAAGGAGCTGAGATTGGCAAAACCAGCAGGCATCGATGGCCCCTCACATTGAGGCACCCTCGAAGAGTCCAGATGTTTTAGAAAATACTAACCACCTCTCCTGGTGAACAGTCAGGCTGACACAAGATCAGTGTGCACACACAAATCCTAGTTGCTCTTTGAAATGCACAACCATTTGTACCCATCAGCACCTAATAGCAAGCATGTGTCAATAACATTGACAGCCAACAATTTCTTCCCCACCCCTCTTGTGACGCTGAAGTCTTTCATGGCAATAAGATTCCATTGTCATGAGGTGGGTTCCCCCCCTCATAGGACAGAAAATGTCAGACTGACACTGGTGATGGTTCTTCCATATGTTTCCTTTAGATTTTGCCTTGATTGCAACGTGTTAATTCAAATGCAGCCCATCCCAAGGCAGTGCGGACATTGAGCCCAACTCGAGGCATTGCCTGTCCCTTTCACAGGCACCACAACCTGAGCCTGCTTTGGACATACGTAGGACTGGGTCAACCATGCATCGCTGACACCTCTCACAGGCTGGAGCCCCCAGGGGACAGCCAGGGTGTTACAGATGAGATGTATTTCTAGCACAGAGACAGTAGCAGCAGCATAAAGCATAAATCTGAAAAAGCATGAGATTTCGTGCTTTAGCAGCTTCAGAAAAGAGATAACGTTAAAGTACAAGTATCATGGCCCAAAATGGTTGCGTTATTTAAAGGGTTACTTAAAGCAACAACTTTGCTTTGTTGAAAGGACCGACACCCCTGCCTGCCTGTTTCCTACCAGTCCCATACAGCTGTCACAAGGATTGATGAGCTGCCATCACCCCCTTCATACATAGCTACCATTAATCCTGCCAAGTCCCACGTAGTGAGTGGGGGCTTCAGACAACCACCTCCCCGCTGCAGGGGTGGCACCCCACACATTGATGCCGTAGCCCCTCCTTGCCCACAGGCAGGCAGGTTCAGTGGCTTTCTGGGCTCCAACAAACACAACGTTTGGGGACCAGAGGCTGCACCGCAGCCAGGGGTGTTGCATAGCCCCCATTCAAAGAGGTCCTACAAGACAGATGCCGCTGCCTCCTGGCCCGGCCGACAGAAGGACATCACGTCGGGCAAGCAGCCACCAGGCTGCCCTACGCACCGACATACTTCACAGCATACAGAAGCAAATATTAAACTAAAATGCACTGGTGATTCCTGAAAACGCCTTCAGAGAAGCAATAGGTTACACCTAGTGCAGGCTTAGCAAGAGGCTTGATGACACCACAGAGCATCAGTGCACAGCTAAAATGATGGTCCCTTCACAGGTGTACGTGCCAGGGGGGCTCCGTGGGGAATGGGTTTGTGTGCTACGGAAACATCATGGAGCGGCTCCGAGACCTGAACACAGAAGTGGGAGGACGGTGGCAAGGCAAGCTGACATCCGCCCTATCGCTAACAGGTAAGTGACCACATGCAAGCAGAGTCAGGTCCTGCTCGGTGGGTTGATCCTGCCCCATCTTTCCCCAGCACTCACTGCTGCAGGAAGGTGCAGCTAACAGCACGACACAGCACACACGCTACTCACTGCAGACTCCCTCTGACCGCCTAAAGCTGCCTTTGCTCAGCATGCCATACAATCTGCAAGAATTTCCAAGCAGAAGTGCCAAACACGTTCCTACAATACCTCACATATCTTTTGGTATCACCAGTGGGTTTTGCCCCATAGTGGGATAAGTGGGATCTTCCCACTTCTCCCTCCCTGCCCCCATTGATTTGGATAATTGAGATTTGATCTAGAATGATACACAGAAGTCCACCAAAAAATCAGGTTTCCCAGCTGGATCTCTCTTCCCCAGTCCCCAGCCATCAGCAGTGGCATTGCTTTCACCAGGAAAGAGGAGAGAGGCAAGGGAAGAGACTGATCTCATCCATGGTCTCCATCACCCTCAGGACCCCCCACCAGAGCACCTCGGCCATAGTTGGGGTTCTCCACGTTTCCAAACTGCCTGCAGAGGTGAGATGGAGCCCCTGTCAGGGCTCACAGCTTCCAGCCTTTCCCAGTTATTGCAGTGACCCTGTGAAGAGAACAGCATAACCATCTTCATCATCTTCTGTTGCATGCCCACAAATTTGAGCTATGAACAAACACTACTAGAATCAAGCTGCATCTTCCAGTTAAATTTGTAAATATGAAAAATTTCCTCCTGTTTAATATAATTTGCTCAGTCATTTTCACGGACCCCAGCAACTAAAAATAAAGATCCTGAATTCCTGACCAGAGTGGAATAAGAATCCCCCATAGCTGGCCAAGGACAAAACCTGGCAGTGACCTTCATATTCAGCACTGAAGACTGAAATCCATTGCCTCAGCACTGAGAGCTCAGTTGCAGTTTCTGTTATGTTTCTCCTTATGTGTCTGTGTCGTGGTTTAACCCCAGCCAGCAACTCAGCCCCACGCAGCTGCTCACTCACTCACCCAGTGGAATGGGAGAGAGAATCAGAAGGGTAAAAGTGAGAAAACACGTGGGTTGAGATAAAGGCAGTTTAAAAGGCAAAGCAAAAGCCACGCACACAAGCAAAGCAAACCAAGGAATTCGTTCACCCCTTCCCATGGGCAGGCAGGTGTTCAGCCATCTCCAGGAAAGCAGGGCTACATCACACCTAACGATGACTTGGGAAGACAAACGCCATAACTTTGAACATCCCCCCCTCTTTCTTCTTCTTCCCCCAGCTTTATATGCTGAGCATGATGTCATATGGTCTGGAATCTCCCTTGGGTCAGTTGGGATCAGCTGTCCCAGCTGTGTCCCATTCCAACTGCTTGTGTCCCCCCAGCCTGCTCACTGGTGGGGTGTGGTGAAAAGCAGAAAAGGCCTTGACTGTGTGTAAGCACTGCTCAGCAGTAACAAAGACATCCCTGTGTTATCAACACTGTTTCCAGCACAAATCCAAAACATAACCCCATACCAGCTACTGTGAAGAAAATTAACTCTACCCCAGCCAAAACCAGCACAATCTGAAAAGTGCCCAACATGCTGAGCTCCACCATTTGTTAATAACAATCCAGATTTTGTGTTCTTAAAGTTTTATGTTCTTAAGTTTTGCACATAAATGTGCCGTTTGATTTACTAGTTAGAAGCTGCAAAGACACATTAACCACACAGGTTATCTTACAATACATTCACTCCACATTAATGTCTTCAAAAGCTAAGAATACAAAGCAGAATACTCCAAATTGTTTTGTAAAACAGTGTATTAATTTTGAGATATATTCTCTGGTACAATGTACCTATAATGACTGTAAAGGTTTTTTTCAGTTCTGATTTTAAAACTCTGGAAAAAAACTGAATATAAGAAATATTTAATGCCTTCCGCTGCAGAATCAGTGGTCTCTCACTGCTGTCTTGGAAACAGAAATACCATCTGGATAACAAATGAACTTTAACTTTCAGTGTATCAGCTTTTATAAACAGCTATGTGTTTGCTAATACTTGCACTACCAGCAGGTTATCAGCAGCATATCCCTCACCCCATGAAGACTGAATTGATTTAAAGCAGAGGGCCATCTTGCCTTAAAGACACATCTCTAAAGAAACGGTGGTTTGCATCCATCACCCTGGTCTGCATGCCACGGAATCCAGGGTGCCAGAAGCATTCTGAATGTTTTGCCTCATCCTGTGTCAAATATGCAGCAGCACCTGGATTTCACATCCCATCTCTGCCTCTCATCTTTCAACAACTTGGATTTTAGAATCCTAAATTACCATCTAATAATCACAGAGAGTATTCCTTCTTATTCTGCCCTTGCATACCTGGCACAGATTACGCAGTCCCTTCCTCCAATGAGCTTTTCAATATACATTTAAACTTTTTTTTTTTTTCCCTTCTCTCCTTAAAAGAAAATGTCTATGAATGGCCACTGAGTGCTCTGGGACCATTTACCATGCTTGTACCCACAAACAAGGGGCTCAAAGGTACAAATGTAAGTAAACAACAGAGAGGGTTTTAAACTGGGGGGATTTAGCTCCTTCAGAAATCTCTGTGTTAAAAGTGTTTTGATGCAACAGATTCAGAATTTTTTGCTCTAGTACACTTCTGGATACATTTAAATCTAGGGACCAGAGATTGTCTTCCTCCTACTTTAAAGAAAAACAAACTAATTTGTTAAGTCAGGGTAGAATGCAATCATGCTTCAAGTAGTTTTTGGATTGTCTTACATGGCTATACTCACGTTTTTTTCACTTGGTTGAGACAGGGTCTGAATTAAGATCTGGATTTTCAGCAGGAAGACCTACAAGTCACCTTTTATGTAAGGGTGATTAAAAAAAAAAAATGTTTTGAGTTTTAAAAAATGTAACCTAATACGCAAGTGGTCAGCATCCAGTACCTCCCCCTGAAGTCAGGGCAACTCTGGAGGCACTTACTGCTCATGCAGGGACATAAGGGTATAATCTGACCTGAACTGAAACCAAGAGAGGCCTCTATCTGGTTCAGACCCTATCACCTCACTTCAGAAGAAAACATGTCATTTCAGAATGTAACAGCTGGAGGGAAAAAAAGCAGTCACTATGAGATTATTTTTAGATAAAGCCTGTATTGAAATAAGTCTCTGTTCTTCTGCTCTTCTAGATAAAGGATCTTCTGAATAATAAACAGAAAGCACAGTACTTTGTGAAACTCCATGTAATTGCTGGTCAGTTGAATACCAGTACCTTGACTAATACTAATGTAATATATACTTTGACTGGCAAGTCAGGAGAGATATCAAAGGGAGAAAAGGTAAGTAGCCTTCCAGCCTACTTCAGCAAGAATACTCTCCATTCACTCAACAAGGAGTATGAAAGGTCTTTCTGCAGTAAGATGTCAGGTTGCAGATAGCTTCTGGATTATGAAAAACTCCAGCTGTGGCCATGCATTATAAGGAGTTCAAGTGAAACTTGAAATCTCACCAACATCAAAGTTCCCACTAAAGTCAGTGAAAACAAAAATTACCTTTAAAGATGCGTCACCACCGCGTGATATAGCAGTCTAACACAGACCGCTCAAAATGTTTGCTAAAATTAAGTCACCTTAAATCGGCAGGCATGACCAAGAGACCCGGGGCGGGGGGGGGTGCATTAAGAGAGCCTAGCTGAAGTAAGAGGGGGCATGGGGAGGGTAAAGCCCAGAGCTTATGCTGGAAACCTTTGAGTACTGCTCACACAGAGCAAGCACCGACTGTACTGCAGATCCCACCTCCCACTGAGCATCAGGATCCTTTGAATGATACAGAAAATAGAAGTCTTCAACATAAATAGATGCACATGGCAATTTATCATGAAAAATATGGAGTGAAGTTCATCACTAGCCCAGCTTATTTGATGTCAGTAAACATCAGGGTAGTCTGATCCCACAGTTTAAAAAATTTGTTCTCTACAGCTGATATACTAGATTTTATAATCTAGAACTATTGTTCTTTGTCCATTAAATGTCTGTTAATTACTTGGGCCTATGTGAAGGTTGAAATCAAGTACTTCTCATGTTTTGCAGTAGATCAGTGGTATCTGAGAAAAGAGATTTATTTCTTTAATGAGTACGCACTCCATTTGTAACAGGAAAATACCAGTGTTGTCTGAGGCCTGTTGGTTTCCTGCAGGCCTCAGTACAGTGCAGAATCAGCAACTTTTTTTGTTTTAAATATACATATAACATAAGGAAATGGGTTGTAGTCCTTTACGATTATGGGAGTTGACCCTTTCAGTACAATCACATTTTAAATCATTTCCTGGCAGACTTTTACTACTAGCAGTCATCAGAGCTCTTCTGGGTAAACTGCTCTCTCCATAGGGCCTGTCCCTGCTTCTCTTCTGAACTTTGCTGTCCTGGAACAAAATAACATGGTCTTGATCCAAAGTCAAAGGAATTTTTTCCATTTCCTTGATAAACATTGGAAACAACCTCTAGCCTCCCCAAATTTAAATGGCCCAGGTGTTGGCAATGGAAGGGGGTGTTAGACTTACTCAATATGCATACTCACTCTGTTGTCGTTCTATAATAAAGAGCTGACTATCCATTGCCTGGCTTCTTTCAGGATAATCAATTAAGAATTAGAATCCAAGGAGGAAGGAGTAAAGGAAAACTTTTGCAGGGAAATATTATTGCTTCCAATGGGATTTTGCACATTATTGACAAAGCCATGGACAACGTGGAGCCAACATTTGAAAGCAGCAAAGAGGTGAGCTGTAAGCTATATACATGCAGTGTCAGACTTTCTTTTAAAATAATTTCACATTAATTGAATGCAAAGGACGATGACAAACTCTACTGAGCCATTGTGCATCAACTCAGAGAAGCAACATTCAAAGTGAAAGGTAATGGCACAGTTTCCACAGCAAACAGACATTTGCTCTTCTGCCAAGCTGCTCTGTGGAGGATTTGGTTGTACTCACTGCATTTGAGTGGTTCTTGGGGAAACTGGCAGTCATGATCAGTGCATCTCACTGAATTCCAGAACAACATACTAAAATGGAAGGACATCTGGACAGATATCAGGCAAGACTTGTATTCAAAGCAGCAATCCCTCCCCCAAAACGTTAATATTATAAAAATAATTTTGGATGCTTTGTGGGTTTTGGTGCCCTGCTTAGGGTAATTTCTTGGGAGTTCACTTCTTTGTATGGTGTTTTTGCAAATATTTTATTTCTCTGCCCTTTCTCATTGGGAATAAAGAGATAAACACTTTCCCCATACACACACTGTTGGTATATTCTATGACTATATCGTATTTCAGGACAATGACAAACTAACTGTAAGCCAGTATAGCACCAGGACAAGAATACTACCATCTCAGCCATTTCCAGACACCACCAGCCACCCAAACAATAAGGAAACCCAAATGTATTCAATTTGTAGTAACTGAGACTCATACAGTAATTCAAAAAGTGTCTTATAAGAATTGGCATTTATCCCATGTTTCCAACTAAAATAAATCTTATTTTCATCTTATTTCAGGAAACTATAATGTCAGTACTGCAAGATAATGGAAGATACAGCCAATTTACATCTTTGATAGAGGTAAGAATCCAGGAAAGCGATTCCATAAAGCTACTTTCAGATGTTCTTCAATACTAATATGTAATTTCACCTTTATTTTTAAACCAAAACAGAAAACTGGCCTGGGAATGGATTTACAGCAGGACCACAGGTCTTACACAGTCTTTGTTCCAAGTAATGAAGCTTTGAGTAATATGAAAGCTGAGGCTCTGGATTACCTGCTTTCTGCAGAGGTACAGTCTTTCTATAGTGCAAATCTTTTTCAAACAGTAGATATATATGTAGATATATAGCAGATGCATACATACGTTGTCCAGTGTTCATCTAAGCTAAGCTCCTATGATCAAGGGTTAAGCCATCTCTAACAATTAAAGATCAAGATGACACCTAGAGAGGAACAGGATTTGAGGTCTCCCATCATATAAAGCAATGACGATCCCCCACACCAGGCCCCCACTCCCCTGCTCTTGCCTGGACAGCACAGCCCAGACAGCCACATGACAAAGCCCCAGACCCTGTCCTGGAAGGTATCACCCTTGGTGGGAACAGCCAAGGGGAGAGGATGCCACAGTACAGTGGCTGGGAGACACTGCTGGTGGGGTCCCACGAAATGGATATTGGCACCCTGTCCCCTGGCCACCTCCTGCCTCTCCCAACACACATGCAAGCTGTGCAAGGCCCGTGCCAAAATAGGTGATGTAGGGGTGAGGGCACGGAGTGCCAGGGCACACGTCACAAGCTAGTGGCACCACCACTCACGCAGAGGTTTCTGGCGCACCAGCCAGTGACGCTGTTCTCATCCCCATGTCCTCTCAACAGGCCAGGCTGGGTTTCTGCAACTCATTTTGGGCTAAAACAGCCTCTTTTCTGCTTTGGCAGGGTTCGTGGAAGTTGCTGGAGATGGTCCGACACCACATAGTCTCCAACACTGAGGTAAGCACGGCTGCTTTACTGACCCAGAGTGTAAGACCATTTTCAAACCTTTTGCCACTCTGAAGGCAGAGGTTTTCCAAGAACAGCCTCCACTCAGTGCTGCACAGCAAGGCTGTAAAGGGCAGCTATACCTCTGCCTTTACTAAGGGTAGCCACATCAAGGTCGCTAACAGAGAACACAAACCTTTCACCTCAGTGTCACGAATCAAATTAAAACCCTGCTAGAAGGCATGGGGTAGTCCTTGAATCACAGCAAATGAAAAGTTTGTTGTACCACATTAGTGTGTTACATGCAAGTAATTATTTCCACTTTAAAATATACCTTTTGGTGATGGGGACTTAGCCCAAGGGCGGAGGGGGGTAGCAGGGAATATATATATACATATATATATATATATATATATATCATCCTGAACCTGAGACCCACTACCCTAACCAGTTGTGGAGCAAGAACTGCTGTCAGGGGTACTGTCAGCTTGGCAGGGCTGCAGGAACAAGTAGCAGGAAAAGCACTTGTTGCTATCAACACCAAGCTCTCTCTGAGCCTTTTCTGCTAAGATTAGACTTCTGTTTATCAGATAGAGGTGGTTTTGTCATCTTCTAAGTAAACCCCCTGTTCTTCCCTCCTTTTTCTACTGGAAAGAAAGAGCACAACCCAGTAACACCACCAGCAACTAAGGCTAGAGGAGGCTGATGTTCATCCCCAGCCCAGCCCCTGCTGTGGGGAAGGAAGGAGGGAAATGCTCATATCCTTAGCAAAAGGCCCTGCTCACAGCACCCGAGGCGGAGGTCGCTCCTGGCGCAGGGCAGGATCACAGGGAGCAGAGGAATGAGATCCACATGTCCCTTCAAGGGGCATCAGCACTGCCATTTCCACAATGGTCTAAGGATGTGGACAGGGCTATTTTTAGGGAGAGGTGATAACTTCACTTAGACTGGTTGCTATAATTAGGAGAAAAATTAATGTCCTTTTGGGCAAGTTCTTCACATGCAGCAAGCAGCAAGCTCAGTCAAAATTTAAATCACCCTTTGTTACACAAGAGGGTTAGTCAATGTGAGGCTGGCCACATAGCTAATAGGGTGAATTTGTTCACCCTAAAGAGAAAGGTGGTCTTTCTGTGAAATCCATCTGGATTTGAAAAGCGTAATGATATTACATTTCTTTCAATCAATTTATATTCATTTCAGCTAGAGGTTGCCAGCCTTGTCTCAATAGAGCACATCAGAAGCATGGCGAAGCAGTTCATTTACTTTAACAGGACCAGCACTGTAAGTCAAAGGCAGCTTTCACCTCTGAGCAGCTCTCTCTGATCTAGGCAACTGTTTGTACGCAGGGGGAATAAAAAAGGGAGGAGGGGGGGACATTAGCAGAAGAACTTCTTGCTATAATGAGGCAGAAATTTTCAACTTGCCATTCCCACCTACTGTTAGAAATTAGTATTATAAAGGATGCAGAGCAAATGACTGGTATGTAAGGACAGCCTGCAGGTTCTTTTTTCTTACGCTTAGCCCCAGTCCAGAAATGATCCTCATTTATGCTCTGCCTAGTTTAAAAAAAAAAAAAAATCTCTATAAAATGTTTTAAATCATTCTTTTACATATTCAGGTTATTTTGAACACTTCTCAGTACACACATATCCTTTCATTCCCTTTAATGCTATAGTCTCTGATCCTGATGAACTTCACGAACACTTTTTTTAAAGGTGTTAACTTGTCAGTACTTTTGCTAAGCCAAACTTATCTGCAATGTTGAACTCTCCTGTTCTTTGCATATTTTAGCCAAATATGAACATTCTAGGGAGAGGCATCTATGAAAATTCTTGTAAAGGCAGAGCAGTTGCATAAGTAAATGCAGAAAGAATACTTTGGTTTTATCCCTCCTGTGAATTTGGATAGATCACAGATTCTCTCTCACTTTTTCCCCCCTTTGTCAGAAAGGGGTCCAAAGCATGCTTATGCTCACTGAAATCAGTGCCTGCAGTCATCAGTAGTCTTCCCATTTTGGCCAGTGTTTGAGTCACCAGTTCCACAGGCTAACAGTGCAGATTAAGAGGAAAACTTTAGGTACTGCTGTTGCAGACCAATATCCAAGAAAATGCACAACATATGCATGCTTCTTGCATAAAACAAGCATAATAAAAAGTAGATAGCAATTAAAAAGAAGTATGACTAGAAAGTCTTGAAATAAATTATCAGCAATTGAGAAGCTATGAAAATTTTATTAGAAATAATAATTTGTTGTTTCATAGGGACAGGTCTTGGTGAGTGGAGAAGAAATGGAAGAAACAGATATTGTTGCAAAAAATGGTCGCATTTATACTCTTGCAGGAGTCCTTATCCCACCCACACTTGTTCCAATTCTACCACATCGGTGTGACGAGACAAGAAGTCAAGTCACAATGGTAAGAGAATCACAACAAATCAATAGCTCTTAACTGCTCTAGATAATGCACTCCAGCTTCCTTTTTACTTCTTTCTCTGATATTGTCCATAAAAAGGAGGGTATTTTTGGAAATTAATGTATCAATGACATACGGCCACCTGGCCAGCAGTACTGCACAGATACAAGTAATTTGCAAACAGGGAATTCATATGAGCACATCCTATGCCACTTTAACACATCTAGTTTTGCACTAGCCCTTTTAAATATGTTGTCTCTCCAGTTAAACGTTTTTCTCCAGTTCCTGAATCCCATGTGTGCATACAAGTACATGGTAACCAGTGTCAAGTTCCCAGGGAAACTACTTCAGATCAATATTTTCATTTCTACTAAATATGAAGGGAAAGGAGCCAGTGAGCTAAAGTATTAGCATAATAATTAATTTTATATTAATATATTAGAAATTTGATATTTTCAGAAGCCACAATTTCCCCTAGCCCTGCTTTCTTCCAATTAGGAATTACAAAACTGTTTCATGTTGCAAAGGATGGATTTCAACATACCTTGTTCAGCTTGGTAACACAGTACAGGCCTTTGCACTCTGTAACATTCAGATACTATTTCTGGTAAGAAGAATGAGTATCAGACCAAGCTTTAGTTTGCAGTAAGCGTGGCTCCAATGAGCTGTTGCTGGACCATGTTCAAGCACGTATCTGGGCCAGTAACAGTTCCGGTAGAGTAATGCAAAACATTTACTATCTTAACTATCTTACAACAGTCCAGAACCACAGCCTTGAAAGAGGTTCCCAGCAGAGCTGGACGGCATCAAAATTTAATGAAGAAAACACAAGAGCTGGCACTGAAGAACTATTACCTCTGGCAGTAACTACAAAGTGCCGTATATGCAATATAATCATAAACCAGGCAGAGCACCAAGCTGCAATCTCCAATACAAAATGCAATCAACACTTTACAAATTCAAATTACACTCCAGTGATTTGAATTCCCTACCAGGAACCTACCTACAAACTATGTCTGACATCAATCAATCCTAAAGCAACATGATAAATTATTTAAAGACAAAACAAATAGCATCTATCACAAAAATTATCCCCCAAACTGAAGTCAGGAACTTTTGTCAGCTTTGAAAGCTTCATGCATAGTTTGAAATATAGTTTAACATCCAAAGCATTAAGCAGAGCACTGCTACCAAGAAGAATACCAGAGGGAGCAGTGGCTTTGCTGTTCTTACCTGCCATCGTGCACCTTCATCACTCTTGGAAAACAAGAGCAATGCCACCTTGTAAATACTGCTTGTGGTACCAGTGAAGAGTGACAAACCTTGTAGGAACTGGCAGTTGTACACACCTACAAGAACTGTAGATCCCTTAAGATGAAACCATTATGCTAGCACGTACATAGCCGTGTAACTAACTGTACCTGAACGCTGGTAATAACCGCAGTACTCAATATCTTGCTCCACCTCCTCCCAGAAGTCATTACTCCCACAGCAGACTTGGTGACATCTATGCTTGAGACATTTCGGTGCAAAGCTACTGTCTTAATCTGCTGCTGCAAATGGGCAGATTGGACCTTGTGTGGAAGTGCAGACACATTTCCCTGTCCCCCCACTGCAGTGTGGCAGAGGAAAGAGACAGACAGTGTCCTCAGGAAAAGGAGGGGGCAGGTATACGTCAACAGCTGAGACCATCCCAGGTGGGGAAAGGGAGCAAATAGGTGACACTGAGCAGCAGGGAGAGCAATGCCAACAGCAGGAAACACTTTCCACAGCAGTCAGCCAGATTTTTAAGTTCTAAAGGAGCAAAGAGACACTTGCAGGAATTTTCGGAAATGCAAACAAAGCCAAGAGCCTAAGTCAACTTCAGCCATGACTACACAGCTTATCAAAGAGCTTTTATAATGCCCAAATGTATTTGCTAAAATACGTCTGATCCACAGACCTTTAAACCATAGTAGTGGTATTCGTACCTCAACTATGTGATGCCCAAATGCTTTTGAAAGTCTGGTCCTTTATTCCTTTAAGTGCTGTACAATACGAGGGACTACTAAATCCAAACCAGTACCTGATTCTTTCCCCACAGTTCCAGTGGGGAAAATGCCATAATTCAGGTTCATGGCCGCTTGTCTGCTGATTATGAAACACAGTGAAGTAAGACATCAGATGCCAGCTCTAGGATTTATTCTAACTTGGTTGAAATGAGCAACACAGCTTTAACAGATGGAACACCTCTCTTATGGGGACAGGCTGAGAGAGTTGTTGTTCAGCCTGGAGAAGGCTCCAGGCAGACCTTATGGCAGCCTACCAGTACCTAAAGGGGGCTTAAAAGAAAGATGGGGACAGACTTTTTAGCAGGGCCTGTTGCCCTTTTAGGTTTTAAACTAAAAGAGGGTAGATCTAGACTAGATATTTTACAATGAGGGTGGTGAAACACCGGAACAGGTTGCCCAGAGAGGTGGTAGATACCCCATCCCTGGAAACATTCAAGGTCAGGTTGGACGGGGCTCTGAGCAACCTGATCTAGTAGAAGATGTCCCTGCTCACTCCAGGAGGGTTGGACTAGATGACCTTTAAAAGGTCCCTTCCAACCCAAATTATTCTACGATTCTGTGACAGACTCCATATCCACACACTGAAAGGCTCAACCTCTCTGAAGTTATTGCATGTTGAGCCTGTCAGAGGACTCGCCTTTAAAACTGCCACTGGAGTTGATATCTCCTCAGTGCTGTAATTGCCAGTCTCTGTCACCACCACATGGTGATAAAGTAGCTAGTAGGGAAACGCAGCCAAAAGGTGAAGACGTAAAAATAGCTATATACTGCTGGATCATAGGGGAGTAGTTCTACAACATGGAAACAAAGAGTATTTTTCTCTTCACTGCCTATACACAAGATAAATTTCTGTTCACGCTGTCTATATACAAGACTCAACTAATTTGTGTTCTTCCTAGGAAGAAATAAAAAATTCTTAGAAGTGTGCAGACTGTGCTAGATGCTCAGACAATATTAGTTAATATATTATACCAGGCTAAGCAAAGGATGCTAGAGCATTCATGCCCATGCTTATCTTTTGTTTAGGAAGCTTCCAGTTCTTTAAAAGAAAGGAGTAGGGGAAGGACAAATGAAGATAAAAAGAGGAAGGTGGAAATGAACAGCCACTCAGCAAATATCAGAGCCAGCAGATATAGCCCTAATGCAGCTGTTTGGTTCCAGATCCATGCTGTAACAGTTAAAAGTCATAGAACAGATGTATTTAAAATTTATAGGGTATATCATCCATAAATATGCATTTCAGTAGTTGGTATAATGCCTTGTCAAATGACTATCCTTATTGTTTCCATCTAGGGTGTCTGTACAAGTTGTTTATCACATGCATCGGCTCCCTGTCCACCGGATTCAAAGCCCATAGTAAGTGACATTTCCTGACAATTTCCACAGTTGTACAAAATGCATAGAGGGAAGGGGTTGCCATATGGTCCCCATATGTTGATTACTCCTCTCCCAATATAGTGAGCAAAAGAACCAGATAAGAATACAGGAGACTGCATAAAAATACAAATATAGACAGTACTTTAGTCTCTTTTTGGAAATTATTGAGGCATCAAGTAATGTCAGCATTATTTTGTTTGCTGTTGCAAGATCCCTTCTAGACTTCATAGAAACTCTGACTTTTCCTCAGGTAAAGTAACATCTATTTCATACAGGCTTTGGCAGAAAAGAGAGGTGAGGAATGAGAACTACTATGATTATGCTTTGAGAGTTAGTAAATGAAAAATAGATGGATACATGTAAAATAGACTGCACACCTGTTAAAAATTTCCTTTTGATTAAGCATCCTCCCAGAAGTAACTATCTGCAGAAGCAGCTTCAGAAAGGATTGGGAATCTCCCACCTGCTTGGCATCTAAGAGATGTAAACCTGGCTGCATGTTTCTCCACATACAAAACTCATGTTTATGTTGCAATATTGAGACTTTATCATGGAAGTGTATGTTGCCTAGAAATACTAATGCTTCTGTTTTGTGCATGTTCCAGCCTTTCTCAAAGCGGAGATGCATTATTGAAGGCCCAACCTTTCAAAAAACTGGCTGTGCTAGATCCTGCAATATAACAATAAAGGTACAGAGCTACAGTTCCTTAAAGTGAAACATACATTAAAGTTTTCCAAAGTGTTGTCTTTTGCACTGTGAACTTTCCTTTTGAAGCTGAGAGACATTTGGAGATATCCATGTAGTTTCCATACCCTTCTACAGGGGGTTGAGGGGAGCTACTGTAAAACTTGGTGCAAAATACCAGGTAAATTTTTGTCAGTATCTATTCTACTATCTGAAATAACTCCTCTCCATGACGCATGTTCACACCAGCACCTCCAGTGAGGTTTTTTAACTACCATACATTATTGACAACCCTCTTATACTCTGTAACTCAGGAGTTTTCACATAAGACTCCAAGCCCAAATGTTGTTCTTGCCTCATAGAGCTTCACCCACAGAGAACAGGAGAGCTTGGTCCGCCCTGGTCCCAGCCTCTCCTGTCCCAGGACTTCACACAGTATGGAGTAACAATGAATGGGAAATGCTCCCAAGAACCATACTCCACTTGCTCTGCTTGGCAAGTCTAGTCCTCTCAGAAGTCATTAGTTCCTGAGGAGTACTTGCACCTTTCTGGCTCCTGGGGCTCCTAAATAGGCTTCTGCATTTCATGACCACCATTAAGTAACTAGCAGAGAAGTCTACAAACCCATAAGCTTTGAGAGCCTTTTTCTAATTCCTATTTCCCTGAATCACACAGGTAAATGAGGCTTTTTTTTTCTAATACACTTTCTGTGCTCTTGATAAATAAATGGATCCAGCAGCCAGTTCATGAATAAAACAAAAGATGCAGCAGAGAAAAACATTTAGGGCTGTGTAGTGGCTAAGTCCCATACTGGTGCAGAGAGGAAGGAGGAAGATCAAGGCAGTGTGTCTAGCTTTCACAGCATCTCCCTGGAGTAAAACACATCTTTGAGTTCCTGATCTCAGATGCAAAGGAGACTGCCTGCCTCTGAATTGCACCACACTCCTACTGGCAAATCTGAGAGTGCACACAATACGAGCAGACACACAGAGGCACGTTCATAACTGATGACAGGACAGGGATTTCTAACACTGATGAGTCTGACAAGAACAAGGGAAGGATCCAGCTGCCTGTGCATCCTCTTGGGCTGCCAACACCCCTCCTGGTTTTAAGAAGGCCATTGCAGAAGTGGTTCTGGTTCAACACAAGCCTTTTAAAAGCCAGCTACCTCTACAGGCCTCTGCCAGAGGGCCAAAACACAATGAAGTGTTGTCTTTTGTGCACTGCCTCCACACTAAGGCACTGGAAAAGAGGGTATATGCTTTATTTCACAGGAACCAAAGTGTTGCAAAGGCTTCTTTGGCCCCGACTGCAGTCCGTGTCCAGGAGGTTTCTCCAAACCCTGCTCAGGAAACGGGCAGGTAAGCACAGCATCCAGCAACACCCCGCACTCCCATGGTGGGGGGACAGGCTGTGTCCCAGAAGTCCCTCAAACACTTCCGCACAACAGGAGTGTTAGGCTCCACAAGAGCTACACCCTCCATTTATGTCCAGGGATGGCCATCAATTTTAGGTTCAGTTATATGGAGGAGGAAAAAATGAATCAGTCTCCTCTCAGATGTCCAAATTACAGGTTTCTGTGGTTCCAACACACAGACAAGGCTGGGGCTGCATGACCCACTCTGATACTTTTACTTTGCACAGCACAGGATAATGACCCAGCTCACTATTCTCACTTTAAACTTGCAAAGGAAGGCAGAATACACAGCAGCAAAGTACATGCACAAGGAAAGCTTTTGCTTTGAAATACCTTTTTCATCAAAGCTGAGGTTGTTCCTGGTAGTCTGTCACAGTCATAATATGGACAGGCATACAGTCTCTTCTCTGGGGGAAGGATAAAGATTTATTTCAATTCATAAATAGAAATCACCTCTCTTCCGTATCACAGTGCATGGATGGCCTGGATGGAAATGGGACCTGCGTTTGTGCTGAGGCATTTCAAGGCTCACGCTGTCAGTTCTGCTCAGACCCTGGCAAATACGGACCTCAGTGTGACAAAGGTAAGTACAGCCATACTTCCTCAGCATAAGAGCATGGGCTCTTTCTTTTGGACCCTAGCAACATTATGGTAGAAGTTAACTGCTCACTAAACAGTCTCTATGGCGATGAGCAAGATGTCTCTGGGGTCCTTCCATTTCTTATTTCAAAGGGATACATCATAAGGCCAGAGTCCATGAAAATCTTCTCACTGACTTAATTGGGCTTTCTGCAGGGGCCATAGCTTGCTTTATACTAATTCATCATTCTTTTCACTTCTGTCTCCCTCACGTAAGTAACTGAAAAGAAAATCTTTGCCATTCCATTCCCATCTGGTATTGCCCACAACAGATTCTGCCTGCAATGACAAACATATGTAATCTAAGAACTATATCTATAAACAGATTGTGTTTAGGGCCACTTAATAACTGTCCTTACCAAATAATTTCTGATCTATTGAACAGCTTATAGTTCTAGCAGTCATCTTCTATATACTGACAGATACAACACTGCTATATCAAACTGTACTACATTTGAGAGTCTACAGAATATACAACATTAAATTATATTCCCCATCTACAAAATCATTTTTAGTCTTTTTCACTATAAAACAGCCCACGATTCATGAAACACAGCTCCCTTGAAGGTTCAGAGGTACATGGACAAAAACTGAGAGACAAATTCCATAAGAAAAGGTGGTATTTCCTAAGGTCCAGTCCTGCCAAAGCAGTACGTGTTGGCTTAATGAGTCACCACTGGCACTTTTGGGGATTCTAGAAGGCCCACCTACTATGTCCTTAGAGCATATTGATGTGCCTCCCAGCAGCACTAATAAGCCCAGCCCCAGCAAAGTGCTGGTAGGTCTCTGCTGCTGCTCTGTGTACCAGCCCAGCACTGTGCAATTTGTAGGATTGTGGGCTCAGTATTAAAAGGAATCCCATATCACTGAAGATATGCCAAAAGTTGTACAGTAAAATAACTTTAGCTTTAATAGCCTAGGACATAGTATTTTGCTCCTACTTCTCTGAAGTACTTTGAAATTCATTGATAGATAAATGCACTATAAAGACACAACGGATTTTAAATAGTTACCCATAAAACACACCTGAAAAGACATGGTATGATAAATAAACAATAAGTCCCCCAACAAAGTGAGACTTTAAAAATACAAAAGTTTAGATTCTAGAAAAAAAGGAGGACCTAATTCATAAGAAACGCTATGTAAGGATAGATACCTTTCACCACCATGGAATTGCACATTGTAATTTATCATCTCTGGTAGACTGCCTCTGCATTTATGGGAAGTGTGACAACCAAATCGACAGCAGTGGGATCTGTCTTCCTGGATCATGCAGAAGTGGATACACGGGGAAACTTTGTGATAAGCAAATTGTTCCCTGCAAGCCCTCCCTACGGCTCTGCCATGCACATGCAGACTGTCAGCTTAGCGATGGCGCAGTGAGGTAAGTCAGTAGCTTGCATTAATTAATGTTAACTATACTGCAGTTCTTTCCCATTTGCTTGATCAAAACAGTGCCTTGTAGCGGTACACAACCATCAGCCACTGAAATACTGCTATGCAGCAAATAAGCATAAGCATGCACCGCATCAACCTTGAGTTGCACGATAGTAATTAAGAGTTCTCAATACCCTATTCTGTACCTTATATTTAACACTGATAAGATAGATGCATACATATCTGACCCTTGTTCAGAGGGCTGCCTTCCCACCAGCATCTACAAAGGCTCTTAGGAACCTCTTATTTCTAACCATCCCCTTAGTGAATTAAGAGTTTGAGCCTTGCTGAAAAGCAATGACATTCTCAAGCAGTTTGAGGATAGATAGCTCACTCCGGTCAGCTCAGGCAAGATTGGCACGCCACAACACCACAGACTACACAGCACAGGCTCTCCAGTCCTGACACAGCTGGTCACAAAACTCTGTTACTGCTACAACTGCCTTGCGCTTGCCTCACGCTCACCTTCACACACAGCAGGTTTGTCTCTTGCTGCAGTGTATTCGTAATGAGTCACAACAGAAGGAAGAATGGGGGATATGCTGCATAACGAGTCCTTAAGAAATTCCCTCCAATATAGGTTAATCTTGGGGGGGGATGGACAATCCAGGGAAACAGGACGGGGTTGTTGTCTTGCATGCATTTCAGGGAGAGAGCTATTTTCTGTGTCACTGAAAGAAAGAGCAACCCCAGCTCATAATTAATTTAGAGCTATTAGCTCAACTTTGTAAAGATCACATCAGCACAGAATTAATTTCACTCCCCATCTCATACCCAGAGAATGGATCCCTGATTTGACTTAATTAACCCAGTCAATATTTTGGAAAAAAACCATAATGTATGCACCTAGGTTACTTGCACCATGAATCCAAGGTTACCAATTTTAAGCTGCCTATAAACAGCATGTTACAGTGGAAAACAAATCACTTCACTTTGCACCTGTCCTATCACTTCTAATGCCTCCTTCCTCCTCTTGTCTCTACAGCTGTGTTTGCAAACCTGGCTATGAGGGAGATGGTGTGAGCTGCAACAAAGTTGATCCTTGTGCTGCTTTAAACCCAGGTGGCTGCAATATCAATGTAAGTATATGCTTTTCTCACAGATCCTGACATCATAGAAAAGTAGGTAGTACGGAAGGTTTGGCCAGAAACTTTTGCAGGATGAAGAGTCACAATTTTCACTGCAGTTTCAAGCTCTTTCCCCAGATAGCAGCATCACTCTTGCTTAGACAAGCCTTACACCTAAAGCCAGATGCCTCTGCATCCCTTCCAGGCCGAGTGCATTCAGCTGGGCCCAGGAGAACACACGTGCGTTTGCCAGGCAGGATGGACAGGCGATGGAAGGGACTGCTCAGTCATCAACAACTGCCTGCTGCCCACCATGGCAGGGTGCCATGAAAATGCCACCTGCATATACATTGGGCCAGGTCAGGTACGTCCTTTCACATTCATTGTCACCTTCAGCACTAGTTGTCACCCATTTTGCTCTGCTGGTGCTTCCTACCCCGTTTTCTTCCCCAAATTCTCCTCTCTCTCCCAGCCACAAGGTTATTTCCACACAGTGTTCTCTACCCAAAGCAGTCTCCTTCGGTTCCTATCCCAGTGCTCTCTCTCTCCTATGTGGTGGTGTTCTGGCATGAAATACTTTTCAGTAAGTACATTAGTAGATGTCAGGTATAAAGGTCTTTTGGAGATATTAATCAGCGTCATTCCACTGAAGTCAACGGAGCTATACAGAAACACAGACTCATTCACCACATCTAGAATATACACACCATTTTAATCGTTTTAATGAATTGCTGTGTTTTATTGAAACAACAGAATGACTGCAAGTGTAAGGATGGATTTCGGGGAAACGGAATTGAATGCACACCCATAAACTCATGCCTGGAACAAAATGGAAAATGCCATCATCTGGTGAGTAATTAATCATTCCCTGAACAAAGCATTCAGATACATATCACAACTCGCCTCCTGCGCACACCATAGAATTTCCTTGCAATTTCAAGCCTGCAATTTCTGTTTGAGTTGGAACAAAGCTTTCCAAGCAGTGATACAAGCACCAAAAATGCTGTGTGAACCATGTCAGTATGGTACATGCACTGAGGACAGACTGCAAGGGCTGCTCCCAACTCTGCCTGCACAGAAGGACTGTCTTGAGCCTGAATAAATAAATGCTGCTTCTCTACCAGCAATTACAGTTTGGATGCACTAGCGTATTGGGATGTCTACCCAAGTCTCACATCTCTGTACAGGCATCTATCAGCTTTATCAGTAGCTGCATATGTTCAGCAGACCTGCAGGCTCTGCTGTGTTCTGTAGTGCCTGCAAGAGTCACACCAGCCTCAGGCAGAGCACAAGGACTGAGCTAAAGCAAAGAGCACTGGGGAGCACAGGATGAATCTGCCATAGTCGAGTGAAGGAACAGGGCCCAGTTTATGTAGGGAAGAAGAAAGGGTGGAACAAGAGTTTAGATTCCTATAGACTTAGTGCATGATGGGCAGGTGAGGGAGTTGGTGCCCTCAGCTAGTGCAGTTTGTCCTATAGGAGGGTGAGGACATCCATGGAACACGGTACAAAGATCCTTTGTTAGGTTTGTATGTTTGTATGTGAATGGGTTTCAGTAAGAGGCTTTACAGGCCATCCTTGCCTTGAGTATTTGACAAATTTTCTCTCTTTCTGGCTCAAAGGCAACTTGTCAGTTTGAGTCTTCTCGTGGCTGGCAGTGTGTGTGCCCAAAGGGCTATGAAGGAGACGGTAGAATATGCTATGGAAATGCTGCAGACGTAAGTAAGATCGTCATCTTCTTTGAGCACAGGACCTACTGCACAGTTCTCACACTGCATCTTAACCAGAAAGATAGCAAAGCCATTATAAACAGTTAATAAATATGATGCCCACCAGTGCTATCTGCAAACTGTTCCAGCTGGAGATGTTTGCCTGATTACAGAAGTGATCTGTTGTCTTTAAAAAAACATAGCTTGGAAAGGGCCTAAGGGATCCGAGCATGTTTTTTTTCCTAAGACAGATTGAAAAATGCCAGCCCCAGAGGCCCAAACCACAGAAGTGTTAAGCACTCACCTCCCAGCTGGGAACAGCGAGCACCCAGCTCTTCTGAAGTTCTGCCTTGAGGTCTATCTCAGTGGAAACTGTCAATGTATCATTTTAGAACAAACCATGCTGACCAGCAAGCAAATAGAACCAAAACAACTAAACTGGTGAAATAAATATGTGTTTAACAGCATAGGAATAATGAAAGCATCAGCTGTCCCAGCCATTGGCAATAATTTTACATGGCTCTTAGCACTATCTGCCATTCCTGCTCATATCCTCATCTATCTCCATTCTAAGTACTGTGGCAGAATAAAGGCTCTCCACTTGCAGGTTGATGTGTAAAATACTGTATGAATAGCAACCAAAACAACATACCTTCTTTCAATTAATTTTGCATGGAGTTAAGAAAAGATTTGGTTTTAGATTCCCAAGTTAACATTTAGCCTGGGGTCAGTACATGTTACATACCAAGGTCAGGTATACTTAATACATGTAAGCAATATATGGCCTGATTTTCAAAAGAGTTGGTAACTCACCATTCCCATTACAGAAAGTATCAGTACTAGAAAAACATGAATGTCCTCCCTTTTCATACATACCGAAAACCTCCTCCTCCATGTCACATCAGCCAGGCTAGACACAATGGGTTACACCACAAGCTATACAGCAAGAGTACTTTGGTACAGTTAATTATAGCTTGCATACTCATTGTTCTTTCTCTTTCTAATCAGGAGTTATCTACTCTCTCGGAAGCAGCTGCATTTAACCAATGGGTTAAAGTAAGTACACTTCATGGTTGATTTTTTTAGTATGTTCAAGCTTGCAGAAATACATGAGCCTTGTAGTCTTTACAGAGTCCCAAGCTCTGGAGAGGCATCGCAGTGCCTCTCCCACCAGTCACAGCAGGGCTAGTCATCTGGTTCCCTATTTCTGCCTGAAAACCAAATTCTTATCCCAAATTTAGGCAAGTAAGGAAGCTGCACAAGCAGAAGAGCTTGTTACAAGCCCACTTTCTGAGGCAGGGGACTACATAAGCCATGACTAGCTCTGTACATAAATACACTGTAGTCCAGATGTCCAGCAGCAGGGTACAAGCAGAGCTGGAATATGCCCCCTTCTCTCATGCAATAAAACTACAGGCAAGTGGAGAGGGAAGGCAATGCCCATCTTCCCATTTTCACTGTGCTCTGTGGTAGGAAAACACAACTGTATCACTGGTCAGCATGCTGCTGCTGCACAATGAGCAAGGAGGAAAAAACTCAGTCTGTGCAGGCTTGACTGAGGTGCAGTAAATGAAGGAAGAGATTAGCTTGTTTATTCCAGATTAGGGAAGAAACACCAAGTTAGAGTAAAAAAAACCCAAAGTTCTAGATGGATTGATTGTCACAATCTACTTTTTATTTTCACATGCTATCATCTATTACTAGGGCAGCAGTAACATTAGAGGTCCTACCCCACTGTGGTTGGCACTGTATGAATAAAGACCAAAACCACTTTCTCCCAAAGAGCTTAAAACCTAAATATAAGAAGTGTATAGCAAATACATGACAAACAGAAAGGAACAGTGGTATGTTAATGAATAGCATCAGAAGCAGGAGTCACAGCATATTAGCTGCTTTCATGCTTTTCAAAGTTAGACGGCTTGGGGATCATTAAAGCATGCAATTGCAACAGGGACCTCAGGGAGCTGCTTAGAAGAGAGGTCTGTGTGGCTAATTTAAATCAGGACTCAGATTGCAGCACTGGACACTGTACAGAGAAACTAATGAAGTTAAAGAAATCAGCACGATAGGAAAGGCTGTTCACCTGCTAATGTGCTCTTTAGATAATGGAACAGGAGGAAAAAAAAAATTCAGGGCATGGGTTCTGTATAATCTGTTGAAATAGGGATGTGAAAGTTTCTGCTACACTTCAGAGAAATGGCTCCCCTTAAATTAAATAATGGTATCTACAAACATGAGTGAAACAGGGATGTATATCCATCAGTGTGGTTTTTAACTTGGGTGGGAATGTGATGTTTACCACTTTTCATAACCAGATTTTTTTCTTGCTAGTCAGGAAGGATGAGAAAGGAAAGTCTGTTGCTATTTCTATGTTTAAATATTTGGAAGGCGACACTTATGATGGCTAGAAAGATAGATGATCTTAACAGAGACAAAATTCCCAGCTATTTAAGGGCGCCGATTCCCTTCTTCACTTAAAACCCAGTATGGATATTGAAGGACTATCCAAAACAAGCCAGCTTCCAGACAGCATACCAGATGCAAAAAGTAGAGCCCAAGCTCATATTGCTCCCTCAAGTTTGCAGTATCAAAAATGGCAAGTTGTGGAGCCTGTGAAAAGTTTGGAGAACCACATCTTCAGCAAGATCACATTCAAATCTTTAGCTCTCCTTTTTCTACCCCACAAAAAAATCCACACAACCAGAAAAATCCTCTCCAGTGGAGGCCCTCTCCATCCTTAAGGCAGATAGAAACATACAGAAGATTAATCAGCCCATGCACACTAGAGAGCCCACATGCCCATCTAAAATTAGAGCTGTCAGCAGCAAGCCCCACTGCAGTGCTAGTGGGCACAGATATCCCTTGGACATCTTGAAAAATCCCAGCCATGTTAAATAGTCTTATTCCAAACTGGAACATTGTGTCATGTGGGTTTCTTATTTCACGGTTCATAATCCTTCTATTTATTAAATAGCATGGACTGCTCTGTAAGAGCAGGTTACTTGAAGTTATCCATAACTACTAGTATTTATCACCATGATTTTTTTTTAACATTCAAGTACATAAAACAGAATCCATGAGACAGACTAACTTTTGCGGGAGGCAACTTAAGTATTTCATAATATAAAGCAGTTCTGACCTAAACATTGCTTCTGCCCTTTAAATGCTGGCAATCTATTCTGTAAAAAATAGCCACTCATTTACCATTTTTGTACAGCTCTAAGTAGTTTTGTTCAAGTCATTGCTCAGTATAATAGTTTTTCCTCTCCAGGCTGCTCGCAAAGCATGTCACATCCACCACCTTGCTAAAAAGTCACCAGCTGCTATTTATAGATCGTCCTTAAGATGAATTATTTTCCCCTCTTTACTTTCATGCAGGAGGCTGAGATAAACTCAGTGTTGTCCACCACCTCAAACCTAACTGTCCTCGTGCCTTCTCTCCAAGCAATTGCAAATATGGATGAAGATGAGAAAGGTTTTTGGATGTCAAAGAGTAACATCCCAACTCTACTGAAGTACGTTAATGGTTTGGCATTGTGGTTTTTTTAATGAATTGCTTTTTATGCCAAACAAGCCTTTGGTTTGAAGCCACTAGAGCAAGACAGCTATTATAATTTTAAGGTAGGGACATAGGATTCCCTTTCTACTTACAGCGGTATAAATCTCTGTAGAGACTCCACTTGAAAACAAAGGTATTATTTGTATTATGTCAGAAACATTTAAAGTCCAAGCTAAGATCAGAACATAGCTGAACTAGGTATTGTACAAACAATTCCTGCTTTGAACCACAGTTTCAGACGCACTAAGTATATTTATCTGGGGAAAAAAAAAAAAATAAGAAAATACAAAACCTTCAAATCCAGTTAATTTCCTTTAGGTATCATGTATTGACAGGAGCTTACAGCTTTGCTGATTTCCAGAATTTATCATCCTCTGACATGCTGCCAACATCTCTACAGAGCAACTTCCTACACTTGTCTAAAGAAAATGGGGTGAGATGACCTGCAAAATACTGTGGTATTACACCAAACCATGACCATCACTGCCACCAACTTCCTTGTATTACAAAACCACACAGACACCATGTATCTCTCTTTAAAAAAAGACTTTATCATAAATTTAAAGAAATAGATCAATTATATTGGGCCCTCTGGGAGAAACATTAACTTGATTTTCTCCACCACTTTACCTAGCTGAAATCTGCCCACAATATTATTTATTCCTAATGCCCCAGTAGCTGCTGCAAACGCTGGACAGTCTTCTAGCCAAGTGGAAGTACAGTCACTGCCTGGAGCAACCTGTGCGAACTAATTTAAAGACAAAGAGCATCAGGAAAACCCAATAACTTATTTTAGGGAACTGGGAAGGTAGGAGGAAGCAGAAATACTGCAGACATGTCCACATGTGCCACTTGATAGTCCCAAACAACCCAAAGGTATTTTTAATGGTAAATAACTACAGCTGACAGCCCTTCCCCCTCAGCCTTTTATTCAGTACTCCATGTTCTGAGGAGGTTTTTCTGGAAATACATATGGCACATTTAAGCACTTCATCCCCATTAAGGGAGGGAAAAGTTCCCACCACCTCCATGCCCTGAGGGAAATATAAATGGGGTCCTTCAAAGCTGCACAGAAGCAGGAGGGCGTGAATTGGTACGGGAGCTTATCCTGCCGTGGGGTGGGGGTGAGCACACCTACCCCGAGTCACCACCCCAGTGCAAGCAACCCCATGGCTTTGCCAGTCTGTGCGCATGGAACAGCAGAGAGTCCCAAAGTCACCTCTCCTGCACACGGTTCCCTGAGAGTAACCCATCCGCCAGTGCAGACTGGTGTGAGCAGAGCTGTGGCGGAGCCCCAGGCAAGCGTTTAGGAAGGTGTGGAAATCCACAGCATGAACCACTGGGAAATCACTGCGATGCAAAAGCAAACCCTCTCTCCTCTCCGTCTTTCAGAACCTCACCCTCGAGGGCGCTCACATTGTGGCTGGTGACATCGCATCCACAAATGGGATCATACACGTTATTGATAAGGTATATGGCCGTATAGGGAGGAATTGTTCCTCTGCACCACAAGCAGTGGAAAATACTTTTTTTTTTTTCCAAGAGCTATTTATTATTTGCACAGAACAGCATTTTGTCCTGCATCTGATCCTTGCAGGTGCAATCACGGCACGTGCACATGCGCTAACGCAGGATATCTGCTCCCTTTTCAGGTTCTGACCCCGCTCCGCAGCACCGTCATGCCAAGGCTGCTGGCCCGCCTGGAGCAAATGCCTGATTACTCCATTTTCAGGGGCTACGTTATTGTAAGCTTTCACATCACTACAAGAATAGAAGCAGTTCTCTGCTTTGTTTGCATTTGGACTGGTATCAGACTATGAGTGGTCATTCTAATTTGTTTTTATGTGTTTCACAACAGCAATACAGCCTGGCAAATGAAATAGAAGCTGCAAACACATACACAGTCTTTGCCCCAAATAATGATGCCATAGAAAATTACCTAAGGGATAAAAAGCCTGCTACTCTGGTATGTATTACTCACAAGACTTGTCTTAACCCAGTATCTCATCTCAGTTTCAAGGGCATGGATTGAGAGGACACAGAAATAGGAAGAGGCATTTGTTTTCCAGAAATCCAGTAAGTTTGGGTTTGTTTTTAACACCAGAGAAGGTGAGGAGGGATGGATCCACCTGTATTTTCCTGCCTTCCTGAAAGAGCCTAGCTATTTGTTATGGGTTTTGTCCTTCTCTAGATTAAAATCATGCTGATAATATCCAAGACGTTTTATCAGTAGACTTTTTTTTGTTGCTTTTGTTTTTGCTAAGAAGATCAGTACAAGAATGACCAGGAATAACAATGAAATTTGTTTCCTAGGTGAACAAGTCCAGTCCCCTGTCATTGCTCGCAACCTCACCATTAATAATGCCACGAAATATTCTGACTCTTTCTTAAAACTATCCAGATGCTTGCCCTGTCACTCCTGCAGGAACGCTATTGCCCAGCCACTTTCTGCAGACCATTTCTAATCCTAGTTTACAAGCACCATTGTCCAAGTCCCAGGGCTCAGAAAAATTTCCGAAATAAAAAAAAACATTGCTGCTGTCCACTCCCAGGAGCCCCACACCAGGGCCATGCCTAACCTGGCCACCAGCTCCTCCCACCAGCACAGACATGTCCATCCCACCTCCCCTGCCAGCCTCAGTCCTCCTGCCCAGAGCTGGTTTATATTATTTTGACAGTACACCTCTGGCCAGTTTATATTCCTTTATTCTTACGCCAAGAATATGCTTTAGCTGAGACAATTTTCTCCGGCATTTGCGCCCGGATGTATCTACAAGGCCAAACAGCCTTCTCAATCCTGTCGGTCTCCTCCCAAGATGAACTATCCGTTTCCTGCGTCATCCCAGCACCTTTCTTCATATTTGCTTGTTTGAAACAGCTTTATCGAATGCATGTATCAAGAGCCACACCTTGCAGAGGAAGCTTTGCCCATGACTTACTCAATGACATGAATGCTTCCCTGCCTCTTCCATAAATATTTAGCCTGCCGCACTCTGTCCCTAATTTCATGGTCTCCATTTACGACCAGGAAGCTGAGGAGCACAGGGTTCAAGTGATTCATTCCAAAACATTTACCACCAACCAGCAGACCCACGGCAAAAGTCCCACTTGCTGCCTCACTGGAAGAATTCACACATGATCAAGCTACATCTGCTCAAATGGCGTTTCAATGCTATTTTAGTTGTTTTGTCACACGATATCATCATTTCCACATCACTGTAAGAAGCATTTATAACAAACTTTGAGAGACACATAGGACATCAATCCCATTGGATTTGGGTTACACACACAGAGAAATCCTTTTAATTTCCACTACTTACCAATGTTTCTTCTGTCTTTCTTCAATCCTCCCAACCTTGCCTGGTGTGGCAATCTGACAAAGAAAATCAGAAAACAGCCATAAGGTTAAGCCTGCCTAAGCCTTATCCTTTTCATGCAACAAACACCTTGGGGGAACTCTGCCACAGTTGGAAGAGCTCGGCACAGGGAAGAGACCCCATTTCTTGGCCTTGATGAAGCAAAGTTTTGTTCTCACTCTGCTGGTGATTAAAGACAGAAATGAAGATGGATGAGAGTTAACTTTCTCTCCAAAGCATCCAAGTTGGGAGGATTAAATAGGGTTGGACACTGCTGGAGATTAGCTCTATCTTAATTCCTACCTTCTTGCCTGCAAATATTTCTTTGTCAAATCTGTGGAAATCAAAATAGAATGTGTCCCACCCTAAGAGATGTAAAGACCACTATTTCACCCTGTGGGCAAAGCCAGGCAACATCACAAATCTTGCAGCCTGGGGTTGCTTCATGCTTTCACACGCTTTTGAAGGAGTGGAAGAGTGAAGAGCAGTATGAACGTTCAGAACAAGGGGATAGCAGGCAACAGGATTTCCCACAAGCACCTTTTACTGCAAAGATATAGAGCTGCAGCAACACTGTGTTGGCTAGGCAGCTCCTAAGCCCTCCAAACGCCCCAGCTTCTCTCACATCTACAATTCTCTCACAAGCACATCCTACTTCTGCTTCCTTCTCCAAGTCAGGGAGGACTCTGGGAGTCCCCTGCTTCAGAACAAGGTGCAGAAGCCTTGGGAAGCCCTCACAAAATTTTGATGTACAGAGAATAATTTCACCGCATCAATGAAAAATGAATACACTCTAGCAATGAGGCATAGGAAACTTTCCAATTAATAGGTGTGGCTCTAACACTTTGAGTGAAGATGACCTTAAAGATTAAAAAAAAAAAAAAACCCACCCCAAACTTATAAATTATTGTAACCATTCATCTGTAGGTTATTCGGGGATTCCCAGAAGAAGGAGGAATGGGTATGGGGAAAATTATAAAAACACTCATGAATATGCAACTTTTGATGTCAAATTAATTCATTAAAGTTCAGAGTCCTAAAAAGTCATCTGACTAATTTTTCCCTGAATCTGTCAGCCAGCCCTATGCACAGAAGGAGACACTACCTGGCACAAGCAAACCATGGTCCTGCCAGTTCAATAGCCTTCCATCCTCCTTGGTCAATAAAAGTTTCATTATGACAGGAATGTAGACTCTCCACCATAAGAAATATGAAATAACCTGCCAGCTGGAGAAGCTTCTCCTTGAATTCAGTCAACCTATGTTTGTCTTATACCCTGTGGGAAAAGCTATCCCTAATAATTTTTCATGCTTTGTTACATAACTCTGGGTTTAATTGTGTGTTTGCAGGACGAAAGCCAAATCCGCTATCACATTGTGCTGGATGAGAAACTCCTGAAGAACAACCTGCACAATGGCATGCACAGGGAGACCATGCTGGGGTTCTCCTACCAGGTTGGATTCTTTCTCCACAATGGCCAGGTAATGCTGTCTGCACTTGCTCGGAGAAACAGGTTTCCTGCTTTTTATGAATCCAGCTTCAAAATTAAACTAACATGCAGTCAAAAGGAGCTGTGCACCCCACATTAGCTTCTGGGACGCAATAATACAAAAGTTGTCACTCAAATGCAATGCCTCTCTCAGACCTGCTTAATTCAAAGTCACCCTCGAAGGGATCTTTAGTTGAATTTAACTTCAATTATGCTGTTCACACTTAGCACTGCATTTTAGAAGCTACTGTGGTGGACATGCATCTCCAGCAGCTACAAGCCTGCATTGCAAAGCAGTCATTAATCTGACTTCCAAGAGCTATTAAAAACTTGCCTTCAATTATAAAACATTAATTCTGTTTTCTGTGGATTTACTCCACTTTCAAGCTTAAGAGCTCAAAGCACATGGCAACAAATATGAATTGCCTTTCAATACCACTCATGGGAAAATGAGGCACAGCAAGTTTAAGCAACACACCCAATTCTGTGGCACAGCCAGGAAAGCACCAAGCTGCTCCTCCTCCTCCTCTGGCCCAGAGCTCCCTCTGGGCACAGGCAAAGGAAGACAAAAACTTCTCACCAAAGCAGTTTCAGCCCTGTTTGCCCACAGCAGAGCCTTGGAAAAGCATCTGCTCATGGGGCTGTTGCTGGTGAGGGCACGATGGGAGTGTGGGGTAGCAGTGAGATGATGAAAGCCCTCCTTGAAGAGGCAGCTGCTGGGAGCGCTTCTCTGAAGCCCATCATCCCCCACAGACAGCAAACCCAGCTCTTGGCTTGCTTTAGGCTCCTTCTTCAAAACCTTTTTTACACCCCATGGTAGAAAAAACTGCTCTGCCAAATCCTATTGCTAAGAAACTTCAACAGGCTGCATGACATCTCGTGCCCTCCAGTCCAGTGAAGCTCTTAAATGCAGCAACTGGGATATGAGCAAGTGCTTGAACTTAACTACGTTCTTTGGGTTTCCTGAAGCAAAGCTTGTATGTTGCTTCTCCTTTCACCTGCTACTGCTCTAGTTACCATATAGCTACCAAACAGCTCTGCTTCTTTCTAACTGATTGCGTTCCTTTTGCAGCTATTCATAAATGATGCTCCTATAAGATATACAAATGTTGCAACAGATAAAGGAATTATTCATGGATTGGGAAAAGTCCTGGAAATCCAGAAGAACAGATGTGATATTAACGATACTGTGATCACCGTAAGTGGTTCTGTTCACGTAGATGTTTAAAGGCCCATAAGAGAGATCTGTAGCAAAACACAGCTAAAGTGTACAGGATACATGACACTATTTCCCAGTAAGGAATGATGCATTTTTGGCAAAGAAGATGCTAAAACTCTGGTAGGAGTATATTAAGACTGCTTTGATGCTGCAATCAGTGTATTGACAGCCTGGAAAAAACGTAATTAGAATAGCACAGGCATAAGACATTTCTGAGCTGTAACTGTCAGAAAATTATAGCAATGCACTATTCTAATGCATCTTCTTAGCCAAACCACTTGTTTATAAAGCAAACAAGTGAGGGGGGAGGAAAATAAATATCTTTAGTGAGGAAAAATATTTCTTTTCATTCCAGGTATAGATTACCACTGCCCATACACATGAACTCCTCCTGCCCTCCAAGTAAAGCATTCTCCCTGTTTTGTTCTTTTTACATATGAAATACAAATGGTTTTACATTCCTCTAAAGAATAAGATGTGGTTTCCTCAAACTGCCAGAGAAATGTTTCCTTTGTCTTTTCTCCCCAGTGAGTCAAATAGGACAGCAAACAGGCAGCTTACGTCCCTTTTTATGGGGCATGCAAGGAACTAGTCAAGGAAGACAAAGTAACACTTGTGCTTCAGTTAAAGCAAATTTAACAGGCATGAACTTTTGTAGCTTAATTTTTTCCTTGGGATACAGTCCCATATTTGAGTACGTTTCACTCAAGTCTTCCCCAGCTTTGCTCAGTCAGGTTCTTTGCACATAGTCCTTTGTTTTCCCATGGAAAATTATTTTCCCTGCTATGTTTAAATGCAGCAACATACTTAAACATTCCTTTAAGCACTGCTAAAAGTAAGGGCATAGTTAGCTAAACAAGAATGATATTAAACATTGTGTACTACGTACAACACATATCTAAGCATTTTGCAGAGACTGACATTAAACATGCAAATTATTCACACACACACGTATACCTAGCATAGGACATACACACGGCATGAGTTTTCCATTTCCAAACAGCTCGTGCACCACAGGCGAACTGTGTCCATGTTCAAGATTTGCCTCTTCTTGTGCTTTTGATGGGGAAGCCTTTGGGAAGCATTGCTTTAGGAGAGCAAAGAGAAATATCCAAGAGAGCTTTCCTTCTCCTTCCCCTTGGGAGAAGGCTTCCCATGGTGTGTCCCACTGGTAGGTATGTTCCTCCTTGCTGAGCAGTCCAGCTACCCTCACCACCTTTACCAAAGGGCTGATCCTGATTATGCACCCTGAGGGCTACGTTTAGAAATATAGCTGGAAACTATGCATTTTCTGTTAAACAACCTGTCTGCAGCTCTATACAGTCTATTAACTATCTCCCATTTGTGTTGCATAAGGAAAAGTGCAGAATTTGTTCACAGCCATCAAGCTGTCCCCCAGGAACAAAAGAAATGGTAAGTATTTTATCATTAATGCTGATTTTTTTTTTAAATCAAAACTAAGCATAGGTGCATTCAATCCTGTTTTTATATAATTGCCTCAGTTTCAACAAAAGTTATCATAGTTACTTCAGTCTACTACATACATTATTCACAGTCAATAGACTCAATCCACCCTGAGAGCAAGGGAGCAGAATCAAGAGCAGCTTCAAGGTAGTTTTATCCTGAAAACAGTTTTTAGTGTGCATTGGGACAACCGAGGCCTCCTCTAACTGCAAAAGTTACCTCTACCATGCACAACTGGGGGAGTTGAGCATGGTCTGGAGCATGCTTGCTACAGGAGGAATTACAGAAGCAGCTTTTAGCCCTTCAAATCAGAGATGTACAGAAGGGCAAACACAACCTGGGCCCAACAATATGCTGTGAGTTATGGTCACAAGGAGACTCAGAGACTATAGAGACTTTGGATGCTTAGGTCCAACACACAAGGACTGCAGACATTTAGCAGGTCCCTGCCAGCCACGATAAGACTTAGAGTTTCTTGGCATCTCAAATTCTCTGGCAATGCCCCTCTGCTGGGATTACAGAAAAAATAAATGTATAAAGGAAAATATGCTTAATTAATTATGTCAGTAATAGGATTCCAAAGCAGATCAAGTCCCATCTGCCCCATTAAAGTAATTGGCTGGCAAAGCCAAACTGAAGCGCTCATGAGTAAAACTCAAAGATATTAACATTTCCTTAACAGTGAGCAGCGGGATGTTTATCTCCATCTTCTAACAAGTGTACAATGAGACCAGCAAATCTTCTTCAGCAAGCAATCTTCCCCAACTGTGTCCAGACCTGGAAGATAATATTTCAACAGCTGTTTTTGCAGAACTTTGGCTCTCCGTTTTCCAAAAAGAATTAGGAAGAACAGGAAAAGTGTCAGAAAAAAATAAATGTCAAACTTCAGAAAAAATTCTGTTCAAATCTGAGCAAAGGCAGCATTAGACAGCTTTAAAATGCCACAGGGCACTGAGTTAAATTGATCATATGTTCACTAGCAAAAAACACTTAGCTAATGCATTTTTTTTTCTAAAAGTATTTCCTTAATTTTCATTGTGAATGTGTGAGTCAGCGCACAGCATGCATAAAGTTAACGTCCCATTTTTTAAAACATTTGAAACTAGCTGATCAATATTACTCAGAAGCACAGCTCTTTCTCCAATTTTTGTTCAGGCAGGGGAGAAGAAATACTGCGTCCTCTCAGAAAACAACATGAGAATGTACACCATCCAGATCGGGTGCCAGCCAAGGTGTGCTAAAACCATTATTGTGAGTACACCGTTTCTGTCACAGTAAAAGTCAGGAACCCCCATCCCTGAACTTCACCCTCCTCATAATCCCCACTAAACACACACAGCACTTCAAGGTGGTCCCTGACAACACATTTATAGGCTTTTTATTCTGGATGCAGCAGAAATTGGAAGGTTAAAGGCTGCCGATGGCTGCAGTATAGGAAGGGCTGGGAGCTGATGCGGTGCAGAGGGAGCACGGGTTTGGGAAAAGTAACCCCATGCTTGTCCCTAGCAGTCCTGCTCACCTTTCCCAGGGGTGGTGGAGGGCACCTGGGTCCCACCAAGGACTTGGGGAAGCAGCCTTAGCCCAGGCACCACAGTAAGGAGTGGGGCCAGAGACCAGCAGGGCTGAAATGCTGCTAAAAATCCAGATATATAGTTCACCCCCTGCCAGCAGCAGTGCCAAGAGACGATACCCAGTGGCCACATGCTTGCTGCCATGCTTGCTACCCTGATCTTGACCCTCAGCACGGCATTTCTTGGTTTCCAGACCAGGGAGTGCTGTGCAGGTTTCTTCGGGCAGCAGTGCCAGCCCTGCCCAGGGAAAGCAGGGAACGCCTGCTTCGGAAACGGTGTCTGCCTGGACGGAATCAACGGCACCGGCACCTGCGAGTGCGGAGAGGGGTTTGTCGGTACAGCCTGCGAAAGCTGCATCGAAGGCAAATATGGCCGCAACTGCGATCAAGGTACTGAGCACCCCCGAACCACACAGGCACCTTCGCTCATCTTGTCAGATGTCAAAACCTTCCCCTCAGATCTTCTAACCATGTCCATTCTAGATCCTGGAAAGATACATCACTTTCAGGGTAACAGGCCAGTCTTAAGCATCATTAACCCCTTTTCTTTCCCTACATGGTATTTTCTCTCTACTCCCTTGTTTGGAGATGATGCTTCCTACTCTGGCATGCTACTGCCTTAGAACAGCATACAGGGAGAATAATCCTCTTCAGCACTGCTTTTTCTACCAATGCTTTCCCATTAAAATACAGTTTCAGTCCCTGTATTTGGGATTAGAGGAAAGGTAACCATATTTTTAATTTAGCTTTATTCTGTAGGTAAAAGCCAATAGGCACAAGCCAAAGCATTTCTTGATATAGCCTAGAGCAGAAGGTGCCATCAGCAGATGTCTGGGCCATCCCTCCTGCCCTTCCTTGCCCTCGCTGCCTTGCTGCACATGCTGCTACCCTGCCAAGGGGTTTCCTCCCATCTCTCCCTGCAGCGTGTGCGTGCATCCATGGGAAATGCAGCAGCGGGATCGACGGGGATGGCTCCTGTGAATGTGACGTTGGCTGGAGAGGGGTGACATGCGAGACCGGTAAGCGTCCCCTCTTTTTTCTGCAGCAAGAAGTGAGCGTTTCGGGAAATGCCAGTACTACAGCACTGATCAGATCCCAGCACACTAGCAGATACCCAGCAGCTTCCCACACCCAGTGAAATACAGGTGACACTCCTGTGCTATGGCAATTAATTATGATATTAACAGAGAGCCAGCTGAGATACTGCTCATGAGACTTAAATGCCTTACTTAACCAGTTCTCTACTTGTGTCATCCTGTATCTGTCCCAAAAGAATATTCCATTTGTTAAGGCTATATATTTTGCAGAGCAGAGTTACCTAGCACATTTTCATCCTTGGATCAAAAGCCTCTCAGGTGCTTCACTAGGTTGATTTAGCTATACAACTCTGGATATTAAATTATGTTCTTGCTAATACAATAAAAAGTAATTAGCAAATAAATCATTTTGTGTTGGTTTAATACAGCTCCTATATCCAATAAAATTATATTTTAGTTAGACATAATTTAAATGTATTAAATAACTATTTCAGAATTCTACATATAATAGTATAAAATAAAAAACGGTATAAGCACATTAATAATAGCATTCTATATCAGTTTTAAATTTGCTCAGGTTAGAAATAGTAATGAAATTAACATTATAGTTAGAGTTGCTATAGTTGCTGTATCTGAGCAAATTTCAGCTCTTTTAGAAAACCTACACTTATATAATTAAACTAATAATGTGCAAAACTCGGACTACATACAGATACATGACAACAGGTGAAATGTTTTCCTGGTGATACACTGACATGCCTCTTCCTCACAGCTGAATTTAAGGGATACCCACTGATCTGTACAGGTGGAGTCTCTACACAAAGAGCACAGTTGTCTGGTGCACAACTCATAACAGACTCCAGCTCTGCGTGGTGGGAACAAAAGACTGGGAAACTAGAAGAATGTTGACCCAAAAGCTTCTGATGGCCATTTCTTTTTCTTTTTTTTCCTCTTGCAGAAATCAAAGACGATGCATGTAACACCTCATGCCATACCAGTGCTAAGTATGTATGAAATCCATTTATTTGGAGGAGAGGGGGAGAAAAAGGGGATCTCTTGCAAAGCAAAAAAGCATAGTCTACCTTGCTCTTTATGAAGACTTCTCAGCAGCATAGATAACACTTGTGTTAAATCTCCACAGAGATAAGAGCAACGCTAATGTAACATATTTGGTGATAAGGCCAAAAAGTTCAAAACGTGCATGTTAAAGGGGGAAACAAATGGGATTGGGGGATGGGGGTGCAGGGGGAGAAGAAGGAGAGGGAAAAAAAAAAAGTGAGACATCCTATCATGTAATATACAAAGAAATGGAGCCTGCAGCACTAAAGAGAACAGGAGGCCAGGGCAAGACTGATAATAAAGGTGGGTTTCTGAGGTAGCCTTTATCTGCTCCTCCTATTTACCCCACCCACCATGACACACATAACTGAGAAATGCCATTGCCACTAGGGACTTCAAAGACAGCTGCATTTGACAAGAAACAGCTCTCCTCTTTGCATCAAAATATTAAAAAAAACCAATAAGCTCTCAGCTGTCCAGCACCAATACTGGGACACTTAACTAGTTTTCAGAGGAGTAAGTCACTCCCATTGAGCCATTTACTGAAGTGTACCTGCCCACCATCATTGACCAGACAGCAAGATTTACATTACCCAAGATATTTAAGACAAGGAAAGGTGGCTGGAAAGACTCCTTATTCTCAGCCACAGCTCTTCTGTAGGAGCAGAGAAACCAGAAGAGCAAACCCCCTTTTTCCCAGACGTAGATCATTCTCTCCCCCATGTGTTTGTGAACTACAGTTCACAGCAGTGATTTTACCAGGCTTTTTGGCAAAACTCCGCTCTTTAATTTGCTCAGGGGGATCCCACGCACACTGGCATCAAGACTGTGTTTCAGAAGGGAGAAGCAGACTCTTCTTCTCCTAAGCCTTATCCATCCACTGCCATACCCCTGTAGGTATAAGGATAGGTGCAGGCATGGCAGGAAAGGACAGGATCATGCTGGCTGTGTTGTGACATTGTCCCTGAGTGACACCAGGGAGCAATCCCTGTATTACACAGAGCTTATGGGACAGTAAACCCACACTCACATACAGAAGGCCAAAGTTGAAACCAGAGGGCTCAGATGCCTGGCTCCCACCCCTGGGCATCTGTTCTGCTGCATCCTCAATAAATTGTGTACACCCAAACAAAAATTTGGGCACAGTTTTTGGGTGAGCAGGCATGCAACTTCTGGAGTTCTACATGAGAAAATAGGACACCTGATGACCAGAGCATGCATTTTTAATACTTAAAATAATACATCGAAAATGCATTTGGAAAGCTTGGTCCCACTATGTTCATTTTTATGGTTGTAACTACTTCATACTATATGGTTAAATGCCTTGTTATTTCTATGCAACATTACCTTCCGAACAACGCACAAAAACAAGGACTGGGCAGAAGACCTGACTACTTTTTTTCTTTTTCTTTTTTTAATGTCGTTTCCCTCCTTTTACTTCTTTAGCTGCCTTCTCCTATCGAATGGCACTGCCTATTGCAAGTGTGCAGCTGGGTTTGAGGGGAACGGGACGTTCTGCACAGGCAAGTGGACTTTGTCTTTTCCCTTTGGGGGGGGGGGGGGACAACAACCANGGGGGGAAGACAACACACACATGCTTGAAGCACTCTGGTCACGGTGGAGCTGGTGAGAGATGAGCACTTCCCTATGCACCAGTTAAAAAACAGGGATTGCTGCCAGTTTCCTCAAAACAAGCAAGAGCCCAACAGGTGCAGATTCATATCAAAGGGCTCAAAATCTCCAAGTTGCAAGGCACTGTGCTAAGGGAGACCGGAGAAAAGGGAACATGCTGTGCACAACCCAGGCCCCATTGTTTGCAGAGTAATGAAACCTGGATTATGACTTCTACTCCTTTTCCCAACAAAGCCCAGCAAAGAGAGGCAAGTTCAGGGTACAGTAACACTTCCAGCTATTGGAAGCTGTATAGTCCTACCATTTCCTCAGCTTTCTGAACTTGCACGGATTTCTAGGGTGGTAAAATCAACTTCTTTAGGCTAGAGAGATCCAAGAGACCCTCAGAAAGGGGTAATAGCAGCTTATCCTAGGCATCCCTCCAAGAGTCTGGGATATCCAGACTTACGAAATAGACTGCTTCCAGCTACAGTGACTGTAATTAATTTTACAGTTGTTTTACTTAATCCTTAACTGATTAAAATACTAATGCTTTTGGGAACAGAAGCATATTTGTCTACTCATAATGGCTGGCAGGGTCCTAATCCAAGATTTTAGCACTCCTATTCCAGCTGCTTTCATTTTCTCTTCTGGCACAAATCAACCAAATCCATTTTAATCTACTGATAGGAGATTCCCCATGTGCAGGAAGAGCAGGGTGACCCAGGTCACCCATAGTGGCTCTGCACTCTCCCTTATTCCCCTATACAGGATTCCTGGGCAAAACCAGTCATGGGACAAGTCATGTCCCCAGTCTGGCTGTTAGAGCTGCTGAAACAGCATTTGGGGATTATTCGAGGCAAAAACTAAATCAATGTTTGGCCTGATTTGATTCACGCTGAAGACCAGAGAAGGCTCCCTCCCTGCTCTCAGGGTAAGCCAAGCAAACTCAATTTGCAAGCCTCTGACTCATCCAGAGTTGGAGAAATGGCAGGAGTATCCATCTGAGTAACAACTAGGACTTTTTGTCACAGGAAGACTGGGTGGCATTACACTCTAGACATCCTGCAAGAGAAGGCATAAGATCTGTGTGCAGAAAGAGGCAAGCTAAAGGAAAGCTTCAAATGGCTGTTTAATAGAGAGAAGAATTTGGTTCTTGGTTGGAATAGGCAGAATCGGAAGACAGGAAGTTACAGAAAGTCAGTCCTGGATGAATCCTTACCTTCCAGACTAGAGGCACCTTCTCAGCTTTCCCTCTCGTAATCTACAAGATGTAATAAATATTTGGTACTAACGAAGTCTATGGCCTCTTAAATCAGAAAGATTCTGTGTTCAGAAAATGTTAGCAAATCCCTTTAAAACATAGAGACAGCTTAACCCAAAAAGCAAAAAGCCATTTAAGCACATCAGTTTAATCTGGGTTGTTGTCGCTCTTCAGCTATTGATGCTTGCAAGACCAGCAATGGTGGCTGTTCTGCCAAGGCAGAGTGCAGAAGAACAACACCTGGCAATAGAGCGTGCGTCTGCAATGCTGGGTACACCGGAGATGGAATAGTCTGCATGGGTAAGCATTTGCAATGTCTTATATATCACATGGAGGAAAATTACAGGAGTGAGTTTTCTTGTAGATGGAAGATCCTTCTTCTGCTATGACTCAAAAGTGCAGTTACTATAGACCGCGATGCCAAAGGCTTCTCTGCCTGCCACGTGGTTGATACTACTGGACAAACCATGCAACTACAGCAGTGTGGTGTGACACCAAAGCTTATTTAAAAAGATCTGCCTCTCAACGTTGATCAGCCCATCTTCAGCAGCTTGATACACTCATGCTCCTCTGACCATTGCAAACAAAGACTTTTAGACACTGTTGTACCATACCTCGCCCAGGTATGGTTTTAGAAACACTGACAGCAGGGCAGTAGCCTTCACCAAGACAACTGCAAGACCTAGACTGAGGTGTTAAGTAGCTAAGGGAATGAGTTTCATTGAGTCACAATTGTCATAAATCTGCATTCCTAGTATGCTTTACTTAAAATTCTCCCTTCTTGAGTTTTCAGAAGTCACTTTTTTATTTCCCCCCTATTATACTGTTTCTCCTTTATAAAGAAATCAACCCTTGTCTGGAGAGCAACGGTGGATGCGATAGAAATGCAGAGTGCACACAGACTGGACCCAATCAAGTGAGTATTTTTTCAGTGCAGGTAAATGAGACTGGCCAACTGTTTGCAGTTGGGTAAAGAAAGATCTCCCCATCTCAACTTTGTTTTTAAATGGCAAAGTGGATTTCATAACAAAAATTCTGAAAAGTATATGCTTCCATCAAAAAGCTATTTGAGGGGGAGTGTGGACAAACATAAAAAAAAAATCTCAGTAAACCAAATCTAAAACTGCAGAGGAAAGCAGTGTTTTGCTGTTTCAAGCAGTTGTTTTTCTCCTTTGGGAGGTTTTGATGTGAAAAACCCATCAGTTTGAAAGTATTGCCAGATAATGTTTCATTCATTGTTACAGAACCCATCCATGGAAGAATTCCATTTCAGACTAGCCCTTGTCCCAGCATAGCTCAAATGAATCCACAAGGAAACAAAATGGGCCAAATCATGGTTCTCATATAGGGGTTACAGTATTCTGGCACCCACTCAATCCTCCGCTGTTCTGTGTCTCCCATACAGAAGTACCACATACTCTCCAAAGAAAGAGAAGTATAAAAGGACAAAGAGGGAAAGGAGAAACAAATTGGTGCAGGCAATCAAGTGACACAGATTAGGATTTCTATTTTTATAACAGTTCCAGAAGAAGCTGAACACCCTGATTGCAGCACTTCTTATCATCCCCCCCTATACTTTCATATTGGCTATTGGCAGGGCTGTAATCCTCCTGTGAGTACTGCACAACAGCATTTCTTCAAGAGCAATGCAGGAAACTTGTGACCAGGAATGAGAGGCCACCTCTTGCCTTCCAGTTGTCCACGGACAGGAGGGCCAATAACCCTGTCAGCCCTTTTTGCCAATACCAATCAATCAACTCTTTGCTTTGACTCATTTGCAAGTCAGTAAATTTCTGGTGGGAGCACAGAGCCACTTAACTCCTTCCCCATGCCTCTAGACAAGACAGGTGATGGCTATTTTCTTCCATACACCCTCACTGGGGATAGAAGTAGTACCTACAGCATGATTATTTCTACTTCCTTACCCATGGGAATATAGTTAACATCAGAGAAATAACCACCACTACAAAATCCCAGCACTGTAGAGCCAAACTTAAAGGACAGAAACATGTCTGCTTTCTGTACGGCTTTCAGTCACCCAGGTACATAAAACACTGCTATTACACTGCCTAGCAGTTTTATTTCTGCTGCAGAAGTCTCCTTGAATATCCGATCTCCTACATTCTAAATTGAGAACCGTTAAGCAGTGAATTGAAGAGGAAGATAATTTCTTTGCAACCATGTTAATTTTTCAACTTTGTGATAACTGCAAGTGCAAAACAGAGTAACCGTGACATGTCAAATGCATTGTCACTGCATGGGAAGCCAATAACATCAGGACACAATTCCAAGTGTGTTTTGAAGATCTATTTCATCACTTAAAAAAAACAGGGGAAAGGAAGAGAGGGGAATACCAATCTATGCAAATAAAATGAGGGAAACAAATTAGGGCTTTAGCCTGTTTTGCCAGCAAGACAAGCAAGCGCAGATGTCAAAGGGGTCATTTCAAATGAACAGGACAGCAGAGGAGAGATGAGAGATGAATAGGCAGGGAAAGGGCAGATTGAGCCTCTTGGAAATTGTTATTCCTCAACCTCAGTCCATGGGTGCTCATGCGGGCTAAGAAAGTGCTGCAGGAGAGATGATGTACTTCTAGCTTAATAAATTGCACACCACAACACTATGAAATAATCTGGCAAAAAAGTAAATATAACTGTGATAAAAAAATCAAATATCTTTTCACATATGTACGTTTTCTGGTTTTGCTTTGTAGGCAGTATGTAATTGCTTGAAGGGCTACTCTGGAGATGGTAAAAGATGCACATATATCAGTCTCTGTTCACAAGTAAGTATCCACTTAAAGAGAGTATTTAAGGTCTTGTTATAGTCATTAAACTTTTGGATTTTGTATGCATTCAAAACTAAGTCAGGTATGCCCAGAATCAACCTACGTTAACTTAGCTAATTTTTAAATGTGCTTGGTTCAGTACATGTTTTAGTGCTGTCACTATATTAGAAACTAAATGCGCAGTAAGGGCTCTTCCTGGACCACAGCCTGGACACAACACAAGTGAGGGCCTGGGCTCATCATTGAGTCTCAAAAAAAACCCAACACACTTCAAATCAGATCTAGTGAAACAGCCCCTAGTCTGTAGTGGTAAAACATAAGTCATGTGTTCTCAGCAAATTTTCTGTCATTGCTAGAGTTCATATAAAAAAGCACTATCTGAATTTGTGTTTGGGACACAGAGGGCTTACCAACATTTCAGTTACTATATAAAAAAATGCAGTTTCTAGGCAAGACAATTAAAGAGCTTGGTTCAAATGATAAGAGAGAGAAGTGTGATCTACTACATGTTACCTGTAATGACAAAAAAAAAAAAAAAGAATCTACAGTTCAGGTTGTGGGTGCTCTGGGGCCAGTTCTAGCTGTTCTGGGAGGCAAGTGATTGGGAACCAAAGAGAACTGCCTACAGTAGATGAAAATGCCTGTTTGTTTTTAATATTCTCCTGTCATTAAGTCCTCTGGTGCAGTTTGGGACCATATCTGTGCAGCCTGAATGAGAGACACGATCATGTGTCAGCATACACATCCCCTTCTCAGTCTGAAATTTTTCTAGCCTAATCAGAGTATCAAGTCCTCACATTGCTGGGTGATAACCAGTGAAGTCCATGTTGGGGCAAAGAGGTGCTCAAGGGCCTGGGCTCTCTGGAGCAGATGTTCCCAGCAGAGGTCCCAGCCTGCAGGCTCACATAGGGCAGAGCTCCCACAGGGCAAGTCAAAAAGCACAGCCCCTACGGCCACACATAGGCTGCATCCCAAATGCATCCCTGTGGATGCATAATACAGGGTAGCAACACTGCAAGCTACCGCAGAGGCGGCTTAGTGAATAGTGAAACGGAGGTGAGATGGTAGAGGGGAGAACAGAAGCCTCTGCTGATGGGAAGGCTAGATGAAAAAAAAAAAAAAAAAAGCATTCTCCACAACACACAGCACAGGGCTTCCCACAGCATTCCTCATTTTGTCCCTCACTTATCACTGCAGGCTGAGAATCAGCCACATTCGTTTCACATGAGCTAGCTCACACATATTGCAAGCCACATATTTGCAAGCAACATGGCTCTCTGCACCAGCCACATCACTCTGCTTCTTGGCAAGCTGCAGCAGGGACATATCCACTCTCCCATGCACATTAATCCTTTGTGCTCCAAGCACAGTGACAATAATTCTCACCCTCCCGGCCTGGCCTGTCAGCAGAGTTTCTCTAACCTTGAAAGTCTGCAGAGATGAAAGAGCAAGGGCAAAAACAGAAGCTGGAGGAAGGGGAACTCAAAGTTATGATCTACTGCTTCCTATGATTTTGTATGCTTTTGCCTTTTCCTATGCCTTGTTCCAGCAACTTTGCTTCCAATTGGCTAATTATGCCAGGCTAATTATATATATATATAAAAAAAAACCCTAGTCTTGAGAACTGTTACTGTTAGACCAGGCTAATCTGGCTTCACTTTGGCAAACCTCTGTGCAGCAAAGTTTCATGCAAAGCTACGATAAACCCAAGATTGCCAAGTCCACCTAAAGCTAGCCTAATAAATAGCAAGAGCACCCAGACCCATTACTCACTATGGCCTGTCAAGCCAGGCCCCACTGCCAGCTCCCAAAAGGAGCTTCTGCTCCCACTCATGGCCCACAAGAAAGGATCCCTGTGATGACCAGCAACATAAAAGGACACCAATGAAACAAGCACAAGGAAAGAAAACAATTTTCTTCCTCAATTTTTCCTGATTTGCTCTCAAGTCCAAGATAGACACTTATTTGCAAACAGGCACTAGCTGGGGAGCACCCACTCATGACTGGGCAGAGCTCTTGGACCCCAGCACGCTGCTCCTGGATGAGGAACATCTCCCATTAGCACAGCGAGCTTCCCAGGGGCAGGCGGGCAGGTGCGGTGCGTCATTACTGCTCCAAGCCTTGGGTCACACCAGTAGTGCACCCAGGGGCAGACAGGAGATGTTTCAGAGGAGAGCATATGTGGCAGGTCAACAGGCAGCCCAAGAACAACACTCAGCCCTGTGCTAATGTTCGTCCAGAAATCCAGGCTCCTAGCACCATAAAAGTGATTTACAACTATAGTTCCCTTCAGTGTCAGTCAACACTGCCTCGGCAGAGTGGCTAAGGCTCATCCCCTAGGTCCAGAATGAAACCTGCCTGGAAATCTTTTGGATCCTTGTAACATCATGAACTGAAGATGTAAGGAGGGAATCAAAAGTACGTCCTCTGCATAAAATGAGTTATTTCTTATGAACCTTAAATACTTCTTACTGTTTCTAAGAAAATATATACTGCCAGAAGTTCCAATAAGATCCAGTTTCAAAAAGCTGTCAGGATTAAGTCTAAGCCATATACATTGGGGAAACAAGTGGTGAACTAGAATTGTCCTGTACACCTGGCAATGAAGGAATTAAATATTTTAAATTTTGATCTTACAAGAATAATGGAGGCTGCAGTGAATTTGCTACCTGTAATGACACCGAGCTGACAGAAAGGACCTGCACCTGCAAACGTAACTACATTGGAGATGGATTTAAGTGCCGAGGCAATATTTTCCAGGTAAAGTGCTGCACATGTTTGCTGTCCCTTATTTTTCTTCAGATAGTTATTTAACACAGTAGTTGTCTCTTGAAATATGCCAACTTTTTCTTGAACAAATTGGTAAACCTACCCCAGAATTTTAAATAATCCCAATTCAAGAAACCAGGAATAGGAACAGGACACTGCAAGATAACCTCACCTGCCTCAAAAAAAAACAACAAAACACCAAAACCCACAACTAATGGACAGTCATTATGACTGCAGTACTAGAGTTAATACTAGAATTTTTAGGTTTCAAAGCAGCCTGTTCTTTGATAGAGCAATGTAAGAAAACAAGAGCAATGCAGATGGGCAGCATCTATTCCAAGCTAGAAGTTCTCTTTGTTTTCCAAGTGCTGTATTTGTTTATACTCCACAGATGTTGCCCCATGTTTGCAGCACTGTTACAAAGTCTTGTTCTTGGTTGCAGGAACTTCTCAGGGACTCCAACACATCAAGGTTTTACTTCCACTTAGAGGTAATAAAAGGTCAAGTACTTTTTTTTTTTTTNGGGGGGAGGGGGGGTGTCCCTCTTTTTTTTTTTTTGCCTCAAGGATGGGGCAGGGAGCAAGCATGAATCTGACATGTACCAACATCCTTCAACTTAATTGGAAGTGGATTTGGATCACCAGCTACTAATACCAGAGATGCTCTAGTTTAAAGTATTAACTGTCATGAAAACCTCAAGAGAATTAATAACAAAGACTAAGATGCCAGGGAAAAGTAGGGCCCCCAGACCAGGCATAAAATTGAAGCTTTCACCCAATCTGAGATCTTCCAGGCCATCTCTCATGAATTCTGATGTGAGCAAATACCACTTCTCTTCTAGCCCTGCTGCATTTCCAAACTGCGATGCTGTTTTCAGTTGCCCCTAGTATACATCACAGGATGCTGCTGTGTGTTGGTAGACACTCAGTGCACACCACCAGTTCTCACTGCTTCTTGGAGACTGGCAATAGTAATTCTCCACTCACCCTGAGCCTCAGGGCAGCACAAACCTGTATACTGGCCTGCTAGTCCAGAGACTCATATTCTAGCTTCGCTTGCACTACCATGGTAAACTAATTACTTCCTCCCACTTTAGCAGAGCTCTCTTCTTATTTTAGTTTTCAGTGGTCATTGCAAAGTGCCTGCAATACCCCAGGTCCATTTGTCCCTCTAACTGTAATTAATCTACTCCTAGGTACAAGCAACCATGTATCACCTAAATGCATGTATAAACATATGCATATATCTACTCTTGACTATCTCGAGATGAAAGGGTTTATTCATCTTCCCTTGAACAGGAGGGGATAGCCCTCCTCCACCCTCCCCACACTTAGCATTGGTTGAAAGCTTTCCCTCTTCTCCTGTTCGTTATTGCAGAGGAAACAGACACCTGGCGATAAGCCACAATCTTCCATTTGATACCCACAAGCAGTGGTGACAGACAGGGCTGGGAAGGAAAGTCCACACCATACAAGAGTTTCTGTCACCCTTGCGTTGCAGGGAAGGGAACCCAACGTGCAACAGCAACAGGGCTGCAGGCACCACTTCCCACTGAGCATGGCCATCCCCATCTCTGCGTGATGTTATGTGCGTTAATGACTCATTACTGCTTTGTCCTCTTAAATTTGGCAGGCCTTGTCTATCAGAGATATTGCAGGCCCTGGCCCTTTCACTCTGTTTGTACCTCGCACAGATGTACTAAACAGTGACCCACGAGTAAGTAAGAAGGCCAGAAGTTTTTGGGGAGCTGGCCATGAGTTTTTGGATTCAGATGCCTTGCTCAACTGCTTCGACTCCTCCACTTTCTGCTGCAGGTCAAGGACTGGGTTGCCAAAGGAGTGATGGCTCAAGTCCTCCGGTATCATATGGTGGGTTGTGCCAGTCTGTTGTACAGTGACCTGACAACAATCACCAACATCACTTCTCTCCATGGGGACCAGATACACATCCACTACTCACAGGTAACAGAGAATGAAGAGGCAGGAGACAGAATAATAAAACAGTCTGCTGTCATTCAGCTTTTTTTTAAAACCTTAGTGGTACCCTTTCCTCCCCTGATGCACAAAGATAAATAAATAGCATTAAAAGAAGGTTGCCCATTCATCTGAAACGTTCAGCACTTATCTGCTATGCTAAGAGTGAAGTTGTACAGCCCTTGCTTTGACACAAGTTATTTTATCCTCAGACTCTGGCTTTATGAGCATGATGAGAGTTTGAAAAAGCAAAGGGCAATTTATTAAAACAGAAGCTACTGTTTGCTGCAAAGAAAGGATGGTCTGGGCTCACCGTATCAAAGAAATTTGGCATCAGCCTCACCCACCCACAAGGTTCCACAGAAAACATGTTTTTATTGCCTTTCCAGAACTCACTGGTTTTGAACAACAAAGCTGAAATTATACTCAGTGATGCTGTTGGCACAAATGGTGTGATCCATGTCATAAACCAAATTCTGATCCCATCACATATGCAGGATTTCCCCCTTAAGAAGGTATGTGCATCTCATTGCCATTCTCAACCCAGGGGCTTTTCCACAGTTACTGTTAGATATGTAAATCACGTAAGTCACAAAAAACCCAGTGATACTGAAAAGACCTTATACAAACATCATTTGACACTGCTGAATAAGTTAAATGTTATATTTAAAATTCAGTCAGGAATTACAGTTATACCAAGAACAGTATAAGAGGACTTCTGCACAGGGTTTTTACAGTGGCATTGATTTCATAACAAAGTGTGACTTACAGGGTAAAGCAAGCCAATATCTGCTTTTAAATACCCATACAACGTATTTATTAGATAAATTACTGAACACGCCTTTTTTCATAGGACAGCCTTAAAATGGTTGCAGCCAAACATGGATACATCCTGTTCAGCAGTCTGCTAGAGGTAAGGACACAAGAGACAGCAGCCATTGGGCAAAGGTCTTAAACATGTCTCTTAAATACAAGAGCACAGACATGGCACATGGCATCACTGGCAGGATGATGTTCAGTGGAGCCAAAGGGTTCACAACACAGTACACAACCCTGGTCACCATGTGGTCCCTCCCACAGGGCTGGGGGGGATGTCAGGCAGACCCACAGCCACCTTTCCCCTCCCCACTAAGCTCTGTCCTACCATATATCAAATTACATGGCCAAGGTTTGACTCAAGTATGATTTTCTGAGCCCAAAGTTGGGCTGCCAGCCTGGTTTTTGGTGGGCAGCCCTGGGTGATGGAGCACTTCTGAGAATTTGGTCATGTACCTCAACTTGAGCAGGTCAACTTAAGCATCTGGGGTTTTTTTTTTGGTTTTTTGGGTTTTTTGTTTTGTTTTGTTTTTTTTTTTTTTTTTTTTTTTTTTAGAGTCATGGTGTTTGCAGGCTGGTGACCAGGCAGCCCACAGGCCACTACATCCCAGTGACACCAGATATTCACTCCATGGGGTCAACATCATTTTAGATGGAGCATTAATCCTCCACCCCAATTTTTGGTATGTTGCAGAAAAACAACCTGCTTGGGCTGATCAACGATCCTATCCACAAACCCGTCACGCTCTTCTGGCCCACAGATGCAGCTATCCGTGGGCTGCCACAGGAGCAGCGGGACTTTCTCTTCAAGAAGACCAACACAGACAAACTGGTGCAGTACCTCAAATTCCACATTGTCCGTGATGCTGCGGTAAGCCCTTGCTTTTTAGGAGCATTGCCAAGGCCAAGACGTGCAAGCCCAGACATGTACATCTCCCCTCTTTCCTTCCTAGGTGTTGGCCTACCAGCTACCCCACTCCACCTCACTGAAGACCCTGCAGGGCTCCAACCTCAGCATTAGCTGTGGGGATAACAGGGATATTGTAAGTGTTCACCCTGCTAGCACGTTTAGCCCCCGCCCCTGCTGCAGGATCTGCTCATGCAGACCCCACTGTGCCTGTGTGCAGCCCCTAGAAAGGGTCAGTGGCATCAAAACTCAATTGATCTTCACCAGTCCATGCCAACAGCCACAAAACCAGGGCAGCCACTCCAACAGATTCAGCAGACTAGAGGCTTTGTAAGACTCTTTGGAACTCTCATTTTCTCTGTTGTGAGATGCTATTTGTTCAAAACAGCACTCAGTTACCTCAAAACTGAGACACTAGCACATTTTAATTTCTCTTACAGTAGTTTTCCATTGCGTATTTCATTAAGGTGAACCTGGCTTTGGCAGAAGCCCCACGAACATAGCATCTGCATGCAGACCCTGGTTTGTAAGCACTTACAAGCTAAGATTGCAGGCATGCACGCAGCCTGTTAAGCCAGAAAAATGGCACATTTTTCTTTGCCAATGTATCAGATTATACCTGATGAGCATCTGCCTCTCAAAACACGACTAAGACTAAATGTGCATAAGGTAAACATAGGGCTGGCATACTCTGTCCCCTTCAGGAAAGGAAAAAGGTGTGCTCATCTGTGAGGTCATAGCTTTCAGCTATAGGAAGAGAGGTGCCCAAATTGGTTTCAAGCCCCTACAGCCATCAGCATTACCTCCAGGATAGTTTGACACACCGTCTTGCACCAAGAGCATTCCTATAGGGGAAGGATTATCCCTAACTCCCATTCAGGCCCTAGATTCAAGGAAGACTGGCTCCTGACTTGTCACAGCCCCCTCTCCCCATCCCATCTCTCAGGGCGCCCTTTTCCTGAACGACAGACAATGCAAGATAGTGCAGCGGCAGCTAGAGTTTGATGGGGGCATCGCCTACGGCATTGACTGCCTGCTGACAGACCCCAGCCTGGGGGGACGCTGCGACAGCTTCTTCACCGTGGATTTCATGGTCAGTCCCCTTTTTTGGTCCCCCATCCTGGCAAAGACACAGCCCAAGGGCCAAACCCTGTCCTCACAGGGACAGGGGCAACACTCACAGCAGCTTTGGCACTACTGAGATTAAGTGCCACCACTTCAGACTGGCTTCATCTGCCACCCTGGTTAGAACTAAGGTTAAGAAGCACAGCACAACACCTGAAAGATACACAGCAGAAATCCTACCTCCACACTAAGCAACACACAGGACAAGCAGTTTCAGTTAAGACCAGCTTAGCGAGCCCTGCCCTGTTTTCCATAAGAACAGTACCTTACAAACACAAGCATAAATTTGAGCAAGGACAGATCTTCCTATCATGATTTTAAATTAAAACAAATTCACACTATGAATTCAGTCCTAGAGATTGCATTTACAAAGTTCCCAGTTACAAAGGAATAGCATTGCTCTCCCAACTGCACAGGGTATTACGGACACAAGACAGAACTGCCTAGTCCATTAGCCAGGCGCTTGGTCTCTCACATTTCTTGCTTTCACAGAAATACCCTTTAATACACCTGAACAGGCACTGTTAGCATGGAGGAAGTTTCCTCTGTGAACTTTGATGGGTTCCACAAACAGGAAGTTTTGAAACCCATTTTGAACTGGTTTCAAGAGCAAATTTACTTCAGTTTAATTACAATGTATGAAAAAATTACCTAGAAGTAAAAAAATTTTTGTGTAGTCAGTCTTAAAAAAAAGGTTATTGGAATTTATATTTCAGTTATAAAACCAACACTTTTGTGTATCCAGTCTGCTTAGGTTACCTTTTGTTTCATGATTTTATTAAATGAAATTATATAGGTACAATTTCCTCAGATCTGGTCAGCACTTCCCAAAAAGTAACCATTTACCTCTACTCCAAATTAGACATCCAGATCTGATGCAGCCCATGTCAATATTTGTTTGAAGAATATTCACCATCTCTTCCCTGCTTGTTCAAATCCAGAGCAAAGTTTCTTCTTCCAGAATATATATTCTGGTATCAAAACTATTTTCTTGCATTGCATGGCACTAAATTAACGCAAATATTTTGTTGTCATTCTCCTCTCTTCTTTCTCCAGAGTTTTTTATATTCTCTATAGTTTCAAGTGTAGCAAGCCTTCACTCTGCCCATATTTGCTGCTCTCACAAAACAGACTTTTTGCCCATGTCAAATAGCCTTTTGTTGTCATTATTTTAATATACTTTCTTTTTTCTTCTCCATTTTGTACAACAGGGGCATTGTGTTAGCTGTTTCAGTAGTTCTAAATGCCCTCCGGGGACAAAACCAAAGGTAATACATTAAAATCTTGTATTTAAGCAGTCCAACCTGCTCTTCTCTGTACTTCACACAAGAAAACTCTAATAAGTTGTTTCAAAAAAAAAAAAAATGAGTACCCTCAACAGTGAAACCACATTGTTGAGTGATGCCATAAAGCCTCAGGGACAAACCCGTCCCTGGGCAAACACCCAGGCACTGGAGGGCAGGGGGAGGGGGAAGAGACACACGCTTGTTGGTCTTGCACAGCATCCACTGTAGCAAGCACTTCAGTAGACATCAGAGCAGCCCCTCCATCCTCATTAATGGTGCTTAGCAAGTCCAGAAACAAAGAGCAGGCAGGGTCCTCACACCTGCACTCTTTGCCCATCACGTTCTGATTCAATGTACATCAGGAACTGTGATTTAAAGAGGAAAAAACCCAAACCTCCACACAGCACTCATCTTCTGTGTTTTTTTTCTCCCCCTCCTCCCTATGCTGCCACGTGCAATGCCCAGGAAGGGATCCACCGGTGCACATTCGAGTCCTACGGGCTGCAGCGGGATGGCTGCCGTAGGAACTGCTCCATGGTCATCCACACAGCCAAGTGCTGCAAGGGCTACTTTGGGCCAGACTGCCAAGGTAGGATCCCCCTCTCCGAACACCGCTGTGTAAGTCCCAGCAGGCTGAACTGCGAGAGCTGGCATAGGGGATGAGGAGAGACCAGCTGCAAGATGGATGGGGGAACTCTGTTGCAAGAGCTGAAGTAAATAGAAAGTAGTACTGCTTTTCCACTCCAGATAATCTCTCTCACATTTACAGCAAGTTTGAAACTCCAGGCTAGCAAACTAAATTAACACTATAGAGTAAAGACTGCTCTGCTGTAACGGAACCTAATGAGAACTAATCAGTCACCAGCTGAAAGTCCTTTCAACACAAAACCAGACCTCAGGTTTGTGGCAGTGATACCAGGACACACCAGAGACACAGCATACAATTCCTCAGCCACCTGCATGCAGGCAAGCCACTGGTGTAAGCTCAGAAATTGTAGCTTTAACCAGGTGTGAGGCAGTTTGGGAGGCTTTCTCTCCAGCTGTTTGTTAGCACCCACTAAGGAACTGTGTGCTCCTTCACCCCCCAGCCCCACAGGGGAGCAGTACTGAGGTTCTCATCGGGGCACAAAGGGTCAGGATGCGGGTTAGGATGTCCGCTGGCAGACAGCTCCAGGGACACATAGCCCTGCCAGCTCACTTTGTCCAGATTTCACAGCCAGACAGATGTGGGTCCCATGCAGTTTTGGCCAGCCTGGCCTGAGCTGCCCTTTGGCTCACCCAGCAGCACACAAGCACAGGGAGGTGTACAAGCAAGGCTGGATTTGGACAGGGGCTGGGCAGTGCCATTCACCGATGGATCTGAATGAGCAAGCAGCCAGGTAACAGCACCCAGACCCAGGGCTGGAAGGGTCTGTGACACCCTGCTGACAGGAGTTGTAAAGTATGTCAAGGAGTTCAGAGCAGGAGGCTTGAAGTTGCAAGTGTCACAGGTGCTTCTACACACACCCCAACCGAGATGCATTCACAGGCCTTTCCCTGTTCAATGATTTTTTACAGAACAATAAATAACAAACAGTGACAATGAATAAACACGCACTTGAGCTAAAGAGACTTTTTTTTTTTTTTAAATCTTTCAGCTTGTCCAGGAGGCCCGGAGACCCCATGCAATAACCACGGCTCCTGCGACGATGGGTACACTGGGACAGGAGAGTGCCGCTGTGACAGCGGCTTCAACGGGACTTCGTGTGAGCTGTGCTTGCCAGGCAGATACAGCTCCAGCTGCAGGCGTATGTTTAAGTTTCATTTCCATGCTGTTGCCCTTGCCATACCTAAACTGCTTTGTCAGGAATGGGAAAGTAAACCAAGAAATGCTTCCCCCTTTCAACACCAACATTTTTCCCAAGTGCCTCCTCACACAGAGGGATGGAACAAGGTCTCAGAAGGGGGGGGGGGCACAGAGGCTTACTTAACTTTCTCTGCAAGGCTCCTCGTATTCTCATATGATACATAAGTAACAGGGAATGGAGCCAGAGCCTCCATCAAGTGTTTTCAACTACAGCACAGCCTTCTTCCCTATCCCCATAAAGGGCAAGACAACATTTTAGCAATGTGGTTCCTCAAGGATTGCAGGAGACCAAGGCCACGTGCTACTTTTGCGGAAGAAAAAAAGACACCGAAGAAAGCAGTTTGTGAAGAGGGACAGCAGCCAAGAAAGTGCTCACATAATCCATTTTGCTGTGGTTTTAAATGTAAACTAGGTGGAACCAGGATCGATATCACCCTTTAAACTTAAATGTTTTCCCAACATAAAGCCATCAGATGGGAAACTACAACATTAATCTCTCCTAACCATGTGCACCTGTAGTGCTCATCATGCACATACAGCAGGATTAATAAGCTACATATCCTTGGGATAGAGGCAAGGCACTAGGGTTAGATACCAACGTTCAAGAGTATGCTTACCTGCAATTTATCACTTTTATAGCACAACATAGCATCAACCACGTGAGCTAGTAGTCTGATGCAGACCGTGGTGTCTAACAGAAAAAAAAAGTTTTATAGCCCCTTCTCTTCAATGCATATTTATGTCACCCAAAAATTAGATAACTAGAGGGTGAAACTCCTTTTCAGCAGGACCAGCTCATCACAGAATCAGTTTCCCCAATCCCACATCATTTTTGTCTTTAAGCAACAATATTTCAGGAAGAGAGATAAGGCAAGAAAGTATGCTACTTCATTACATTATAAAACAGTCACCAATAATTCCTTAAGAAGGACTCAGCATGTAAGTTATTGCAGGGCCCAAAGAGAGAGGAAAAAACATCACCTATAAATTAAATCAGTCCCTCATGCTTCAGTTTGTAGGGCACAAGAGGTAACACCCCATGTATAAAAGGAACAAAAGGAATTCAAAAGCTTTTAGTCACAAAAACACAGCTAATTTTCCCACATTTTACAGCAAAGGTCACTAACCTCGTATTTGGTTTCCTTACTCAGACAGACCTTCTCCCAAGCAGCAACCAAAGTCTCTCTGCACACCTTTCTTCTCTCTGGCTAAAAGGCTTCCCCACAACCCACAGCTGCTGCACATTAGGACAGGATTAGGCTGGTTCTTCAGCTCAGCCATCAACTCCTTCCTGGCACAGTTCTTTGTGAAGTTTGCTATTCTACCATAATGCAGATCAATATTTATTTTCATTTTCAGAGCAACATTGAATGAATGCCAGTTATAAAATCATAGGATCACAGGATAATTCAGGTTGGAAGGGACCTCCGGAGGTCTCTAGCCCAACCCCTGCTCAAAGCAGGTTCAGCTCTGAACTCAAACCAGGTTGTTCAGGGCCTATTCTGTGAGGGCTTGCAAACGTCCCAGGATGGGAACTGCTCAATCACTCTGGACAGTCTGGCCCACTGCTTGACTGGCCTTGTGGTGAAAAACCATGAGGTTAAATTTATCTAAACAATTGCTAAATAATACTGTATCTAAACTGACAGTCTAGGTGATGTTTCTCCAGGGAAAGATTTTCCCTTTTCCCAAAGGCAGCTCTGTAAGTGATCCCTCTGCATTCCTTTGCAGCCTGCGAATGCAAGACCAATGGGCAGTGTGATGAAGGATATTCAGGAACGGGACGATGTTTCTGTGAAACAGGATGGACTGGCCGGCTGTGTGAAACCAAGCTAGGTCTCTGCCTCTTCTCACCAGACTCTGTCGCGTGGAGCCACGGGTTGATAGCACTTGTAATTCAACAGAGGATTTGCGTAGAAAAGAGAGAGAAATGGTTAATGACGTCAAAACCCTTGCTAGAGGCTACGGGACTCTGCTCTAGACTCTGAACATGTCCCTTCACTTTCCTGTCTCCTCTTTTGTGAAATGGGAATATAAGGGTTTACCCCCACCTGTGGAGGGGCTCTGGGTTACATGAGGGAATGTATCACCGGAGAGTTAAGAAGTCAAAAAAAAAAAAAATTCTGACAGGTTTTCCAGTTAGCAAGACTGGTGTGACGGCTTTTCTTTCTGCATGAAACAAAGGCATTGCAATATAAATAGCATCTTCATCCCCACTGTTCTGCTTTCCCGCCAGCTCTGCAGCCAGTGTGTTCCCCGAGCTGCTCCGCCAACGCTGTCTGCATGGAGAACAACACATGTCAGTGCAAGCCATTTTACAATGGGGATGGGATCACGTGCACAGGTGAGCTCCCTCTTGCACAGCCTGCTACAAGCAAGCAGGTTGTCCCCTCTTGCACCTGCACTTGCATGCAGCTACCGTCCAGTATAAAATATTGGCTAAAAAAACCTAAAATCTTCCACAGTGCAGCAAGTGAAACAACTTCAGGATATACACAGATCAGTTTTTTTCTGAAGCAAGTGGCTGGCTTCACCAAGCTTTACCGAGCAGGAGTGTGAGGAAGAAGAGCGCTTCAGTCAGATTTTGGAGACAGCACGGTTTTCGGCCGTGTTTCACTTAACAGGATTTTCTTTGATGACCTTAGGCAAGGCAGTTCCCCCGTAACATCACTGCAGAAACATTCTTTCTGAGCCAGGTGTCTCGCGTCCTCCAAAGTCACCCTGGCCAGAGCAGAGTCCCCAAAAAAGCAGCTCTCTTGGGCTGCCAAAAGGCAAAGCAGAATCTCTGGGGGTGGTGCCATGTCTCCTAAATCGAGGATATCCTGACAAGGGCTCCAGAGCTGTAAAGGATAGCCTTTGCACAAGTTCAGGAATGCCTCAGAAAACTCAGGGTTCTTTCCCCAAACAAGTGTTCTAGTATTTTTAGTGTGCCTTAAAAATCTGGAGGTGCTTTGCCTCTGTGAAGACCATCCTCTTTAAAAGCAGACTTTACTCACCTGTTTTCTTTTCCCCGTGCAGCTGCAGACCTTTGCAAACAAAACAACGGCGGGTGCCACAAAGCAGCCGAATGCACACAACTCGGGGTGAAAGTCTTCTGTAGCTGCCAGAAAGGATACAAGGGAGATGGCTTTACATGTCTTCCGATAAATCCTTGTGCTGATGGGTTCAACGGAGGCTGCCATGAGCATGCCGTTTGCACTGTCATAGGACCTGTAAGTTGAATGATTTCAGTCCCCAGCAGGGAAGTCTGAGGCATTTCTTCCTGGTGCCCGCAGAAGTATTTTCTCTGGCTGGATCACACTCTGTACCTCTCAAAGTCCCTGTTTCCACAACAACCTTTACGTAGCTCCAGCCTACTTTCCACATCAGTTTGGTATCATTTCAGCCCATGGGTGAGAAACAGTTTGACTTCTTTGCCTTAGGGAAAGGGGTACTACAGCAGATGGAATATTTTGCATGCGTAATTCTCCTGTCCCCTTCTTAGCTCTCCCTAACTGGATATCCCTATCTGCAATAGGAGTTTGCTGGATTGAAACTGAATATATTTTGGTAGCTAAACCTAGGGACAGCTGGGAGAATAGTGTCACTTGTTGGTTGGCCGGACTCAGCTTAAAAAGCTCTGCAGCCACATGATACAAATTTCTTGGCCCGCACAGTCAATGTTGTTGAGGAAAACTTGTACCGGTGACTTGATCCAACATTTGTCTGGGGGCTCTTGGGATCACCTGTCTGTTCCATTTTGGTGGCTTGCCTGATGTGTCTTCCAGGAGCTATCTAGAAAAGCCTTCCCGCTAATCCGTTCCAGCTGCCAACCATCGCAATCCCTGGATGTCACCAACTCCTGCTTGGTTTATAGTTCTCAATTTATTACTATCAGCGTGCTGCTAAATTCCTTTCATGCTCCCATGCCCAGTCATTTAAATATCATTTTGCTAGGTCTGCCATCCATTTTTGTTAAATTACGTGTCATATAATTCCCCAATGCATGTTATGGCTTTGTGGGTGGAATTATGCTTTGGTATAAATTCAGCAAAGCGCCCAAGTGCATGCATAAATGTTTTGCTTGGAAGAATAAATGTCAGTGACAGAGTTTGTGGTCTGTTGAATCACAGCTGTTAGTAGCAACTTTCCTGTTTGTCCATTCCTGGTTGTATCAAGTGAAATTTTTCCAGCAGTTCAGAATGTTGCTTGAAATACCACTTTTATGTCAGCTAAGTACTTAGCTTGGCCTTTTTTATTCTCTCTCTAACCAGGACAAACGCAAGTGCGAATGTAAAAATAACTACATTGGTGACGGGCTGAACTGCTCAGTGATGCAGCTGCCTCTCGACCGCTGCTTGCAAGACAACGGGCAGTGCCACCCTGATGCTGACTGTGCCGATCTCCACTTCCAAGGTGAGGATAGCACACCGTGCACGTCACAGGACAGGGACATTCTTGTCCTTAAGGCACTGCACTGACGCCAGTGGCCAGGATCCTTCTGTCTGTAAGCTCACTTAATCCTCTACCCATGTCCCCTTGAAACAATGAGGTGATTAAAGTTAGAAAGTGTGCTTACATACTTTGCGATACCAGATCTATGAAGCAACAGATGAGGGCATTCCAGGTAGGAATGTTACCCCTAAGGGATCAATCTGTCCTAACTACATTTCACAAAATTCATGGGTATTTGTACAGCACAGTTGACTCTGCATCCAGACACAGAAACTCCTTCAGGAAGAGCTGGTTATTCTCTCTCTTTGCAGATACCACGGTTGGGGTTTTCCACTTACGGTCCCCACAAGGGCAGTACAAAATGACTTACGAGAAGGCAAAGGAAGCCTGTGCCAATGAGTCAGCCACCGTCGCGACATATAATCAGCTGCTCTACGCGCAGAAGGTGAGGTAGCCTCGCCACGGGAGGAGATCCCTGGAGCCGACCTAGCCACAGCGTAAATGGGGAGGGAGGAGCAAGGGGGCTGCTCTGTGCTAATAAGCTTCATTTTCCCTCCTTTCCTTCCCCCGTGCCCCGGGGTATGTTTGGCTGGGAGCAGTTTTCAGACTGTTTATTGGTTTCATGCCTGCTCATACAGCACTGAAACCAGTTGCCAAGTTCTTGTTTCCAGTGATACTGAGGTGAGATGGTAGAGTCAGACTTACAGAGTGTTTTCATGCGGTTTTTAATTATTAGCACTTCTTAAAGAAATGTCCACTTCAGAATTATGCTTAGATTTTTTTTTTTTTTTTTAATGTAAGGCTCCAGGAATCTTTTCCCCAAATGCTGTTAAATTAGCGGACCCATTTCCATATTCTCTTCCTTGAGAGTGTTATAGACAACACATGGCTGACGTTAGCGGGATAAGCATCACACCTTGGGTTTGGAAACTTGTTTTAGAGGAGTGAGTCAGACTGACTGTGCCTTTCTGGCTCCTTCCCATCTGCAGAAGGAACAGAAACACCGTTTAGAGACACCTTTAGTGACCATAGCCAGCACATAAACCTCCTTCTGCTGCCCGAGGAGATTCAGATTGCAGCTGGAGCTGCATGTGCACTGTTCCCCGTCGTCCCAATATTTACCTTGAAGCAGCGAAGTCGGCAGTGGGGCTGGCTCCAGCGCTCCTGGGCACCTATTTTCTGTGTTGAGCTGGTTTGTCAGCCCTTCCCACACTGACAAAAGATGGGCTGGCACACAATGGGATTCCACATCCCCTTTGGCTTTCACAGCCACCTCTGATCCTGCCCGGCTTTGGGTTCAGGGAAGCTTTTCCCAGGAAAGGCTCCTTTGGGCCATACAGGGAGCCACTGACTTTCAGAGGAGCACCTGTCTCTGCAGCCCCTTGGCCCAGAGCTCAGCATAGGGCAGGCTGCAGGATGGACGGATGGACAGAGCCCCCTCAGACCCTCCAAAAGAGCACTGGCAGGTTGGGTGCTGCCTGAGCACCCCACGGGGATTGTTCATTTCATCCGCAGCACCCCAGCCCCACCATCCAGCTCTTTCCCCTGCGTTTTTTCCCTTATGGCCATGCCGCCTGCAGGCAAGGTACCACCTATGTGCTGCCGGCTGGCTAGACGGTGAAAGAGTGGGCTACCCAACTGCCTTCTCCTCCCCAAACTGTGGCTCCGGGTACGTCGGCATCGTGGACTACGGGAGAAGAGTCAACCTGAGTGAAACCTGGGACGTCTTCTGCTACAGGGAGAAAGGTAAGAGGGTCCTTTGCTGCATCCCTCTGCGCAAGGGGGAGCAGCAGCCCCGATTTCAGTTCCTTTGGTCGGCCACAGGCTGCTAGGTAACACTGCGTGAGACTCTGCCTCTTTTTAACTTCAAAAAAATATATAATCTGTTGCCTGCAAGTTGTTTTTTAGGCACAGGGCAGCCTAAAGCCTTCTTGAGAAGAGCATTTGCCCACACAGCTATCCGTATTTGTACTTTCCAGAGGTGGACTGCACCTGCAAGCCAGGCTACGTGGGGGACGGCTTCTCCTGCAGCGGGAACTTGCTGCAAGTGCTGATGTCCTTCCCAACGCTGACAAACTTCTTGTCGGTACGGCCACGGCTGGCGCGCCGCTCGGTCGGGGGAGCGGAGCAAAGCAGGCTCTGCCACTGGGTCGTATCTCAGTGTTTGCTTTACTAGCACAGCAAATACAGGTAACAACAGGCCACCAGCAAAGCAAGGTGGAGTGGTCTACATCTGCACCGTCAAAATCAGAACTTAGTTACTATTTTTTTAATTACTTGCTTCAAAGAGGTTTCAGGTTTCTAAAACTCATTTGGAAATCAAATGCAGCTGCAGCTTTAACTTGAAGGAGATTCTGTGCACAACTGCTCCTGGCTTTTTCAGCGTCCCAAGGAAAGCGGTGCTTTTTAACTTTATTGAATTGCTGCTGGGGAAAGGCAAAATATTAAAAGGGTCTTTTTCTTGCCACTACTCAGAAAGGCACTATAAGTAGCCTCACAGACAACAAGGGCCTAACTCCTGCAAGTCAGATTAAGATGTGCTCATCAAACAGCAGCTAAAACTGGTGTTTTGAATACAAACTTCTTTTGTAATGTCACTCCAGAGCTGCTTCATGGGTAATAACAGAAAGCTTCTTTGCTGTTACTTATACGGTCTCATCTTTTCAGCTGCCCGCACAGGAGCGCACAATTGCTCTTTACTAAACTTGGATTTTGTTTCTGCCTAGGACATCATGGCTTACTCCAACAGCTCTAGGAAGGGGAGAGAGTTCCTGCGGTACCTCACAGACCTGTCAGTGCACGCCACTCTCTTTGCTCCAAATGATAGCGGGTTAAGGGAAAATGAGGTCAGGGTTTTTTGCTTTTTTCCTTCTTTGTTTTAATAACACTTTTTAAACAGCCATTATAGGTTTCTATATCCCGGTGAAATTTAAGCTTGGAAAAAAAAGTCTTAGTATGACATGACTTCTGTGTAACCCCACCTAGTTTAAACTGTGGTTCTGAAAAAGGCGAGTTCATTTCCCTTTCTCTTCCACAGTTAGGAGTGCAAGGTTATTGAGCATTTGAGTCACTACAGAGACTTTTCCATCAGGGATTTTAGTTACCCAGCTATAAAATAGTCTGCCTGAGATAAAGTCTGTTCTGGCTTATTAACATTGAGCACAGTTATTTGAAGAAAGCAGTGCACAGCTTTGGTATTTCCCACAAATACATTAAAGGCATCTGTTCCTAGCTTCATTTCTATGCTTCTCCCTTTTTTCCTTCCTTCCTTCAATCAAGCATTGTCTGAAACAATTCACATGGGTTTATGCCCTGGATTGCATCTTCAAGCTGTCTGGATAATCTCTGAGGCTCATCATACAAAAGCGTAAAATCCTTTGTCCCACCAGAATCGAGGTACTGCCTGCTAAGGCAGCCATCAGAGGCCAGCAGGGACAGAAGATCCCACTGTTCACATCCAGATTTCCCAATAGCCTCTACCCGATATTGCACTTGCAGTTAATAGAAAAGAGGGAGAATGGCCACAGGCACTTAGCCTACTAGTAAAACCAGAGGATTAATGAGATCAGTTAATGTTTCTTGTATTTTGCTCTTATTTGCAGACACTTTCCGGGCGAGACATTGAGTATCATTTATCTAATGCCAGCATAATGTTTTATGAGGACTTGACCAACGGAACCACTCTCGCAACTCGTCTAGGGGAAAAACTGCTCATTACAAACACCGGGGGCCAGGAACATCAAGCCCCCACCCCTGAACAGGTACCTTTTTAATAAATCTCCCATCTTTGTGCTTTTTCCACCTTTACACTATACCCTGTAATCAGGTGACACACTGATCCAGAGAGCAATTCAGTAAGGTTATTGTGGGCAGCGACGAAAGCCTGACTTCAGAAGGCTCTTTCCTGCCCAGAGACTGCAGGATAGCAGCTGGCAAACTGCAAATTTACACATTTGCCCATGGCCAAGCTCCAACCCGAAAAACTCAAAGGAATCTGTTCAGGTGGCCTGCAGGAATGGAGGGATGGGGATATGGCCTCAATTCAACCCTTGTCTCAGCCAGCAGGATTATGGGAGATAGCAGTGCAATAGGAGGAGAGCTTAGAGCAGCAGATTATCATTAAAGAAAGGTGTGGGTATTTGTAAAGTTTCTTGGTAACTTTCTGGGAGAGGCAGGAGACACCAGCAAAGCCTTGCTCAGAGCAAAAGCAAATAAAACAATGGTTTGCATTTTTTATTACTATTTCAGTGGTTTTTAAATGCAAAAATGTATATCCTTTTTGCAAATGGAAAGTTGACATTTTAGGGAACACATCCTTTGAAAACACACCCAAATTCTCATTTTTTATTAAGAAAATACTCACTGCCTAAGCATTTCAAATGACCTCTGTGACAGTAACTCCTTGAGACCGAGGTTGGGACTCTGCTGTGGGTGAGGCTATACAGTTGAATATGAAAATAAAAAGCCCCGTGTCTGTGGGCTTGCAGTTAAAATGTGCTCTAGAGAATGGTGCTGGATCCAAGGAAAGTTGAGTGCCCAACAGGCCAACTGGGGGAGGGGGGTGGATTTTCAGGGACCAACAAGAAGGAAATAGGTGCTGCAGGAAGAGCTGCACAAATGACTCATCTGTTGCTTTTGCTCCCTTCCTCCTTCCCCTTTCAGGAGAAACTCCCTTGCATGAGAATTACCATTTACATTTTTAAAACCACCCTATACTGCAAAACCAGTAATCACATTAATAAAATATATCCTTTTGAGAGATCAGGTACACTAGCACAAGGCTTACCTATATCACTCATTAGCATGCCAGAAGCTCTTTTGGATCACTTTGATCTGATATTTGAGCTAGCGGACATTCTCCTTAAACAAAAATCCCCCTTTCTTCAAAAGCTGCCAAGGGGAGGCTCTGAGCCCATTAACACAAATCTTGCTCCTGCCCTTCAAAGCCGGTTGGAAATTTGTAGCTTTTCTTCCTCCCTGGAGGACCTGGGGACACCCGCAGTTCCCCGGCTGCAGTACAGCTCGGCGGGGTGCCAGGGTGGGAAGGAGAGACAGCAGCCACTTTCCACGCGTGCTCCAGGCAGCCAAGCACCCACCCATCCCAGCACACCAGTTCAGAGCCCACAAGCTTTCCCCAGAACCGTGGCAGGGCAGCAGCGGGGTGAAGGAGGAGGACACGGGGTAACTCCCGCATCGCTCTGCGGTGCCACCACAGCTGAGCCCCTTCCTCCCTGGGCACAGAAAGTCACCGTGTGCTCCAGCAGCAGCATACCACCCTCCTGCCAGGGCCAGGAGCGGGCGGCAGCTCCTGGTTCTACTCACAAGAGAAACCATTTTGCTAGGATGTGATTTAAAGCAGAGCTTGCACTAGGGCAGGCATCCATGAACCCACCCTCCCAAAACACAGATGCAGGCTGGAGAGACTCAGGACCAGCCCAAAGCACGTGAGGACTCCCGTTATCAGCAGAGTTTAGAAAAGCCTTGGGGTGGCAATGACTGACCCCCTTCCTCTTCCTTCCTGATAAGCTGCCAAATGGGACCATCCTCCAGCTCACAGATGCTAGGCCACCAAATAAACCGTAAGCAGGGGCTCCCCATCAGTGCTGACCCAGCTCTCGAGCCAGCAAACTCAGAGCAAGTGGCATCCTCAGCACAGAAAGCAGCTGTAACGGAGGTAGGCTGCAGGCTGCCTGGCACTCGCGAGTAACAACACTCCTATACCAAGCTTGGCAAGTGCACAAACATCACAAAAGCCTTTATTAAAAAAAAAAAAAAGAAAAAAAGAAACCAAAAACCCCAAACACCTGAAGGCAATAGGCAGGTAATGCTGATGGCTACTTCAGCCACAGCCTGAGGCCGATGTCGAGGGAGGCAGCACTGTAAGGTCCCATGTGATTTTTCTCTGTGTGTCAGTAACTGAGGTGGGGTAATAATCTCAAGGTTTATTTCAGTCCCAAAGGGAGGAGGGCCAAAGCTTAGCTCTCATTGTTCTTTGTCCTGGCAGAGTGAGATCAGATATGTGGATGGAAGTGCTATTGTTGAGTGGGATATAATCGCTTCCAATGGGATAATCCACATCATTTCAGAGCCTTTAAAGGCTCCACCAGCACATGTAAGTACATAGTGATTTTTTGGGGGGTGGTGGTGGGAGGTGGCTGTGTCTTATATCATCCCAAACTCATTGCTGACATTTATATATTCCCAGTTTCCCTCCCATATAAGCAGTTTCTGTTTAAAAGGTTACTTTGAAAGAAAATTAGAAGTTGAGAACAAGGTGCCAGTGAAGCTTATTCCAAATGTTTCCGTCTGAACAAGTTCTTCCTGCGTTTATTTTATATAAATAAAATAAAAGCTCCATTTTATAATGGAGATTATTGTTGTAGTGGAGGTTTTATAAAGCTCCATTTCAGTTCTTCCAAAAGGGTCTTTCAAGCTTCTAAGGAAAGTTTTTTACTCTTGGCTTCGCATTCATTCCAATCCAAAACAACAAGGTGTTTCAAAAATGGGTATTTTTTGCCTGCATGAATCCCTGCAATGGTCCCAGTTATCCAATTATCTCTCCCACTAGAAAGACCAAACAAATGGTACAGCACACAGCAGCGGGGGGGGCAGGAACATTGTTCTGTTTATTTCCCACCAGCAAAGTCCACTGCTTTGTAGGAAAGGGAGAAAGAACATTTTGTCCATCTGCAGTGCAACTGGCATGTTTCACAAAAGTGGTCCCTGCTGCCCCTGGGAGAGGTACACAACGAGCACCTTTTTTTCCAGTACAGAATGTTTTCCTTAATGAAGCAAGTGTTCAGATGCGCAGCGCTAGCACTCGCCAGCTCCATTCCACGCAGGGTGCTCTGTGCCAGCCCAACACAGGCTCAAGCTGACCTTGCAAGACGACCCACCATTTACTTAATCTGAAAAACTTCCCTTCAGTCAGGGTAACTCATTCTGATCCTTCTCTCTGTGTGCTGGGGGGGTCTCACTTAACACTGACAGCCCATCCACCCCAACTCCCATTCTGGAAGTGGCTAACCAGCCACCTCCTTGGTCCACAAGATTAATCCTATTGATACCCTATTTCTCACCTTCATTTTGTTCTGAGCAACCCTTCCTCCTTTACAAACCAGCCTTCTTGTTCCTCGAAGCTCAGCAATATGAGTGCACAATCACGGTTCACAAAAATCCCTTGCAGCCTACAATCCTCAGAAGTAGGAATGACACACTTGGGTAAAAGCATAAATTACTGCCTGAAAATGATTCAAAATAATAGGCAATTTCTGTCAGTCTACAGCAGCATAATATTACAATCTTTATAATACCTCTCACATGCTAGAGGGCAATGAAATGTTTTCTAATATTTAGCTGTCCAGCTGCACCATGTAAATTACTTTGTTTTCTAAAAAATAAATGAAGAGAGCATATCTATTAAGACAACGTGATTATTTTTGCCAGGGTAAGTTTAATAATTAGTTTCCTAGGCAGGAGGCCACAGAGCTAAGGCGTCACATGGAAAAGCAAGAGGAACAGCATATGAACCTTCTACTCATTTCCAGACCCCTCCTCACCTCCCAGATTGCCAGCAAACAGCACAGTACTTTGGGGAGACTGCAGCCTGAGTGGCTGCGTACCCTGGGATCCCTCAAACTTATCATCACCCCAGAACTGCCCTTCACCTTCATATTATCCATCCACCAGGCCACAAAGCTGCAGAAAGCAGAAGCCAGAGTCCGGACACACTTCTCCCCTTTAGATTAAATCCAGATCATGTATTAATTTCTTTCAGTTCTTCACCTACATATTTATTAAAACATTTATAAAGTATTAGATACAGTTACTTGGATTGGCACTTTACCTGCTTGACTGAAGACTGATTTCAGGTGAAAGGCATTGCGCATGTTGGGGCAAAATGATCTACAGAAGGCAGGCGTTGGGCCGCCGACGGAGCCCAGCCCCGCACACCCTCTGCGCAGACCAGCAGCCCCTCCAACCAGCGATGGGATGGGCCTCAGCTCAGATGCGGTTTGGTTTGAGGATGGTATGCCAGCCGATAGCTGGCAATAACTAACACCTCCCCAGTGCACAAAGCAGTGAGGAATAAGCTTGAACCATGCAGAGCCCTCTAGGGTGTGTAGCACGGGTTTCCAAAGCTGCTTAAGGGAATTTGGTACCCATTTCTCCATTGCTACCTTCAAAAACCTGACGAGAAAAGATCACTTCAGCATGCTCTGTAACTTCAAAAACATAAACAAGATGAAGCTGTACTAGAGGCAATATTCAGTACCCCCCAGAAAGCTAGCTTCTAATTACTATCAAAAGGCCGTATTTAACTGTCTCTAGGGAACTCACACCAGGAAACTGGAGCACAAAAGCAGTTCAGGACTAGGGGCATATCCCAAAGGGACACTGCGTGTGCTCGGGTGCTGGAAGGTGACCAGCGCCCACCTGTAGCTCTCTCTCTCTCTTGCTTCCAGGCTCCTCTCCAGGCCAGTACCGGGACAGGAATATTCTTTGGCATCTGCCTGGTTACTGGAATTGTGGCTTTTATTGGATATTCTTACCTCAGGTTCAGGAAGAGAAACACAGGCTTCCAGCACTTCAAGGTAAGCGGCAGACAGGAATGCGAAGCAGGGGGGCAACACTTCCCCAGACCCACCACACCTCCCAAACTCAAAGCCTCCAGCTTCTCCTTGCATTTTATTAAGCTAGAAACACTCCTGATCGCATCCACTTGAACTGTTCAGACTGAGACACGGAGAAAGTGGGGAAGGCTCACACGCTTGTCTCGGGCACAAGCTGACATTTGCCTACTGCTGCCCTAGACCTCTCCCTCCAGGGTGCCTGATGGGCTCCTGCTCTCACAGACACTTCCAACACCAAGGACTGGCCAAAAGCTTATTTAACTACAGAGCACAGCACAGAAGTCCTTGCCTCCCCAGAACAGTCACCCTTAGGGAAGCAGCTAATTACTACTGAAAGGGAACCTGTTCTCTTCCCCCTCCTCTCTGGCATTGCTAATAATTCTGCTGCTCCGGAGATTGAAACGTCTGATAGGAAAAAGGCCAGATTCAAAAGACAAGCAAATTGAAATGATTGCAGGATTGAGAAGTGCAAATTTTTATACTGACGCACTTTCATGCTTGCTTTCTCTTAGATAACTTTGCTAGCTTTGTGTAGTATCATAATGATGCGAAACCAGCCAGCAACAGCCAAGCTACTCGGAGGAGGGATGANTACACAAGAATCAATCTGAAAGAAGGACTACCTAGAAGTAATCAGAAATCCCTTCCTATTCTAGCCCCTGCATGTAACGTGAATTGTCTTCTAGAAACAAAACACAGGAGCCATGAGCCAAGGGAAATGCTTGTATTTTTATATAGTTGCAATGAGAGCGCTCAGGACCAACCAGGTACTTTTTATCCCAGGCATGATGTCAGGGCAACACTTCTCCCAATCTTTGCTGAGGCATAAAAACAACAAGGAAGAGAAAAAGATACCAGTGTTAAGTGACCTGAGATAATACAACCACCCAGAACACAGCTCATGCCCAGGAGACACTGATTTAGTTGATAAAGCCTGTCAGTCACAACACTCCACCAGTTAGTAGTGAAGCTTAAGTGCCCCACTTAATGCACTGTAGGAGGAGGATGGATTTTAAGCAGGTTTGTGTGATTTTGTGTAGTCAATAGATGACACTGACGTAACATCACTGGACAAGTCACAGCCTTCAAATATCACCAACCCCTCATATGAAAGTTCTTCTGCACTGACTCCACCAGAACCTACTTATGATCTTTTCTCAGTAAGTGTTCGTTTTGATTTGAGATTGAGACACAACTAAAATAATGGTAAGAGGGAATGACTTTATGAACAGAAAATGTCTAGTTGGAAGAAAAAAAAAAAAAAAGAAAAATTAATTCAGGAAAACACCATTCAAGTTCCTGACTTTCCTGTCTCACCACTGCTAGAAATTGGGTAGCCTTACTCGTAGCAAAATTGACATACAGCTGTATACCACAGCCTCAAGTCTACCTTCAGACACAGCTGAATTAAATCAGACTTCAAATGCTACTGGATGCCAGTGATGTGTCTATACAAACTTAAAAAGCCTTCCAATTTTGTCTTCCCTTCTCCTTGCTGCAAACACAGCTGACTGCCATGCCAGCACTCCAAAGAATCTGAAATGCAACAGGAAAGGGGCTGGGAATCAAAGGAAGGAAAGATTGAGTGAAGCCAGGTTATCTGAATAGCTTCAGTGGTCTAATTTAGCAAGACCCTCACATACATGCAGAGTCTAAAATCAAAACAACCCTTTTTGCATCCAGTAAAAGGCTTGTTTGGTGCAAAAATGTCAGGTGCAAACTCTGCCATCTGTATGGCAAATTTGCCAAAAAGTGACTTTTATTTCTTAACTCAATGTTCAAGTCTGATTTTCTTTTTCTTATTTTACAGGATTCAGATGACCAACAGCTTGTGATGACTGGTCCTCATGATCAAAATTAAAGACTGAATTTGGCATTAGTCAATTATAAAACACATTTCTATTTATGCTTACTGTGAAAAAACAGCACCTACATGTTGCAGGGAATGAAATCTCATTACAAATTACAAACCAAAAGAGCACAGCTTTGTTTAAGGTGCAGTCTATAGAGTTCACAGTTACCAACCTCAGAAGTGTTGGCTGGATCTGAGCAATACCAACTATGAGTGCTAAATGCAGAATTGAGTCTTGACTAACATACCCAGAAGCAGACAGACACCTCTCTGTGAAAAGTAGACTTTCACTAGCCTGCTATTTAACTGCTTTTATTCTTCTTCAGAGACTTTAAAACGGCCTCAAACACACAGGTCTGCTAACGTGGCAAATATCCTGAATTTGATAGTACTCCAGCTCTACGCTTTCATTTTGGCTCTGTTACAACTACAGCTGGCAAGTGTGAAACAGAATGTGTTAAACCTCTATTTTTAAACTGAGGGGATTTTTTGCTAGTACACTTAATTGTAAGAATTTCAGCAGCAGGAAACACAACCATCCTGTCTGCCCCGCTTGCCTCCTCTAGCTTTTCTGCCTTTCCTCGAACTTGACTGTGTTTTGTTTACATCTCCCCTCAGTGTACAAAGGAAAATAGTAATCATAGCAGCTTTAGCAAGAAATACAGGTGACATGAGAGCATTCAAATCGCAATTTTTACTTGAGCCGTTTTTGTGGAAAGTGGACAATGAAGATGAACATACCCTTGCCATGTCATGTCCACATTCAGTTTTTAGGTCTGAGAGGAGCAGAAGCTACCTGCTTGTTCACATACCGTATTTTTACCCTGCACATCAACACTGCCTTTCAACCAATGCACAGCAGTAACAGCTGTGATTTTCACCGTACTATTAGAAATGAATCAAACTCAGGTTTCCTTCCTGTTGCTTCCTTCCCTCAAAACATTAATATCACAGCAAAATGTGAGAACACTGTAGAAACCACAAAACAGCAAGAAAAGGAAGATTTTCTTGCTAGCAGCAGTAACGTTCCCCTATGATACGCTTCCTGGTGTCTACCACACGTTGGGGGCAGGAGGGAAGGTGTCACTCCAGGAAAGCATTCGTTACCTCTGAGAGCAACCCCAGGATGCCTCCCAGCAGAACAAATGCAGGCAAATCCGGGCTTGTTGACACAGCTATCAAGCACAACCAAGGGAATCTAAAAGTAATTTCCCTAACTCCTTCCCTTGCTCCCCTACACATGCCTTCTTCTTTTTACCTATAAAATATTAAAAAATTTAGAACACAAACACACTTAAAACATACACACATATTTAGGGGAGTTTTCCCCACAGATTTTTGCAATTAATACAACTCATGTTCTTTCCTTCTCCCCAGTCACCCCAAATATTAATGCTCGTAGGGACCAGCAGATAAAGTCCAAGCATTTATTTTTGTAATAATCATTAAATATTTTTATCACAAAAAAAGTTCTACAGTTCATTAAACTCTTCTTTTACTGACAGACTATTATCCTCCGTGTTTTTGATAGAACAGAATGAAAATTTCTTCTCGCTTTGGTGTTCAAATGAACTATACTCCCAAAATGAATAGAGACACTGCTCTTTAAACATGCTCAAAAATCTCTTTGAAGTCAGTAACATAACAAGGTTAAAATAAGTAATGCAGAGAACGCCAAGGTGAAATCATTACAAAAATGCAAGACATTTTTACAAGTTAAAGAGCAGCATTCTAGCACTGAAAAATAAATAATACACTTTAAAATTCTCACTTAAATTTGTATTATACATAGTTGGGTTGTCTTAAAGGAACATAACTGTCTTTTTTCATGCAAGATTGTTTATTTCAAGAAGTCATGCAATATAAACAAGATTTTCCTTCAGCTGGCTGTTGTAACACAGCTTTGTACAGAATTTTGATTTGTAAGTTAAGAGAAAGGAAGGTGGAGAGGATAAAATAATCTTGAAACAAAATGTGTATTACATGGATAACATTAAACTGTTCCTGCTTAACACAGGTAAATTGGGCAAAGTGACTCCTAGCCAGCTTTAAAAGAACAAATATCACAGAGCTATAACCAACAAAACATCATCAAATTCAGTAATGCAGAACTGAGTAACAATATTATTATTTGCTGGTAGTTAAGAGTAAGAATGTACAGTGGTTTGGGTTTGTGGGGTTTTTTTAACAGTGCATTGAAATCTCTGGAGCATGAGAGGTGCTACACACGTGTAACACCAAGTTCGGTTGCAGCTGAGCATTAGGATAAAGAACTGAAGGCAAATCAGGGTATTTCCATCCCCACATTTCATTATCAAGTTATGCTAAATATTTCTTGCACAGCCCCACCAACAAGTCTCCTGATAAAGCCAAATTAACTTCTTGCAAAACTTTATCTTTTTCTTCCAGCAAAACAGCAGGACTGTCAGGTGAACTTACTCATTTCAAGTATATTCATCTGTATAAATAACACACACACTTCAGGAGTGTTCCAAGTCAAGTTTGAAACAGGAGCACAAGAAAACCATTAACATAAAATTTATAACCACCTCTGAGGACTTCAGACTGATTTCAAGCATACAGAAAAACTACTTATGAAATTGTGCAGGCTAGATCAGAATACATTCTTTACTTTGCAAACATACTTTTAAGAATAAGAAAGATACTGCATATGATATTCAATATAGGTACTTGCACATGATACAGGTTAAAAAAAAAAAAAAAAAAGAAAACTTTTGGTCACCAAAAGTTTGTTTACCTGACAATCATGGTAGGAAGCAAGTGATATCGCAAAAACAAAGAATACCAAATGCTATATATTTTGTTAATTATATGCTTTTAAAAACAGAGCCTTTAATAACTAAAATTTGAAAAATATTAATCATATAATGCCTTCTAAAAATGGCTGGGGTGGGAAGCACCAGTTAAAAAAAAAAGTTTCCTTTGGATGCAGAGAAAGGAAAGCATCCTTATTTAAAAACAACTATATAGCAGTTCTATAAAGTGCCTGTTTGAGGAAACACATCAACAGATGTTTTCCTTGTGCAAAATAGACATTTTTCAGCTGACATCTTTGGAACATATATACTATCCAGAGTTTGTGTTCATGCATTATCTGCAATTTCAGTAATTCAATAAAACTTCCAATCTGCACCGCCAAAATTATTTTGCTTGATGCAAACTGTCTACCACCCCCAATTCAGCTTTTGGGGCTTGAGCTAAAAAAATGTCATCAGAAAACTCTGCTTTTCATTTTCTCACTTCTTCATTATTCTTTTAACTCATTTGCCTATTGTGCGTGTTTACTTTTGACTGTAAAAGTCCATTACCGAAGGCTATATGAAATACCTTCTCTTCTAGGGAACAGCAAAACCACATTACATACCACTGTAAGACACTTAAAACTTTAACAAGCAGCGTTTAGGATCAGTCTAAAGCCTGACAGAGATCTGTCTCCACTTTGAAATGCAAAATGCAAGACCTCTTGAAATGGCTTTATTATTAGAGAGTGGGTATTTAAAGTGTTTTGAAACTTTAAAAGAAAGGTGCCTAAAAATTAACAAAAGGACACTGAGGCAGCCCAAGGTACTGTCACTTTCAGTTTTAGGCTCAGGTTCACCAACAGCCAAGCACAGACATTACAAGAACAGAAACTGCATGGACAGGAGAAAAAGCCCATCAGCCTGAGCCTGCCAGCTCTGTAACCACTGCAATGCAGCAGAGCCACACCAACGCTACAGCAGTTAGTTCAGGTACAGGTAAGGCTCTAGCTATGGCAGCAAGGAAAGTTAAGATGCATACACCATCCCTCTCAGTCTCACCGTAAACTGGCTACTAACTGTGTATCACTGAATTGCTAATACTGGATCTAAGCTCTTCAGCGCCAGGATCTGCTACAGGCTCCAGCTAGAGCGCTGAACAGGGCCAGAACAGAGAGTACACGTCTGTCTTTGTAAACCACAAGGTTGCAGATCAAAATTTCCAATGAACAAAAACAACCACTCCAGAACACCACCAGTCCTCCCCCTTAAATGTGCCCTCCCTCCCAGCCCACTACTATTTTGGCAGTCCATCATCTCTTCCATGTGTAAAAGGAGTTTTTATATCTCCGAGCAGGAGAGGAGAAATAGGTACAACACTCATGAGAACAAGTATGAATTACATCTAAATCAAGAGAACAGATTTAAGCAACCTAAATAAAATACATGTACATTCAAAAGAAAAGAAAAAAAAAAAAATAAAAGATATATTTGCCTGTTTTAGAAGGAAGCTGCCAAGTGTTTATTTGATCTGAACTGTCTCTTGTAGGAAAGGTATTCTGAATGTACCAGTACACAGCTGGTCTGACCAGCCAGGAAGTTCATGTTGCAAAGGAGTCCTCCTTGGATAAAACGTATAATCAGGCTCATAGTTCAAGAGACAACTCAATGATGCCATGTAGATATCTGCAAATCTGGAGAGACGTCTTAAGAAATAAGTTGGATTCTCATCAGTTCTGAATAAGCTTCCAAACTGTGCGTTGAAGAAATTCCTGTTCATCTCCCTGTCCCCCCAAAAAAAGAAAACAAAGAGAATGAACATACCTGCAAACATCTCTCTACCAGCTAGCATCCAGAACCTGAAGCAAGCAGTTCCTATAATCTGTTCTATGCATTATTCTCTTACCATTGCACTTCAAAACACTTAAATGCACCACGTAAGAAATTTTTGCACCTCTTGCGCGTATGTAGCCCAGATCTAGCAATCACAGAACAGAAGAGCTTCACACTTCTTTCACTACAACCAGTGATAAGTTGCTTCCGACTTCACAAACATGGTATCTCAAGCTTTCCTTTCTAGAGTTTGTGAAAGTCGACTTTCGGCTTCATTTAAATTCTAACGACATCCACTTGTCCCAAAGATAAAAGACCTTTTAAAAAAACATGAAGCTTTGGCTTAACGTACGCAAAAAGTTTAAACGCCTCTTGGAATTAGCTTCTGTTATTAGTCACTGCCAAGTATCATTCCCATTTCATTTGCTTCCACGTTTCTGGGGAAGGCTGCTGGTGGTACAGCTGTTGGCCTTGCCAACTACACACTTCACACACCCCTGCACTTAGGGATTGCTCCTTCACGATAACAGATTTTTAGGAGTTTTAGCCCTATTACTTATCTTCGTGATGAGTCCACTGCTAGTCTAGTGCAGAGCCCAGTTTCTCCATATTCTAAAATATATTGTATGTAATTTGAAGAAATCATCTAAAAAACCTGAAGTGACCTAAGTCTTGATACAGAAACATATTTTTAAATCATGCAGAAGTAAAGCTGTGTAATCTGTAGCAAGTGACAGCTGAACATAAAGGGACAGGAGAACTGAGACGAGAAGGAAAAGTATTTGATATGATGTTACCCTTTCATACAGAAAACTAACATCTGTTCCAAAGAAGGGGAACAGGGAAAAGGGGTTCATATGCATGAAGGGTCAGAAGGGAGAAAAGCTGCACAAGAGACAAGTAGAATATTGCTTTACACAGATAATTTTAGAAGGTATATTCCCTGGTAGTTCCAGACATCAGGGATGGAGAGAAATTCTGAAGAAACCTGTGGAAGACATCACATAAAACACTTGGCTACCATGAAGCATATTGCAAATTCTTCATCTCCCATGCCTTACCTCATTTCCTTTCTTTCCTTCTTCCATTCTTCTAAAATCATTTGTGAATCAGGATCACGGTGAACCTGGAATGTAAAGCATGGATAACGGGTAACTAAGGATGCCCTTGTAAATGAGCCTTTCCATTAATAAACCCTTATCAGCTAACAGGACAAGAGCAATGCTTCAGAGATCAGTATACAGAAGTTATCCACATGCATTTTAAACAACTGAAAGCAGGAATCAACCCAGGCTGACCAGTACAGGAAGGGGACAAGATTTTGAGAAAACTCTTATTAACTAGCCATGCAAATAATTGCATTTATTTATCTACAGTCAAACTGGTGAACTTTAGTGAGACATAAAGCACTTGCAACGTCAATGCCCAGCATTTAGAAACTTGGCTGGATCCCTTCTGCCATACAGAACCGATTACACACACACACAGAACAAACCTGCATGTGTTCCAGTAATCCTGTCAAGGTTTGCAGCCAGGTCATGGTTTGAATGTACTTCTCTGTGTTCATGATTTTAATCTCTGATCGTAACTCTGGAATAATTGCACCAGTGCGCCAGCCATGCTTCAGGGTCAAATCCTATTTAACAAGAATTACAAAATACAATTATTAGTCTTAAAAAGAACTACTTAAAAGAACTGAAGAATTTGACCACTGTTTATCCCAAAGGGGCACAGTGGGACTTAACTGTGCCAATAGGCAGTAGAATTTGATTTCGGAGTAAGCTTCAAATCCCACATTGTTAAAAAGAGGGAGACAAAGAACACATAAGCACTTGCAAATAAGCACTAATTCATTAGGTTTAAAACAATGAGTAGAAAATTCCTCTTGTTCATGAGACCTCTGCTGCTGTCAGAAATATCTGGAGAAAACTGTGTTGGGTTTGTGGTATTTACACATACACTCAGCTGACAGGGGTCATATCAGGACCCCCAGCTATTCAAGCTCCTCCTGACAAATACAGGACAAGGCAGCTGCCACCTGTGCTCTGTCCTCCATTGTGCCAGAGAAGGAGAGAGCCACATCCTCCTTCCTTTAGCCTTCAGCCTTCTGAAGCACCCAAACTTACTTTTCTTTTTAAAAGCAGATTGGGGCAAAAACGTTAACACCTGCTGCTGCTAAAATGTGTTACCACAGCTTGGCAGTGGAAAGTCATACCCAGGCATTCATATACAACCAATTACAAAAGAGTTAGAGTAAAGTGACCACCACTTAAAGTAACAGTTAACAGTACATTTGTTCATAAGGTAGTAAGAAAGTGCCTGGATAGTGGGGCTACAAACCATAGCAAGATCTCGGGAAGAAAGAAAGTTTACCATTAGTGACAGGAAGTTTGCCTCCTGCATTCAAAACAGAAGTTCATTCAGCTTTTATTACACTTGGTAGTAAATACCATCCAAATCAGCCATATCCTGTACATTTGGATATCTGTGTTTACTCTCCGTTACATCTGACACAATCAGTATCTGGATCAGTAACACAAACTCACACATTGCTGAGTGCAGTTTGTAAACAAGTTAAATGCTACAAGTCAGATGGAAAATATTGTTGGCCTTTCACAGCACCAATTTTCTTCACTGCAAGAAAAGATATATGGCTTAACTACCAACTCAAATTTTGTTGTATTTAGAAATCTCAAATAAAAGTGTGTTATATTGAACAACTGGGGAGGAAGAGAGGGAAACTAACAAAAAGCCTCGTCTTTTATCCTATTTTGTGAAAGTAAACTACTT